>OY728119.1:790418666-790853029 GCA_963277665.1 Viscum album
AAACGTTGTTATGTAGCTATTATGCTGCAGAATTTTCGTATCAAAATCTCTCTCTTTTTCTCAAGAAATTATCATGTATTATTTATTTGGATACCCAAATGTATTTTCATTTCCAGTGGTATTCATCAATACATTAAATTTATATATTTTATTCTATAATTTACATACATATTTCTTCCACTCCCTTTCCATGACATATAAATGACATAATGATCTTATTTTTATATAATTTTTAAACATCACGATTTTGACATGAAACCCATTTATATTATTCTATTTGGATTATTTATGAAATTTTTCTTATGATATATGTGGATCACATGAAAATAATGACATATTAAGGGTGCACCCTGATAGCACTCCAATGAATTGGGTAAAGAATTAATCTCTAGAGATGACAAGTTTCACGATACCTTGGTGAATAACCTTGGTAATGATTTTATGACAACATGGGAATGAACCTTGGTGATATGTTCATGAATGTCTGAATGAAATGTTGTATACACATATTAAATTTTTGATTCATGTTATTTTTATTATGATATGCCTCTTTTTTTGTTGCTTATGTCTTTTGGTTTTCATCATGTTCTTATTGATATCACAAGTAAACCGATTCCCTTGATTTCATTACTAGGCCTTCCACTCACCCTTTCCATTGATGTATGTCTCCAGGTTATGAGATGAAGCAATTTTACATAGGATGAACTTATGATTAATCCTAAAAAGTGTATTAGAATAATTATTATGTTTTTTTCAAGTTTTATGTTTCTGATTTCCAAGACAATAGATATTAAAGATCCATTGTTTGTAAAATGTAAGGATAAGTTATGTAATATAAAGGCAGGATTCTATAATGCTCATTAGAATTTCAAATTTTATCAAATAGATGTAAATTAATATTTCTTAAATGGTGATATTGAGAATTATGTTTACATTGAACTATCATTTGGGTTTCTACTTAATGAGGATGACAAAAAAATTTGTAAATTGAATAAATCTTGAGAGGGATGAAACAAGATTCCTATTTTTTATCCTGAATATGATAATTATTTTAAAATTATGAAATTCTCTAAATGAAATGTTGATAGTAACTTATATGTGAAATATTTCAACACATAATATTTTATTATAATTGTTTATGTGGATAAAATATATTTTTTATGGGGATATAGAAGATGTTCTGAAAACATTTTCTGAGGAAGAATCCAAAGAGAGTTCAACTCCTATATTTGTTAGCACAATGTAGAGTAATGACGAAACTGTAATGATTGTGAATCATAAAAAATTCATAAGATGACAAGAATTCCTATTTACCTTAGAAAATCAATTCTTAATATTGTTTATCAAGTTAATTTATGTTCCAGGTATCAAAGTAATTTGAAATAATGAAGCAAATAGAATTCTTAGATATGATAAAAGAACAAATTCACATGTGTTATTATACAAATGAAATAGTGTTTTGATGTTTCAAGATTATACTGATGTCGATTGGGAAAGATATTGTAATGATATAAAACCAACCAAAGGAGAAACATGTGTCTTTTGTGAATGTTTTCTTAGATAGTATAGGAAGAAACAATGCTCAATATCTTTGATCACAACTTAATCTGAATATGTTGTATCAACTCAGGCTTGTACCCAAATTTTGTCGATGAATGTTCAGTAGTAAGACTTGAAAGTGAATGTTTATAAACCCTTCAAGATCCTTTTCAATAATCAGAGTGTAATCTATATTTCTAAAAATATTGTTCAACATTCAAGAACAAAACATATTGATATAATGTTTTACTTCATAAAAGGTAATGTTGATGCTGGAGATGTTTTGATGGAATACATTTCAACAAAGTATAAGATTGATGATATATTTACAAAATAAATGATTAAAGTATGGTATGTGGAATTTAGGATACAATTTCATGTTTATTATCCTCCCATTTCTTCCTAAATGTCATGATGAATACACTAACTACGCTTTAGATTATGTTGATAAAAGGGGAGGTAAATTAAAAAATTTTAATTTGTACGACATTTTTACATATATTTATTTTATAAATATGATGTTGTGGTTACCATATATTTGGGGAGGAAACAAGAAAAGTTAAAAAAATAGAATATTGAGAATTGAAATTATTATAATGGTATTTTATCTTTACAGGGCCAAAAAAACTTCCTCCCACCAAGGGGTATAATTCCATAAAAAATTACTTTATTCGGTAGTCTTGTGTCAGGGAACTCTCTATTGAGAAAGGATATGTTTTGATAAAATTACAAAACATGAGTTTATCTGTGAAAAAAATTAGAAATTTTTAGAAGTTGTTAATATGGGTTGTCAATAAGTCCAAAGGGCGAGATTCAAGATCCATTGTAATAATTTTTTTAACAAATAATTTTTTTTTTTTGAAAACATACATTTTTGTATTAGAATGTTTTTTTATAAAATAATTGGATACATCTAGATCATATTAACCTCTTCATATCAAAAATAATCATAGGTTGAAATTGTTGTTTTCTATAATTTTTCATTTTTCATAATTGGAGAAAGAAATAAGTTACTAATTGAGGAAGTCATATTGTTTCTAAAGAGTTCTATTGAATAAATTAAATATAGACCATGCTTTTATAATCATTAATATCTCACAAATCATTAAAACATTCATGATAAAATCTTTTGATGAAATGTTAGTGAGGTTTAAATAATTTCAATGTTAAAGTATGGAGGCACTATCGTAATGAGAATTCAATCATAATTCACTCAGAATGATAAAAATTTATAATTTTCTGTGAGAGATACATAAATTGGATTCAGTAGAAAGGAAAAAAATTCGATTCACAATATATATATTTTGGATTCACTGAATGTATATTTCAGATTAACTAAAAATGATATAGAACATAGATTCACTGAATAGACAATTTAGATTTATTTAGAAGGATGCAAAAGTAAGATTCATTGAGAGGGAAACCAAAATTAAATTTACATTGAGAAGTTAACATAAATTGGACTGAATCTATTAAGGAAATAGAAATTTTATTGACTCTAAGAAGGAAATAGAAATCATACCAACTCTATGTAGGAAATATATTTGTAATAAGATAATTACAAATAAGGCTTAAATAGAAAATTCCAAGAGTTTTATAAAGAGTTGAAGAGGTAAAACTTGAAAATAAAATTTTCATTAATTTTAGTGAAATAAAAGGAGGATTGGAGAATTCAATGTTGAAGTTCAAATTTGAGAGATTATAAATGTTTTGGAAATTTGAGGAAGATGGTAATGTTTTAAAAAATTTTGATTTTTTTTCTGAGTCACCTATAAATAATTTCTCTACTCAATCATTCATTTGAAACATTCATATACATGAAAATAATAGGAGAACTAGAAAATTTGATGTAAAAGTTCACGTATGAGTGATGAAGAGTTATATTGATAATTTTAGAACTGTTTAATTTATGCATATTGATAATGAGTTTATTGTATTGAGTCCATTGTATATAGAGAAGTAGATCCAGAATCATTATATTGATAAAATCGAATCAGAACATATTGTAAAGAGAAAATCGGATCCAGCATCATCAGATTGTGAAAATTGGATCCAGCCAAATTGAATAGATGATTATGACTGAGAAATTTTGCATAACTTTCAACAGAGTCATTATTATTTTATTTGGATCAATTTATTTATAAAAAATATATAAAACGGACAGGATTCAGTATAATGTTTTCTATTATAAAATAGAATGTTTCTAACCAGATTTGGCACAGGTTGAATTAACAACTTAATAATATTGTATTTCTATATACCCAAAATAGTGGCTATGGAAAGGACATAGGTTCTCACACTATTGTCAATACATGTAAATATTATGTTCTTTAAATTGTTTTGTACTTTTAAATGAATGATTATTTACTAAATATTGATAAATAAACATATCATAATAGGTTTCAAGGGTCAAGTTACTAAATTTTTTAAAATGTATATATGTTAATAACTGATTGAAACCCTATTCTCAGTTTTTATTAAAACCATTAGAACACCAAGAGTGCATTTCCTGGTAGAAAAATAACCCATGATGTGCTCTAAAGATAGTATCTTTTTAATATTCAAGATCCATCAATATATGATTATTTTATGAATACCCATCCATAAATTAAAGGTCCTAGAAGACAACATCTACTTATAATCAAAGTTATTATGATGGTATGTGGGAAATATTTCAACTATCAGTGTCAATTATAGTCTTTGAAATCAATATGTACATTAATATAATGGTTTATTTTCATAACTAGGCTCATATTGGATATCCATTTTGTTTACATAAAATCTTGAATAAAGTTATATTTGATCAATTTTAGAACCTCTGATTACTTATTTTTTTCACGAGATTGAATAATTATCCATTCTACCTATTTGAAACCATTATAGTCATCGAGTAACCATGGGTGCTAGATAGCCACATCAGGGGTCCGCTTAGAAATATCTAAACAATTCCAAGAAAAATGTATCAGTGATTCTTTTGAAATTAAATATACATCTCTTACTCCATGAGAAGCATGAAATAAGTAAATAATGTATGTCATGGATCTTATTTTGTTACCGTATTAACCTATATAATCTCATTTTTGGTGGTGGGGATCCCTTTCCTAAATGCAGAAGTGGAATTTCAGTGATGATCCTCTTCTTCTTGAATCTCCATGTCCATGGAGTCATTTTTAGACTTGCTGGGAAATCCAGGGGAATCTCTATCACGGTTGAGAAAAGATAATACAAGAAAATTGTTATTGATATCATAAACCACCAAAGTCATCATAAGGATATTCTTGGGATTATTTCCTTCATTTATGGTGCTACCAGGTGAAGTAGATATATAGACATCAGTAGAAGCAATGAATGACTTAGGGGGAATTTAAATTATTTATAATGGTGAAAGGGAATCATTAGTTCCTTATTGAGAATAATTCTAGCTCCCCATTTAACAATCCACCCTAGATGATGCCATTTTTATCACATGTACATGATATATTGTGGTTTCTTATTCATGATAGCCTATTGGGAATGGATCTGTTGCCTTGATGAGGTTTATGGGAAGTACATAATCAGTTTTTACCAAATTATATGGGTTTATTGTACAGGTGACCAATACATTTTTGGTAAAATCCTACACATAATAATCCAATATTTTTCATTTTCCTTCCCTCTTCTATAATCTTTTCTCAATGTATACAGATTCAAAATACTCAAAGAGGCACTATCACCATGTACTATGTTGACCCTTTTGTTGGTGGGGGTATTTTATGCATTGATGAAATATTGAAGGTATTTATATGTAACTAGAAATACAAAAACATTAAATAAGGAAATTATAAGAATTTTCTTATTGTATAATGAAAAACACTGCATTAAATGTGATATCCCCAAACTGATCCCTAAAATTGATCTTCATAATAGCGCTTATATTTTTTTAATGCCATTGAATGGTTTTATTTATTAGGGGTAATTCACCTCTTTATATCCCAAATTTAGAAGGTTATAAATGATGATGAGGTTGATCCCTAAACCATTTTTAACTTGCTCCCCCTATATGTTGTCATTATTGATTTATCCTCAAACATACAGGGGTATGATATGTCCATTAATGATATCCTCACAGTTTTGTTCTATGAATGAGATGGGGGAATGAAATTCTTATGAAATACTTTATAGTCAATAAAAATCATTAAAAATAACTTCTATATCAAACTCATTTCATCTCTTAATGCCTTTAATGAGTTCCAATTTTTGTTTACTTTAATGATATATAGTATCCCGAATTGAGGGTTTGGTTGGGATAACGTGAAACTATGACATAATACCTTATTAGTACGGATTACATTGAAGCATACCAAGGCGATGTTCCTCCCTATTATGTGTCATATTATCAAAAAAATATTAAGGTATATAGTCATGGTGATTGAGTATAAGTCAAAGAACCATCTTTTTCAAACTAATTAGGTTGGATATACCTACCCCTTATCTAGGATGGTTAGAATATCAAACCATCATGAGGTTTTTTGTGTAAAATGACTGGTATTTAATGACTAGAAAAGTTATCTGAGTGATATTCTTTCTTTTATTATGACATTTTGAACATTTTTCAATGGGTCTCGACCAGATATATGGATTTTGTTGGTTCTTGAATTAAATATTGGGTTCTTCTATCCCTGCATCGTCCCCTATACCCTCATCTCCATCATCACTGACCTCTAGCTCTATGGTCAGGTATGGGGAACTCATATTCACAGTCATATTCATAATCATATAAGTGATATGTTAAGATAAATATGGTAACAATACCAAATATTTATCTTGTTTTCTAATGATGGTTCTGCTTGGTTGGGTGGTGTCCATTCTCCAGATACAGATATAAATAAATCTAAATGTGTTAGAGTTTATATAGGAATTGAATATGAAACCTTCTATAATTCCATTTACAATGTGTAATGTTCAATTATGACATTGAAAGAATTGTTTTCCAATGTGTACCTCATTGTATGAATTTTTACTGGTTCTTGAAATACTGCCCTCTTGTGGAATAAACTCGGTCAACTATATTTAGATTCCTCGAATTGTTGAACGTTTTTTCATGTATGTTCAGAAAATCATTTTGGTCACCCTCTTATTATTTTTGTGTGATGGTTATGTAGGTTACCTGTTTTGATGCCATCCCTAGTAACATATTTTTAGAATCAACCATATGTCAGGGGTTATGTATTATGAAAATGAAGATTGTGATGGTGTGGAATAGTATTCTATGAAAAGGTTAGGAGAAAGCGCAGCTGGTGATGTTGAAATCATTAGGTTTCATAGGATTTAGTATAATAATGATATTTTTCAGTGGATGTTAGGAAAAATCTGGGTACGTGCTCATTTCATAATGGATTCAATTTCTTCATAAATTCCTCAAATATCAAGTGACTTGTATCACATTTATTTTCTGACTGAGGGAGATTGTGTTACTGATACCACTTAGTGGGAGGTGTTAGTTTATATAGGGAATACCTTGGTGGTTTAATGGGAAAAAATACTAATTTTAGGGTAGCCACACCAGTATTTTCTATATAATGATTTTTTCTTTATTTCATGAGTGTTGAAGGATATATGGCACGGGATCACTTAATGGAATATTATAGGTATTATTCCATATCTTTGAACAAAAATAATCTCAATAGATACTTCATCAGTTCAAATAATTTTTCTATTCATCTTGATGTTTTTTATCATAAAGTTCTAGTATTATATCTTGTGATTGTAAGCACTGAATTCTTATGTTAACACTTTCTACCTAGAGATGAAGTTATAGATGATTTCATTTTCATTATATTTTCAATTTTGAAGTCAATAATCATCATTTCTCTTATCATAGAGGTGAAATAATTATGTAATTTATGATGAATGTCTTCCCAACCTATAATGGATTCTCCTAGAAGGATTCAATAAAAAACAAAGGCATACCAAATCAGATTCCAAATACAACTTCTCTGTTTGGTCGCCCACTACTCATCTCAGGGCATAATAACCAGGCCACATCAGGATACATAGTAGATGAGATGATTTTTGGAAAAATCATAGCCATAAATGGTTGGTAAGATATGAATCAATATATTGGGCTTGGGAAAATTGGCATCCACACAATTGTGATATTTTATATTTTCAGGCCACACTAAGGCATGATTCCATTCTATGGATTAAATTCATTATTCCATATATTCAATAGTATTGATGAGTTCTATAGGTATCACAGTATGGATCACCTCTTCTATAAATAGGGTGGGGGAAGATTAATGAGGGTTCCCCATATTTATCTCCCAATAAATTTTTATCTGTTCTAGGATCAAATAATCAACAAGATGGGGGAGAATCTATTCTTATAAAGTAGGAATGTCATGATCATCAAAAATATTTACATTTATGTAGACCTATTTCCTAGATCCAGAACCAATATGATGCTAAAATAAATCTCTTTTAGGAATATTATCCCTATCATGATGTATGGGAGGAGTTATATTCATTAATGTTTGAAGATGATACCCATAAGAAATATTTCTCTTAGGAAGTTCCTCAATTATTTGTCTAAGATTCTTTATCTCATTCTCATATTGAACCATCCAATCCTACAGAGTTGATTTTTCCTCTTATGGGTTCTAAGTGGGATATAGCCACGCCATTCAAATTATTCATGGTTGAGTTCCACTAATGTGGTGTCAATTCATTTTCTAGACATTCTAGGATTTAGATCGTTAACTATTTCTACTAATGTGTCACCTCATTTTTTCATCTAGTTCACATAATTTTTTATCAATAATTACCTTATTTCACCCCTCTTTGATTAAATCTTGGTTTAAATTTTTTTATTGATTTATGGTGATGATTTTAAATGTTTTTTTAGGAAATGGAAGTTATCCCATCACTCTCCATCAATTAGGGTGGTTTTTTACAACTTAATACTTTTTTGAGGGTTGTATTATGGTCATTTTCCTTACACTGAATCATATTAGACCATTTTGGAATGAAAAACTTTTTGAGTTTGAGTGCCTTTGTCATACGTCCCAATATCTCAGTCTTTGAATGACCACCTTAACAAGTTCTTGGTTTTACCAGTCGATCGGAACCCAAATGAAAGAGTTGTGTCCATGGAAGGAGGAATATCTAGGATGTCAACCCTCAATATTTTCCTTCCAAACTAGAGAAGGCTATTTAATTTTATGGTGATGATAATGATAAAAATCCACATATATCTATGGGATAGAAATTATTTGGGCCACTATTGGAACAATCTGATCATCTTACTATGGATATAAGGACTCATCTTGAGGATTTAAAAGATTCTGAGATAGAAATTGATATATAAGTGCCCATATTGCTTCCTTATATGAATGCTATGGAACCATATATGATTTCCACAAGACCATATTGTGGTGTGATAGTACTCATTATAGTGATTGAGGTAAAAAAATACCCTTATCGTATGGTATGGTGTTGGTTCGTACCCACTACTATTATTTTTGGAATACTATATGAGTTTGATGACCCAAGTGGTGAAGGTGTTGGAAGAAATTCCCCAAACACTGTGGGATGGGTTCAATCCTGGATGGCTACAATAACTGTTTCCAATTCGATCCATCTAATTTTAAACAATTATATTCATTCATTGGATGGGTGTAATGTATACTTATAATGGGAGACACATTATCCAAGAAGCTATCAGGATGCTCACAGCTCCATCTTTTGACATGAAATTATGATCCCATTTTGTCAAGAGTCCCATCATAGAAGTATGTTGGAGGCCCTCTATCTTGGATCATGACTTCTTCATATCATAAAAGTGGAGGAGGATTGTTGTGTTGAACAACTAGGCCATGCATTACTAGGACCATAGGTATCTCAAAGGGCTATAAAAATACATGATGTCTTATTTGAGGAGTATTGTCATTTCGAGGACACAATAAAGTGAAATTCCCCATACTAAACCCTTCATAGGATATAAATGTCTAAGAAAGCATTAATAGTCATTATATAGTTATTTTTATGATATACAAGAAAATAGGACATCCGATTTTATCATCATATTTTTATTTTGGGACAGGATCCACATAGAATGTGGAAATTTCTCATTCACAACCAATTTTATTTATTATTTGGAGGTTATACAAATATCTATGAAAAGGAATGTTTCTATCCTTTAATGGATAATTAATTTCCCGTATAATGTTGAATAAGTAAGGCATCAACTCATTATTTGTCCCATATATGTTCTCAAATTTATAATTTATGATGGGAAATAATATGGTTTATAGTTTATTTATGGATAACTCTCTTTATATATCATCGTCAGCCTCTTCATTGTCAGGGTTATGTTCCTCCACCTAGTCAAACCCCATAGGTTGCTTCTCAAGGAAAACTATAAACATAGTGATGTAGTGTTGATATTATATTGGTAACTACATATGGTTAATCACAATGTTTTGAGAACCTCTATATATGAAGGTGTTTTGAAAAGGAGAGTATTTCCTTTTCATGAAGATATATTTTTATGGGGAGGGTGTCGACAGCTGACATTATAAGTAGAAACATTATTATATATATCTACAATACAATGAAGAGGAAAATCATGTTAGTGATCACCTTATTCATTTCATGATTAGTCAAAGTACCCTTGAGGTATTGTAGATATGAATCATATAGCCTTAAGGAGAATATAATTGAGAAGATTAGGGTTATCAGCCTCATTCTTCATTGTGGCTAGAATATGTCAACGTTCCTTTTATGGTTGAGTAGGGATATGATCCAACTTTATAAAGTACACAAGAATATATTGATGATTGTCTATTACTATTGGAATATGAGACTATTTTTTATATATTGTGATAGAATTCTAGTCATCTTATATATCAACAATGGGTATAAATTTGTTCTTTTAAATTATGTCAAAATATGTTGTTCAATACTAGGTGAATCAAGTGTATGATCCTAGTTCAGTTTTGAATTCCCCATAAGAATATCATGACAGACATATTGAATGGGAGAAATCACATGATCTTATTCATATATAGCCTCTTAAGGATGTTGGTTCCATGATTCATCTAGAAAATTGTTGATATTTGTCTAGATTTTGAATTTTTTTATATTCCAAGAATGATCATCAATATGAATACGATCCTACCCTAAGTGGATTTCCATATTTTATTGATGAAACATAATAGAGGGGGTGTATGACCTCAATTCCCTTTTTTCATATAACTATCATTCTTTAGCATGAATGTGTGCATATCCTGAGGATTGTCATAAACTTGGTTAGGGAGAGATAGAAATAATGGGATAATGATTGTAATCTTATGCCTCATCCTTTACCAGAATATGCTGAAAATTCTCTTAGATGTGATAAAAAATGTATGCTTTCTAGGAATTATCCAAATATTTATACTAATCATAGTGGAACATTACACTAAATATTATTATATAAATATGTTCCAGTCTTTATTTCTAAACAGCACTAGAATATATCATGGGATCTCTTCTTTTGTCACTAGAATGTATTGAAATTTTAGCAAGGTGTGTTGTGGAGTGTAGGTAGGCACATTTTCAGTATTCATGATATAATGGTTTTTATATTTCAATTTAACATTGATATAATCCTACTATTTTCCTCTTACATCCAATATAATATACCAATGAGATTCATGTACTTTGGAATAGATATGTACAACCCCCACTCTTGTTATGGGAATATGCATATATAATTGATCTGGGTGAGAAAGTACATGATAAAGCATACTAGCCACCCCCGAAACATAAAGGCAGGCTTCATCATTAGAAGTGGGAACATCATCCCACACCCTTTTATCTAAATTTTTCCATTCCCATAGAGACCTCCTTGGTACCCATACATGTGTTCCTAGTGTGTCAACCTGTCGGGTGGTGACATTATTAGCTGACTTAGGGAATCTAGAGTGATTTCACTATTGATGTTAGTTGACAGGAGCCATCCTATTCAGATCTAGAATGTGGATGGGGTCATATTCAAACACATGATCTATATTCCTTAGGAACAGAAGGTGTTGATTACCATGATCGAGTTATAATCTTCTGAATTAGTTGGTGGTAGTGATAGCTATCGCTGGTTTTATTCTGTCTTTCATTAAATGATATGATGTTATTATATTTATCATATGGAGACCTCTATTATTTTTATTAAGGGTTGAGATCATACCATTTCAGTGGTAATATTTGAATATTGTGTTTTCCCTCAGAATTTGAACACCTAAGAATGTTGATGCTATTTTTCAACCAATAGAAGTTACAATCATAGTGGAGATTCCAAAACATTGACTTTATATTGACATTATCTCATGTAAAGATAGTTTTTGTGAGAACATTACATGGTTATAAATAAAACCAAGAATAAAGTACTCGTTCTTTTCATCTTCTCAAGTATAAAATGAGATCAATTATCTATGAATGTGTAACTCATGTGATTGTTCTAGTTTTCAGTTTCGAAATTTTGGTTTCATGGAATGTGCATATAAAAAATTTCATATTACATGGGTACTATTATTACATTATTTTATTGAAATATTTCACATGTGCTATAGAATTATTTTTTCTATTAGTGATGAAAAACAAAATAACCTTACAAGTTGTCAACCAATAATTTTTTTATTTGAATGAATAATTTTGGGTTCATTATTTTTATCTTATCGATAAATACTATGTGTTTGGGAAACAAGATGCCTGAAACCTATGATGATTCATTTAATATTTTATCACATTCATTAATGTCAGGTTCAACATTTTTTTCATTAGGATATACACTATATTTTGGAATAAAAATATGTGATGTCATTGAGGATTCCATTATTCTTTTATCACGTGATTTCAAATCAAATACACTATTTTTCTTTCATTGGAATATACTATAGGTTTGGGAAAGAAGATTACATACATCTAGGATGATTCAATTGTTATGTTATTACATGTTTCCATATAGGTTTCTCCATTGTTTCAGTTTATATTCATGTTTGATAGTTTATTGCATGTGGATAAGTATATTTTTACCATCAATGTTGTTTTTTGAATCTATGTATAAAAACACTCAATGGTACAAACATCCTTTGTGAGTCATGGTCAATCTCACAAATGGCAGGTGGGCATTTCAAGATTCATAGAAAATATAGATTAGGAAATGACATTGGTCGAGAGGATGGAAGTTCGATCTCATCACACCCTTTTGGGAGAATTATCACATAATTAGGGAATCTCTTATAGATTTATGATTTTTTTTTCAATATTATTCCAATCCCAATACATGATTGGTTTCTCTAATAAAATTATATACTGGTGAATCCTTTTGTATGTACAAGAGGTTCTATTAATGATCCCATCTTCATGTACTATAGGTTCTTCATATCTTTCCTATTATTTTGTAGTAATGGGAAGTTTCTTATATTTTTATGCCAAATTACTAGGTTATCTGATGTATACTGTTATCCAGAGAGGTGGTTGGTGTCTTAGATATGGAATTGAACATATATGAATAATCTTATGTTTCTTATTGGAATATGAATCAAAACTCACATATTTCATTTCAAAAAAATTATGTTTGTATAAAATGACTATAACAATTAGTTTAACATCACACAACATTGATATATGTAATTCCCTAACCCCAAAATCCTATAGTTAGTGCATTATTTCAATACATTGGCATGATTACAAATAATCAAGTCCCGATGGACTGATCATTTTAGTAGTCTTGGAAAATAGATTACATAAATGAACTTCACATTGAAATGTCTAACATAAAACACAGTAGAGATAATCCTTTGATAACTCCATTATTCTCCTTTCATAACCCTACATATCAATCATAAAACACTTCTTGGAATCCTGAGAAAATTAAACACAAGAATGGGGTGAGATCAGATTATTAGTAGGGATAAACAATATAGAGTATCCTATCAGAAATAACTGTAAACATTTAAGGCATGATACAAAATTAAAACACAAGCCATTTGAAACATTATCTTCAGCATAATATGGAAATAATAAATCAAATAATTCCATTTAAACATTCACATAAATGTTCTACTAGTCTAATAATCACATGTAAAATCAACAACTATTCTCATAAGGTGGGAATGCATAATGCAGGACATCTTAAATATACTATCAAGGCTTTTGTCAATACACCAAACCAAATTGGGTAAGACATTATCCAAAACCCAAAAATTATTGTCTCATGAGACTGATAATTCAATGAGGGGAAATAGAAGGCCCCGATCGTCACTAGCAATGTACAATGCATTCCTCTCATGAAATGGATAAACCATAACCAACATAAACATTCATATTAAAACATGAATATGAATGTCAATACTTAAACCACAAGCTATAAATGATTTAAAAATAGCACATCCGGAGTCAAACATATCATAAAACCATAAATAAAATATATAAGATTGTATCATAATATATTAACCTTAATGAAGCATAAAATCTAGTAAAGGATGTTTATATACATGAAAGTGATCCCACAAAATCATTAAAACTGTTTTATAAGTATCCTTTTTTTTACTTTGAAATCAATTGAAATCCAACATAATTATAAAAGAAATAATTTCCTTTGAAAATAATCTATTAATGTTGAATGGGGAGAATAAAAATTTCAACGCATTATAATGGTGGAAAATATCCACACAAATCGTATAAGTTAAAACACATTCTCTATTTAATTTGAAGAAAAGGTAATATATTACCTCATTTGGAAAACATCAAAAAGATTCATTTCAAAATAAATTATAAAAAATAAAAAATGGGTGTAAATGAAATCCAAAAATAGACTAGGAATATAAATATTATTTTGAAATGCAAGAATAAGAAACATGGATGTGGATGATAAATATGTCCCAATAGATACTTACATATAGTCAAGCTCAAATAATAATGAGATTGCAAAATTAACCCTTATATTAGGTCTGATACACTTAGAACATTTCTGAAACTCCTGTATATTATTTTTAGACTTTTTATTAACTTATATCAAAAACATAATAATATTTATGATATCATATATGACTATTTTATGAATTTTTATTACTCGTTTATTAACAATTCCATGTTAACGCAACATTTCACCTAATAATCGCTTTGTTTAACGTACATGTTTTGACTTGTTATTCTTGATAATATTACATATATCATGATTTAATTACATCATGATTTTATAATATGATTTATATAAAACATATATTCATAATATAAATATATATGATATATAGATATATGAAATGGAATACACCGTTTATGGAGATGGTGGGTCATATGTACGTATTAACATTGTTTCCATTTTCTAATCATGTGGATGTATGTAAATGAAATATATGAACATATATATATATATATATATTATTCTAGTAGCCTTATTATTTCATATATTTGATAATTATTTATAATATATATATATATATATATATTTATATATATATTATAATCAGTCTTGAATCCATTAAATCAAAGATAACATGTCGTAGCCATCCAGAAATTTTTTGGATGGCATAAAAACAATCAAATTACATTTATTTTAATATTCATAATATAATTTATTTGATTCCTTCATTAATAAGAAAAACACTACATCATTATTGTGTCATAAATAAAATTAATTATTTAATATCTGAATATTAAAAATAAAATACCATGATTTAGGTAATATTTTTATATTTCCAATGAGAATTTATATAAACCAAATTAAAAATATTTTAGGTAAGAGATACATGTTTATGTTATATTTCCCATTTCATTAAAATAATCATTATAAAAGGATATTAACACACCAAATTTTCTCTATGGGGTCCTAATATTGACCCATGGATGCCCATGGTTGGCCATATCTCATCAGATAAGATTTGGACACATGCTAGAGTAGTTTTATATTATTATATTATTATTTTTACCCATCTTTAAGGGATTTACCTTTTAACCATGGTAAATAAAAATACTTAATGATGTTAAAATTCATAATTTCTATAAATAAAAGGCACCTACATAAAAAATTTGGACATTCTAATTCAAAATATGGAATCTATTTTTCAAAATTTAAAATATAGAACCGTCAGAAATTAATTTAAAATTTATTCTCTTTGTCAAAACCAGTAAGCGGCTTTTAAATAAATAAAAACTATCAAAACATGGAATATGTTTATATTAAATTTAAATGTAAAATTACATCCCAGGACCTACTTTATATTAACTGATTAAAATATAATCTAATTATATTTTAAACGAATTAAAAAGTTAATTTAACTATTTAAATAATTTAAATGATAAAACATTTTTCAATTAAAATGATGTATTTTTCACAATTCATTAAATTATAAAAGTTATCATAATAACACCGAATATTTATCCAAACTAAATTTTCCTATCCCACATCTAAAGAATAATTTCATTATTTTCAAATTGAATATATAAAAGTGTCAAATATAGTATTTAAAAAGGGTTCTCCACTAAATGGCGGAAAAACTCCATTTTTTAAAAAAATATTCCTTTGTATGAAAAATTGAATTTGTTCTTTTATTATGTCCAAGAAACACATAATATTAATGTTTAAATTATATGGTTTATATAATATTAAAACTATGGTTAATACTATTCGTAAGCATTTTTTAAACGGCTCGTTTTATATGTTGTTGTGCGCTTGAACTCTATGTTGTGTACATTGCAATCTATTGAAATATTTTAAAAAAAGTGTACTGTGGAAGATTGGGGTGTTAAATTATCCCATCATTCTATAAATTGTGTCCTCACAATTTAAAATCGGGATTGAAAACTATGGGTTTGGCATTTCAAAATATCTTAGTTGAAATACCACATCGAAAAATTGATTAATGAGACCTCTATTTTGAAATAAAGAGATGTAATTATGAAGGTTTCCAGAGATAACACATACAAGGGTTCCATGTAGGAAAAAATACAAATGAATTAAAAATCAAACCATCATGTTCTGATGGAGAGTGTTAGAGAATATTATTCGGAGAAAGTTATAAATTTTAAAGCCATAAATCTGTGATGATCCTAGTGACCATTTGATTTATCACAACAGAATTTACAAGGAAATAATTATCTGTTTTTATATATTTTTTGTAGTGTTGGAAAATTACTTCATCAACTAAAAAGACAAGGAATGATATATAATTTAAATGTAATGTTTCATCTATTAACTAATTCCCACCACAAGCCCATATTTCTCTTCAAAAGATAAAAAAACTAAACAAAATCTAATTTTCTTATTCATATAAGATTCCAAACATAAAATCATACCACTTAAATAAGGAAAAATATGTTATAACAACCAAGGACATCCTGTAGGCCAATGGTAGGTGATAAGGCACTGTCACACTTTGGTTATGGGTTTCATTCCTACAGCCTTGTTCGACGAGATGAGTTGTTGCCCTGACTATGAGTTGTCCTTTTTCTCAAACTATATTATTATAAAATTTCAGAAATTACATTATGAAATTTTTTTACCATAAACAATACTATCCAATGTTCAACTTAATCCATTTTTACCGATTGAAATATCTGAAATACCTATGTCTAAAATTTGTCTAAAAGGACTCTAAATTTCCAATATCAATTGTAACATTAGATTCCCCAAACAATGAAATGTTTATTTAATTTCACAAACTTAATATATTATTACATTCATCATATTAAAACCATAATAAAAACAAAATTTACTATAGTACACTCCCTATATATATAACATTTTTCTTATGACTAGAATATAATTCTTGAATCAAAACACAAATACATTAATTATTCCACATCGAACGTAGTAACAGTATAAGATTGACCATGATCCATTTTCTTCTTCTAAGATATTTTTTTTATTATTAGGTAACTCATGTGCATAGTGTCTCATCTCTTTGAAATTGAAGCACTACACATTACATGCTTCTTCATTTTCCTTTCAATCATGATCAAGGTGGCTTTTTCCTCCACACTTATAAGAGAGTGTTTTCCCTAATAAGCACGTTCAAGGATGCTTTATTCCACCTTTATTGTAGGAATGAAATTAAACCTTTCCTTTCTTCCCTTTTACTTTGTTTCCTCTCTTGAATTCTCATTAGTAATATTCTTCTCCCGACCCCCTTTAAAGTTATAAGACATAGATAATTCCTTCTCTGTCTGGATGGGGCATGGTTCTATATCTTTATATGGTGAGAATGTATGGGAGACCAAGGCCCTTCAAAGGAATAATTTTAACCCATGAAATAATAGATCAATATTACATATTGGGTTATATATGTAGTCTACAACATATCTTTCTAACCTTCTGAAGTTAACCTCATTCTTTATGACATTCTCATCCTCACTTTTCATGAGATTCAGAAATTGCCCTTCCAAATTTCATCATTGTTCACCAGGAAATTATCTCTTTAATTTTTTTTAAACTTTATATATTACATATTTTATACATATTAATCCTCATTTTTGTTTTTAATTAATGACCATCATTGATCCTCATCTACTGATAGATGGAAAACTTCAATGACAACTTCTTCATTTCTCTATATACTAATTAAAGAAATATTTTCTCTAGGGAACATATCCATTTCACAGCCAATATGGATTTTTTGTCCCATTTAATGTTGGAGTTTTTTTCACATGAAGTGGTCTAACATTAATCATTTGTGTTATAGATTAGGCTACTCAATATGAGTAATGTTTTTATTCATAACTCGAGTCAACTGTCCCAATCCAATTATAAGTTTCATAGAACCAGTTCCATCACCAACTCCACAATAATTATCATACATAGGAGGTAAATTTATATATGGATTATGTTCATTGATACAGCTTCCATTCCTTCCACTAGGTTCCATTTCTAAATAATGGCATACACTAGATTAGGTTATGAATCATAATGCATAATTCCAAATTTGTAAAATACATATATAAATTGAAAATTTTATTCATATCTAATACTAAATCAAAAATATGGTTTTCTTGGAGAAATAATTACTCATAAATTCATTATAATGGTTTGTAAAGAAAATATGAATTATCCTAAGCATATCTCTTGGGGGTGAAAAACCAGTTTTGTAGTAAGGTCAATTGTCGTGTACCAAGATACCATAAGTCATGATAAAAACACCTTGTGAGAATTTTCACCTCTACATAAATCTGTTCCAGAACCACTACCACTTGTAGTATCCAAGTAGGGATGTATTTCATGAAATATACACATAATCCCTAATTTTCAAAAATTTAAGGGGGTCCTTATATACTTATCCCCAAATTCTATCTTAGGGTTATTCTCCCTAATCTATTTTTTCTAAATCTATTTCCAAGGTTGTTTCTAAAATTCATTGGGTACCAACTGTAACACTCTGACCCTAGAAGACCGGTGCTTGTTCATTACTTTTATACATTGGCGTGATTACAAGAAATCTTGTCTCGAAGGACTGATTAGTTTATTATTCTTTGAAAATAGATTACATACATGAAATTTACAGTAACATTTTTGACATAAAATGCAACATAGACAATCCTTTGAGAATGCCATTATTCCAATTTTTTAACCATATATATCAATCATGAAACAGTTTTTGGAATACTTGTAAAGTAAAAAATAAGAAAGGGGTGATATCAGAGGCTTAGTAAAGATAAACAACATATTATAATCTATAAAAAATGACTATAAACTTTTATGGTAAGGTACAAAATTAAAACACAATCCTTTTGAAACATTATATCCCACATAATATAGAAGGTGTAAATAAATTAATTTCATTTAAAAATTCACATAGATATTCTACCAGTATAATAATCACATTTAAAATCAATAAAGAATCTCATAACAAGGTAATGAATAATGTGGGACTACTTAAACATATATTCAATTCTTTTTCCATGACACCATACCTAATTGGGTAAGACATTAGCCATAACACAATGATAATTGTATCATGAGACTACCGATTCATCGAGGGGCTATAACATGCCCCTCCTGAAACTTAAAAAGTCCAATACATTCCTCCTAAAAAATGGGAAAAACATATCCAACGTAGAAATTTATATTAAAACAAGATTATTAATGCCAGTACATAAACCGTAAGTTATGAATGATATCAAAATAGAGCATCCATAGTAAAACATATCATTAAACCTTCAATAAAATTTGTATTATTATATCAAAATATATTTACCCTAATTAAGCATAAAATCCCACAAAATATGTTGATATATATGAAATTTATCCAACAAAATCATTAACACTCTTTTATAGGAATCTATTTTTTACTTTGAAATCATATGAAATCCTACGTAACTATAAAAGAAAACATTTTTTTGAAAATAATCTAGTAAGAATGTAAGGGAAGATTAAAAATTTTAAGGCATCATAATTAAGGAAAGTAGCTTCTAGGGCTATATATTGTTTTGAAATACATGTATAAGATACATATATTTGGATGTTAAATATTTCCTAATAGATACTTACGTATAAAAATTAGAGATAATAATGGGATTGTGATATTAACCCTTAACTTATGTCTGATACTCTCTATACGTGTCTGAAACTCCTGTATAGTGTTCTTAAAAATATTTTTAACTAATATTAGAGTCATAATAATATTTATGATATCATTTATGCTTATTTTATGACATTATATTACCAATTTATTATCAATTTAATGTTAATGCGACATTTCAGGTAATAATAGATTTGTTTTTCATGCATGTTTTGACTTGATAATCTTTATCATATTACTTAGATAATGATTTAAAAACTTCAAAAATGTATAATATGATTTAAATATCTTATATATTCAAAATATAAATATATATGACAGATTTATATATGATATGAAATACACCGTTCATGGATATGGTAGACCGTACGTATGCCTGAATGCTATTTCCATTTTCCTATCGTATGAAATTAAGTGAAGGAAAAATATGTACATATATATAAATATATTATTCTAGTATACATTTTATGTCTTATATTTCAAAATTCTTCAAAAAATATATTTTTCTTATAACCATTCATGAATGGTTAATGTTGAAAATGAATCTCATCGTGTAATGGAGACAAGAGGTCGTATGTATGCATGAGCAATGATATAATTCATTTAATTATTAAATGATATAGAATTAGATGAAATATTAATTATACAGAATCATAATAATATTGTATTTATTATTTATTTCTATTTCACTCATCATTATACCCATCCAAATAATGTAATGTGGAATTACAAAATACACCACAGTGGACAGATGGTAATCTGTACAAACGCATACATGGTGATATTATTATTCATATAATGGATAAAATGATGAATATAGTTCTACCATGATTATAATAACATTTATGTATATAGATTATACTGGTTTTACTAAATTTATATGTAAATAACATAGAATGATGGCGTAGAAAAGAAAATAACTTTGAAAGAAGGGATAAAACAATTACCTCTTCTTCAGTTGTCTCCTTTTAATTTACAAAAAAGGACTCATTAAGTTGGTTTTAAAAAAAATGGATGCCTATCAGATGAAGTGGGGAATTTTTTATGATATATGGGTATGATTTGGCTGGGGCAAAAGGATTTGGAGAAGTGAATAAAAGAGATGGATAAGTTTTCTTTTATAGGAGAGGTGAGTGTCACTTTAGGAATGTCTTGATATATTAATATATTATAAATTTATTTTCGGTTTATAATTGTTCTAAAGTGATTAATTTCAGGAATAAGATGTGTATGGGTCACAATAATCTCAACCAACATGTTTTAGACATGTTTAGGTCATAAATTTAACCATACCTTTTAAATTTAACCATTAGTAAAATAAGTTAGCTCTTACCATGTCTTCATGTATTTCTATACTAGATGGTTAATAAAGATACTCTAAAATGAAAAAATAATATAAATTATATCATTAATAAAAATTTAACACTATTTAAGTTATCTAGTGGAATCTTATATTTTGATGATTATTATATCATTTTATAAAATAGTATTTTCTTTAAAACTCAATCATGTCAATTTTGAAAGAATTTAGTAATTGATTTTTTAAGTCATAACAACTTGATTACTTCTATAAAATGCACTAAATAAAAGATAAAATATCATATTAATCCAAAAAATTATTGTATGGTATAAAAACATTCAAATTAAATTTATTTTAATGTTTATAATCTCATTTATATGATTCCTTCATTAATAAGGCAAACACTACATCATTATTGTGTCATATATAAATTTAATTATTAAATGTCTAAAAATTAAAAATAAAATACAATTATGTAGGAAATATTTTTACAATATCAATTAATATTATAGTCAAAGATATCATTTATATAAACAAAATTAAAATAGTTTTAGATAAGAGGAACTTTTTTATGTAATATTTCTCTTTTTGTTAAATTAAACATTATAAAAGGTCATTATCATGCGCACGTGGCTCCATAGGGTCCTCAAAATGACCCAAAGATTCCTATTATATTCAATATCTCATAAAAAAAGATTATAACATGTGTTAGGGTAGTTTTATGTTATTATAATATTATTTTTTACCCTTATTTACCTGATTTACCATTTAACCATGGTAAATAAATATAATTAATGGAGATACTATTAAAAAGGTACAAAAATTAAAGATAAATATTTAAAAAACTTGAACCATTTGATTCTAAATATGAAATACATTTTTTCATATTAGAAACACATAATTTGCATAAAATAATTTAAAAATAATTTGCATTGTCAAAACCAGAAAGCACGGTTTTAAGAAGTGAAAACTATCAAAATATTGACATATGTTTCAGATAAATTTAAACTTAAAATTACATTAAATGAACTAAATTATATTATACGATAAAAATAAAATCTAATTATACTTTAAAATAAACTAAAAATATAATATAACTATATAAATAATTTAGATGAAAAGGCAGTTTTGAATTAAATCGCATAATTTGCACTATTCATTAAAACACTAAAGTTATCAGAAAATCACCAAACAATTATCCAAACTAACTTTTTATGTCCCACATCCGAATAAGAATTTATTTTTGTCAAATTTAATATGTAATAGTTTCAAATATATGATTTAAAAAGGTTTCTCCATTAAAAGGGGGAAACTGCATTTTTTTTAAAATAATTCTTTTATCTAAAAAATAAAATTTGTCCTTTTAGTATGTCTAAAAACACATAAGATGAATGAGAAAATTATATGGGATATATGAAAATAAAAATTTGGTTAATAAAATTCATAATCGATTTTTAAACAGCTAGTTTGATATATCGTGGTGTGTTTCAACTCAGTGTTGCGTACATTGAACACTATTGAATTATATAAAAAGGAATCTTATCATGGAAGCTTGGGGTGTTACAATATATGTGAGGGCATATAGGAATTGGGTATAGAGATCCATCCACAGGATGGAATCCCATGTATCCAACATTTAAGATGAATTAAAAAAATTAGTTATATTTTCCCTCAACTTGTTGATGGGAAGGGTCATATAATTAATACTCTTGAGGATTACCAGCCTAGAGTAATAGAATATAGGAATGTATTAAGGAATTACATCAATGTGTATGAATGTGTATGGATGAATCTATATAATTTCATTGAATAGGGTTTACGCACTATGGTTTCCCTAAATGGGGGTATTTTTTTATGGTAGTGATAAAATTATTTCGAATACTAAATCACACATTAATCATGATAATTATGATAAACAAGGGATAACATGTAGTCAACTGCATAGTATATGGATACAGATCTTAAAAAATGGAGGGGACATGGTGGAGTGTTTGATTAGGAGCTCAAACCATTAGATGACATCCTATATATCCAACTTATTGTATAAATTAGATTCCTCATTGATCAACAATGTTACTCATGCCATAGATAGATAAGAAAAAATGATAGACCCATTGAGGGTGAGTTTTAAAAAACGTAATATCATGGATATAAATGAATGTGTAAGCCCATTGGAATAGGTTAAAAACTAATCCTTTGGAGGATAAAGAGTGGGATACATTAGTGGCTAACTGAGAATGTTTGTATTGAGTGAGTATCCTAAAATACCCATAATGTTTTAGACTACCCATCATGATCCCATAATAGACACTTCCCATATAAATTGTAAATTGTCGACCAATGAATCCAAGTAACGGTTTCACACATCTCGAGGGAAAATTCCCAAGTACATCTGCTGGACAACACTAACAGGTCTTGGGGTATCTTCCTGACATGTCTAGGGTGTCTACATAACATGTTTAGAGTGTCTCTATGTCATGGTGGGAGTGTATTTATTAACTGTTTGAAGCTCATCATGTGAATGTGTAAAACCTTTTAAATAAATTCACATGATATTGGTAACATACTAAGATTACATCATGTAACCAGAGTTACATTCTCAGGGTAATTCACATGGATGTGTTGACATATCTAGTGTCTCATCCTAGCATTTCTAATGATGTCTTCTTGAAATGGTCATCATATATAGGGAGACTATTCAAAATCAGATATGTCACACACATGTTTATTTTCATTATCAATGTCGATATGTATAAGGTTCTTTTCATGATTAAGGTTGACATGTCTGAACACTACTGCATAACCATTACGTTATGTCTAGAATAATTTCATTTAGTAGAATGATACGTCTAAATGATTTTTTGGTGATTGATCTATCATTTTTAGAGGAAGTCGTGTGATACAACTAACATATCTACCAGGATTAAAATTTGATAGCTCACGTGTTTGTAGGACTTTATGTGATCTATATAACATGTATGCATGACTTCGTTTGATATGGATGACATGTCTTGGAACATTTCATGATCTATATAACTTGAATGGAGGACGTCACATTATCAATAAATAGATCATGTGAAGCACATGACCTTCTCAAATAAAAATTAGTATATTCATCATTACATGATTGGTTCATTATTTTCAACCTTTATCACATAAATATCTCAATGTTCATCATGGGAAGACATGTTAGGGCCTGACAGACCAATAGGAAATGAAGAAACTTTTTCTTGTGATCCATTTAACATGTGAAAAGTCTTTTCATGATCAACGGAGTGCTAATGTGAATCATATAATCATACCATAAAAAACTTTAAATCATTCCATTTACATATCTAGTGGAAGACTCTAACATTTGTGTTGTTCTATTCTTTAAAAAAATTGTATGTGCCTCTACAATCTCATATCTATTTTTTCTAAGTTGGGGGGATATATAGGTATCATCACCCCATGTCTATTAAACTTTTAATAGTGATCAAAGCACATATATTATATTTCTTAGGGATATAAAATCGCATCATGTGTATCATGTGTTCTAGTCATGTGTAAAGAGTGATGTCACCTTCTTGTCCCATGTTAAATAGAAACAACCTGATCATTCAACCATTTCCATATTTATGGAACCCAAATCATGACAAAGGTATTTTAAATATTTGATTAAAAATTTCCAAGGGAATTATCCTTATTATACTAACATGTGTGGGTCCCTTCCTGAGATCATATCAGCATGTAAGAGTGCCATTATGTGATTAGTAAACTAATCATAAGAAATGTGTATCCCCTTATACTAAAACAATGTAACTCATATTTTTATAAAGGTACACTAAATATTAGATTTTATTTTTGAAATCCTATAATGTCCTCCCATCATTTTCTCATCAGGTCTTCACATGATGAAATTATCATTTTCAATATCCTTCATATGATGAATGTGACATGTGAAATATCCTTTATATGATAACGTCAACATATCCCAAGGGGTTTCATGTGATCATTGAACTAGACATTTGAACTAAATCATCCCTACATAGGAAGATCACCATGAATCCATTCGAATGAAGCTTCCTCCTTTTTATATAATTTTATAAATCCTGTAACATTCTCCCAATGACTATCCTTTAGAGAGTCACATTATAAAAATTAATATATTTGAGGTAATTATCATGAAGATGGTCACATGTATAAGGAAATTTTTATGATTTGGATAGAATATTCCTAGGTAATACGCACGATCCTTAAACTGATCACTCAAACAATATCAACCCTTCACATGAATATCAACAAAACTACCTTAACAAGAATCTTCCTCCTTATTTAGATTTTATTTTATAAACGAATTTCGAAATTGCCTGACATCTATTGACTGACATGTCGTGTGAAGAGAGGAAATCATCTTGAATCCTTCAAGTTATCATCAGTTCTTATTGGTAATACCTCATAATATTATGATATCCTTCCAAAGGGTATTTTGATGATCAATGAATAAATCATGAAATGTCCATGAACCTGTCATGTGAATTTCCTATGGTCTTGAGGTTTTCATGATCGAGGTTCCTAATACAGATGTAGTAATGCTAATACTTTCATTCCTTTATGATGAAAATAACACCTACACATATGGTATCTCTTTAATATGATTCGTAATTGTCAGGTGTCAACATTGAACTTAATATTATTTTTATGTAATGAATAAACAAAAAAATGTAACTATATTTATTTTAATATCTTTAATTTTTCCCGTAGGGATAAAAAGTGTTTATGTTTGGTTATAAATGGTTTTTAAAACTAAGACTTCTTTTTTTTCATGAAAATATTTTTTATTTTAGTGTCCTTATGTCTTTCAGAAAACTAACACAATAATTGTTCATGTATAAAAAAATCAGATAAATGTCTTCTAAAAACAATACAAAGTAATAAAATTTTCATTAATGATTATGTTAAATGAATTTCATAATTAAATATAACATATTATTGTTGTGTTAAATCTTTATATTTTAATTTCATTACAATTTCTTGTTCGTTAGTGTAAATCTATGTGAATATAACTGAAAATGTATTTAATGGTATATAATGTTAAATAAAAATTTATAGTGATATAAAATTCATAAAACATGATTTTTGGGATAGTGGAGGGTATAAATCTGATAATATAAACCAATTTTAAAATATTATTAATGTTTCTTTTTATATAAATTTTCATGACTGGTTCTGAGTATAGAATATTAATATTGAGCTAATCATAAAAAGGGTTATTAGTTGGTTAAAACGAATAGGTAAGCGTGAAAACAACACCTATGTGTGTTGACTTTTTATTGGATGGGAGGAGTTATTATAATAATAATATAATATTATAAATATACCATTTATGTTTGGCTCAAACATGAAAATCAATTTATAATAATTTAATAATTTAAGTAATGTTAATGGTGTCCCTCCCTTCACATATGAAAGGGAAATTTCTATCCTACCATTCTCACACCTTTTGATCATTCTAGTTAAAAAATTCCATAAAATATTTCCCACCCACATATTTATACATTTATTTTTTGGTCTTAGACTCACAGAAATTCTAATATTATAAAACTGATGGTGTTATCCACATAGGTTATCAGAAGAGATGTTATAAGTCCTTCATGAAATAGTATAGCTTTATTTCAACTTATAACTCCATTAAATGCTATTTAACTATCATAAAATAATAATATAATTGTCCTCCATATAATTAAATGTCATTATGATTTTTTACAACCCTATTTTATCTCTTTTTCTATATTATACAAATTTATATCATTTCTCATGTACACATCTAGATTATAACCTCGATGAAGCGATGTGTTTCATTTTTCATTACCTCCTTTTAAAAATGGTTATTATAATAGATTTAACAAATATATGTGATATAAAAGACATAATTATGATTTTTTAATATAATTTATCATATATTTACTTACCTTTCTATCCATTGAAATGTGACATTGTCCTTCATACGTACATGTAGAGTACCAACTCCATGATGAGATGTCATTTGTTATTCACAAACTAATTAAACAGATGGATATAAAATTTTATATAATGTAAAAAATTATAGTCATGATAGTAAAAATATTAGGGATATTATAGAAGAGTAAAATCTTTTTCCATAGTCATTATATCAATTTTATTTATAAAATTCGAACCAAACATCCTCAAAATGTCTAACGTAAATATAATTTCTTAACTAACTAAAAAATATTGTAATAAGTTACATAAAAGGGAAAATAATAATGGATTGGATAAATAAATTTTTATTAAAGAATTAAATCACTAATATTGTTTTATTATTATTTAGTTAAATAATTTATAGTGTTATATAGTATTTAAGGTAATGGATTTTTCATTAAAACCTTGTGTTATTGTATTCCTATCATATATTTTCCTTATATGTCCATTTTTAATGAAATTATTTATCAATGTTATTATGTATACATAAAATTATATTAAATATCATTTTAAAATAAATTTTACTTTCTTTATAAAGTTTAATAATTAATTTTAGTTTTTTTACGAATGAAACACTTTTATCGAAGGTGTGAAAAATAATAATTATTTTAACTTCTATGACCCAAACTAAATTTCCCAACATGATGAATATTTATTAAAATCAGAATTCCATTAAAATTTTACATGGTAATTTTAAAATGAAATCATTTCTAAATATTTTCATGGTTTTTATTTTAGAGAGTTTTTAAATGGAAAGGTGATTTCTCCACATTTTTATTTGGTCATGAAATGTCCATTTATTATGGATTCAAAAGAGTTTTTATGTGATTAATGGTTGAGATGTCATAGCTTAAAAATCCTGATAAGGAACATGAGAATAATAAAAAATTTATAGATGAGCCATATTTAGGATATGTGATGGGTGAACCTAATACGAATTATAATAATGGTGATATTGATACTCATTTTTAATGAAATGGGCAATTTTGTTATCTTCAAATAGTAGAAAGATGTAGTTAACTATGAGATTTTCTCTATAAATTTTCATTGGATCAATTTATTTCTTACCTGAGTGAATGCATGATTAAAATATTATTCTCTAGTATACCTAAAAGGGATTCTATTTTCATTCTATTTGTTTTAATATCTATTCTATAAGAAAATATGGTGTTCATAATGTAAATCAAATTTATTTCATATATCCAATAAATAATGTGAAAAAGGTAAGACTAATTATGGTTTACATATTAGTACCTATAATAGTTTATTTCTTTATTTTTATCCCTTTCTTTGTTTTTTGGTGCTCATTCCTTGATTTAAAATAATTTTCAATGGGTTTAAGGATATGTTAGAAAAAACATGGTGTCAATTTGAAATACATGATGATTTTATATGAAATGAAACTGTGCTTAATTTTTATATTTCTATATTTTTGGAAAAAATGGATACATAGTATAATTTTAAACTTTTCAATACTTTGGTTTTTATATAAGAGTTGGGGAATAATTCTCTAAAACACTGACATACAAAGATGATCACAAATATAATAAACTGAATTCCTCTAAAAAACTAATGTTTTTATTATTATTATAAGGAATTTTTCTTATAGTTGCAATCAATAGATAATTTTAGACAACTTTATAGGTTAGGATAATAGTAATATAATACACTTATGGTATTATCAAATATTATTTGGTTGAAATTACATATAATTTTTAGGTTACAATGTTAACTCATCTAATCTATACATATATACAATAATTTTCCATATAGGAAGAAGGGAATGTGTAGTTGAAAGATATTGAGAGGAAAATATATCTCCTAATTATCATTATTGAATGGTTTCAAATGCAAGTAATTAGATTTTTGTATTTATTTGGTGATTTATAATCATGTGTGTTAAATGATAGGTACTAAGGGTATAAATCATCATGGTTAAAAGAAAAAATTTGTGGATAAATTATTTTCTACTAATATGGTTGATTTTGGGACATCTAATGAAGTTTTTACATGCGAATTAGTTGTTTAATTTAATTATGATGATGCAATGATTGACATATTATCTTTAAATTCATTTATTTTTAAGAAATTTTCAAGCAAAATTGGAATATAAAATTATTAATAAAACATAGATTTTTTCTGAAATATACTGGTGGACTATTATAGAATCCATGATTTACAATAATCATTCTATTTTTATCATTGGGGTGGTTTTTTATAAAAAAACATAATAAACATCCAATAGATGAGTTTGATATTATACTGAGTATCAATTGGAATTTTTATAATCATTCTAATATAGATAATATGGCTAATAATTTCATATATATTGATTTTATACCATTTATAATATATCATGATGATGAAAAATGGTTTAATGATTGTAGTGGGAGTTACTTAGTATATTATTTTGAAAAAATGAAAAAGTTTAGATTAGCAATGTTCTAGTTTTAAATAAATATATGGATGTGCATCTTGATGATTTTCTTGGAACCATTCCTAATTCAGAGGTTGAATGTACCATTGACCAAGTTTTTGATGCTAAGATAATTTCAAAACCCCCTTATTAAATTACTTAAATAAAGCATTTGAAATTGAAATAACAGTCGTAGGAGTATTTTAATAAAGGTTTAATTAATTTTTTCACTTCATTATGGAATGAATTATATTATTTCTTAAAATAAGATCACTCATTCATAGGATTCATTGGTCATTGATATTGAATAACATCACTTTTAATAAAATTCATCATTTACCTCATATCACAGATTTATTTGATCATCTCAAGGGAGTGTATTATTTTTTATGATTGATCATCGGTCATGGATCCATCAGTTGATGTAGAATTAGGAATAATTTCTAAAGATATCGTCTCTAACTAGATATTTTGACTAAGATTTTGTGGTTATTCTCTTTAGGTTATCTCATTCTCTAACTGTACACATAGATCTAATCAATACTGTTTTCCATGACTATTTGGATAATTTTTTGTTTTCATTATTAAATATATTTTAGTATATTTTGAAATTAATGATAATCATGAAAATAACCAAAGTATTATTTTCCTAAAGTTGAATGAAAATAAGTTATTAAGAGAATTTAGTAAATTTTAATTATTGATACAATAAATATCATTCCTCGTTAATAATTTTTCTAAAGATAACATAACTGTATAACCTGTTAAAACTATTGTAATGTAAGAATGTCCAATACATAAAAATTATAGATACATTCATTGTTTTTGTGGATGAGTGGGTTATTATTTATGGGGGAAGTGCTCCCGCTGTCCTACCAGCATCAAATCTCTTCTACAGTGACCTACCGGAATTCTATCTCCTCTACGGTGTTCGTTGGAGAATTTCTCCCTGGTTTCTGGGTTTCATCCTATCACGGTGGCGGATCTCTTCACCCCCATTTAACTATGGTTTGATCTCTAGAGTTCCCCCTTTCTCTTAGGGTTCCATCTCCATGTATGTTTTACCTAGGGTTCATTCCCCATGCTGGTTCCTTCTATATTCCTTATTCTGATTGGGTTTTGGTTCTTCCTCAGCCTCCTCACCTCGCTTTGACATTAATCTCCAATGATCTTCTCCAGGTCGGACATGGGTCAATAGGTTCTCAATGGTTTTGGGATTCTTATTTTAGTGAATATGGGGCTTTCAGACCCCTTCCCTTTTCACCGTGATTTTCTCTTTCCCTTTTCCTTTCTCCTTTTTTTCGTTCTCGGTTTGAGTGATCGTCACTCCCATAATTTTTATCTGATGAAGTTTCTACACCGGTGTGCTTCAGTGAGGTTTTGGGTGGCTTCTCGACTACGTCCTGCTTTGGTGGTCTCTCCCATTGTACCCCATCTGGCCTTCATGACCTCCTCTCCCTTCCAGGTCAGTCGGGTAGGTTGGCTATATGGTACTTTGGGTCATATAGTGCGATGTGGAGGATGTCCTTGGAAGATCATCCGGTGCAGGTGTGGGGTGTAATGTATTCTGAGGTTCTTGTTATTCAGGTGGAATTATGGTTTTCTTTGGTGTTTTGGTGTTGGTTGCTTCCTGGTGGTGTTAGTGGAACAATGTGGATGTCTATGACAAGGGTTTATTATGATACCTGCCAGTTTTTCGTTTCACAATATTTTAGTCGGTTTTTATGGTTAACATTGCTAGAACTATGTTGGTTTGGGGATAAAGTTATTACATCTTCATTGATTTCTGGTCGGTGAGGTTCTTTATCCAAGTTCTAATATCGGTCAACTCGGTGGTATGCTGACTCTGCCTTTTCAACAAAAATGAGATGTCCCAGTGATGATGTTGCATATTTTCTCGATGAGGATGGATCTCTAGTTCTCGCTGGGGATGACGGCACGACATGTGATGATGATGGTGATGGAAGTGAAGGGACGTTGGGGGTGACGGTGTTTGGCCGGCGATGTGATTTTGGAAACTAGGTGACATGGATGGCTCGGTACGAGGGTAATTTGAAATTCAAATTTTGAAAAATTTACAACTAGAGCGGTTTCTGGTTCATGTGTGATACTGTCTGGCTTGTTCAGGGGAGGCGCGGTGATTATTGTGCTATTTTAACATTTAAAATTTTGATATATGTATGGTGAAATATTATTTTCGAAGTTCATGCATGATGTTGTGTTAATGTTTTTGTATGGTTTCTATTCTTCCTCAATGTGGAATTTTTAATGAAATAAAAATCAATTTGCTGGTGGTGATTATTGATGGGTTTTTTAAAAACATTTTCTTGTTATCCAACCCTTTTACTAATTAAAGTCATAATGGAGTAATATTAATTTAGAAGAATGAGTGAAACAAATTTTTATAGAAACTAAAAAGTATATTGCTGAACAATCTATTTCTCTTCTTACCCTCTAGGAATGGATAAAATTTTTACTTCAATGATACTTATTTGAATTAAGGTGGTTGTATTGTGATGCTTAATTATGAGTAAATTTATTGTTTTTAAAATTAATTAAAACATTTTTAGCTAAATTATGCAACACTTGTTCTAAAACATTATACTATGGTTTTTTTAATTATAAATCAAGATACATTATCTATATTGAGTAAAGTGTGAAACATGTATTTACCATAAAAGTTATATTTATATATTCACTCTGAATGAGTTAAAAAAGATACAGAGAAGTTAATTGGATCTAATAATGGATTATTATTTCATGATTGATTACCATATATGAAAAGTAAAAAATTATTTAATGCATCATGTATAAAATAAAATGAATTATTAACCAGGAATTTTGGAACACGATCCTTTTGAAAATGCTTTAATGAATGATGTAATGGAAATTGAAGATGTTGTACCTTCCACTATTTTGTGTTAAGTTTTAGTTTGGTCATAAAATTTAGATAAAATTAATTAATATTAGAAAGAATACAATGATAGGAAAATAAAAGTAGAAAATTTAAGGAAAGGAAAGCTTCTGGAATTTAACATTGATGGGGAAAGTGTTTTGAGATTTTGAAAAAATTATAATATGATAGTTATCTGCCATTTGAAAAATTATTTTTTTTCATGAACCCAAAAACACACCCTTTTTCAAATAATCCAAGAAGTACTAAGACGAACAGAGACCATTAGGAGTATTACTTGTGAGATGGAATGAATAATGATATTGAAGAGTTTACCATAAAATTCTTTAACATGTCAAATAGTAAAAGATGAAAAATAATTATTGAAAGGGATACGTTAGTCTTTGGTTATGATAGAGTTAAAATTAAAAAATACATCCTTCGATTCTATGGTTGCATATACAAATAAATATTGATGTAATAATGTGATTTATGTTATAATTTATCAATAAACTATATCAAACATGTTCCATTCCCATTTGTGATACTATGTCTTTAGATAATCTTTCTCAACCATTTCTTGATTATATTGTTAAGTTACATAGAGTTTCTCTATCCATTGTATCTAACCATTATCATAAGATTACATCGTATTTTTGGAAAGTCCTTCAAAATTCATTGTATACTAAAATATATTTCATTACGCCTTTTTGTACTCGGAATAATGGAAATTCAGATTAATTAAATAATACATTGAAATACATGCTTTGATCATGTTTAGCATGTTACTAGGTTATTTGGGATAATCATATTTCATTATGATAAATATTTAATGACAAACTAATTAATTGATGTATATATATGGAACCTTTTTAGTAAATATATAAAAATAGTTTATGACTCCAGGTTATTGTGATGGATTATAATAAATGAATTTTTTTATACTAGAGTTGTTAAATAAAATGGTTGAGATGTTAAATAAGAATCAATAACATATGGGTGATTATCCTATTTGATAGAATATTTTTTCATACAATCATAATAAATATCCTTCATTTGAGTAACGTGATTCAGATTTTCAACAGGTATATCCATAGAAAAGTTTTTGTAGTTTTAGTGAAAATGGAAATAAGAGTCTTTAGTTTATTATACTATAGAAATTTGGAAACATTTAGATCAATTTAATATTGAGTTTCATTTACTTCTATTTTCTACAAGGTATATGATGTATTCTTTGTTTAATTATTTATTAAATATGAGTTCGATGAATTTAATTTTTGATCCAGGTGGTTGTAATATTTTTAGAAAATATTTAATATGATTAATAGAAGGTTAATATATATGAAAATAGAGAAAACGGGTTGCAGAATATAGTGATCCATATATTTATGGTTTTCGGAAAAAAACATATGATTGAGCATGAAACATGGTAATTAAAAAATGATGTGAAGGAAAAATACCCCCACTTTTTTAATTATTGAAATTAATTATTAGAATTAGATTTATAACAGTGGGGAATAAGATATATTGGAACTCATTTCTAAAAACTAAATATTATGACAAGTTTTAACACTAATTTTCAATAAAAAAATTAGTTGGGAGGGATACATATTCACATACTTAGAATATTGTTTTCTTTTTGTTTTCACCTAATACCAAAAACCATATATTTCTCAAATTTGAGTGATATGATCTTTAATGATATCAAATATATTTAGAATTATTGTCTTTTATGCCAAAACCAAAATTTGAGAGGCTGAATTTTGATTTTCCATAGGTTTTCAGTATTGATATTCCACATGCACTAGTACTATATTCATTTCTCAAAGTAAATTTCAAGGCTGTGGGAGTGGGATGAATCCTTGGTCATCCTCAGTCATCTTGTTTTGATGGATTATCAATTTGATGGAGGATATATTAGGAAACCACATTTTTTCCAATAATAATTGGATTTTCTCTATTTTATAGGTTTTTTGCTGGTGATTTCTCAACATAGATAGAATTTTATAATCCATAGTAAAATTTATTTTGAGTAATTATTTTTTGAGTTTCATCAGTTTCTGGATTCAAATTAATATTTGAAAAAATCCTCCTCTATAGTGGGGGGATCAACATTATTGAATAGTAAATGATATTTTGAAAAAAAAACACTTCTTATTTAGATTATATATTCAGTATAGCTAGTTACATAATATTGGGAGCTTGTAATATACGACCACCCCTCACCAGTGCTTGGTTCCCTGAGTGACGGAACACTGTTTTTCCTCCTGAACTACCTTCATACACTAGTGGCTGGTGACTTGTAGTAGGGGGACTCAGATGGTATTTTCTTAGACTTACCCCCAGTATCATGGTTCATAGTAGCCTAATTAATTACAATTTATCATTATTTAAAAATAAATATCATAGTAAATTAGATAATGAAAACATTCAAACTAATAATATCATTCCTTGTTAAAGTTATATAATCATACAAGGGATAACACCCTATAACAAAATCACATATAAAAACCAAAATAATGAAAATCAATACTCCAGTACCAAGAAATATCTTATACATACCTCTTCTGGTCTTCATGAACCAATTTGATCCATCCGTCATGATCGAACCTATACATCACCTTAACATGTGCCTTCAACCAAGTGAATGTTTTCCTGAGTACCCATACTGAGTTGTTCCCTGAGCAGGTTTTGAGTAAATTAATATATGGGGAAACACTAATTTGGTCCTATAATGACAATAATATGTAATTATATAAGCATGTGATATTATTATCTAATAAAATTCAACTCCTAGAAATAAGTTAAACTTTTTCTGGTCTTTTGGATTGTGACCCTGATCATCCATTCATTATTTAACCAGTGTTGGGGTGTCTCTAACCATGTATTCCACCCATGAATCTTATGGGAACAAAATCCATGTAATCCCAACCTTTTTCTTTGTTCCTCAAGGGACTCATCGCATGTCAAAACAATCATCAAATATCCCAATACATGGTGGAATCAAACAATATCATCATGACTCTAGGGATTTGTCCCACTAAAGACATAATATCTAAGATCCTTATCCATGGAACCTTGAAACAATATCCTCATGAATTGAGTGATGTATCTTGTTGTGTTGAAAAGATTCATGTTTCTAGTCCAATTTATATACAAACAATGTAAACATGGATAAAAAAACATAGCAGATCCAACCGTATACCACGATCGTCACTGAAGGAAACATCAATAACTAAGATTCAGGTCCATGTAATCTCCAACCCATATTAGATTCCAAAGCATGGTATCCCACTCACGTATCATTCTTTGTAAGTAAGGCATCACAACCGTGTCACATCCTCACCAAGGGAATATTATATACAATGAAATAAATTAATAATTAAATAAGAAGGTTGATCAGACACCCATAATCAACAACATTGTCCATATCCACTTAGGCTCACTGGATTGGAATGGTTTGTAGGGTGATACTCTCTGCCATCCCACATTCACCTACATAGGGTTGGTCTATCATCCGACAACCCATGACATCCCTTGGTCTTATCATAGAATATGATACCTCACATGGTTCTTTGTAACACCACAATATTTTGAAAATAAATTTAATATTGAAAGCCTGAAACACTGAGTCTCTACAAAACACCATTTTCATATAACCTTAATAGTAAACATACTTTATCATCCTCTATGATTTTAATTTTGAAAAACTGAAATGCCTAGTTGCGTTCTATAAGATATTTAGAGTTTGATAAGACAAACATATTTTTTGGTAAATAGTAACTTGACTCTTATGAAGAGTAATTCACCCTAATTAACAATAACTTGACCCTTGTGAATAGTAATATACCTTTATGAATAGTAACACGAATAGTAATGTACACTTATGAATAGCATCATGACCCTTATGAATAGTAATGCAACCTTATGAATAGTAACTTGAACCTTATGAATAGTAATATACCCCTTTGAATATTACATTGAATTTTAATGTACCCTTATGAATAGTAACCTCACATAGGTAAGTAAAAATATAATTTTGGAACCTTATAAAAGAGAGTGAATTTTTTAATAATTAATAATTATGTGTTGGTATTTTTACGAGCAATAAACAATGAATTAAAATTTTATTACTAATATATTAATTTAAATTATATATAATTTTCATATAATGTAATGATGAATCAATATTTTGCTTTCCTATGATTATAATATAATTTTATGAGACCCTAGTTTATATTTTGATGTGTCATAAAATCAGTTATAATATCAAAATATGTATTTCTTGAGTAAATGAAGATTTTAATAAAAAAATTAAATTTATCATATTTAGAAAGTCATTTTCTAAAAATGGATTTCATTTTTAAATTCTACATGTCAAAAGAAATCTTTGGATGAATTTTTGTGACTTTTGTGGAATATTTTAATTTTTGTTGAATTGTAAAAAATAATTTTTTTATAAAATATGCCATTGTTCGTGATAGCGTCATGAAAGTATTATGATATAATAATTTACATAGACTATGTAATAACTAAATAATTATATTACATGTGTAATTATATACATAATTAATTTTGAAGAAGAAAAGTATATTTTTTCATGATATGTTTAAAAATCATTGTCAATGTCGACGCAGTGCCCATGCAGTATTGACAAAGTCAATATTTGTAATTTATATATAATTATTGGGTGAAAAAATAATAATTTATTAATAATTTATGAATTAGTATTTATTATTTATCTATCTTATTTTTAATTTCTAATTTTAGTGTTATATAACAATTGTATTATCCAAATATCTATGCAATGCTTATATAGGGATAGAAAATACAAAATAACTATGTTAAGAAGATGTCTCATTTTTTATAAGAGTGAATATATATAATGAATAAATTCATAATTTTATTTTGATCACAATTAATTAATATTTATCATAGTATTTTATTTTAAATTTTTATATATGAAATAATTAACATTAATTCCGATGAAACGCTAATGCAGCGCTTGTGCAAGCATAAGAAAAATTAATAAAATTTTTTAATTAAAATTATATGAATTATTAAATGACTCATATTTTGGATAATACTTTTTATGTAATCTATTTTATAATATTTTATTCTTTTTATTCTAATATGGGATATTTTTTTAACCAAATAAATCACTTTAAAGCCTTTATAATATTTTATTCCAAAAAGGAATCAGGTTGCCACATTAGAGTTTTTTATTTAAAAAAATCTTTATATGAGATTTTCCAGAGGTTTTATTCAAATATGAATATTCTATGGAAATATAATGAAATTATATTTCCCAAGGAATTTTATTTTTAATTTTGAGACAATAAATAAAAACCCTAATGTTTTCCACAATGTCGGTTTAGTATTAATTTAATTAATGAATAAATCAAATAAATGATATTAAAATTTATAAAATAAATATAATTTAATATTTTTAAGCTAATTCACGGATTTCCTTTTTGAATATTGAATTTTTATGATATAATATAAAATGTTATTCCATTTTATGATCGTTTTTTGATGTGTTTATAGTCATGGATATGAATATTTTTTATCTGGACTAAATTGTTTTTCATTATTAAAATATTTTAATAAAATATTCTAAAAACCCTAAATTATTTAAAAAGTACAAAAATGATAATATTACTTGTAATAATTAATCCACCTTCATTTTTAGGCCATTTTGAAATATTAAACCCTATAATATATTTATTATATTTTAAAAAGTTTTGGGATTCATAAGTTACCCCTCACCTCACTTATAAAAGTATGTTTGTTCCTTCACAAATTCAATAACCATAAGCCTTATTGTTCGAAAAAATTTCCCAAATTACATCCTCTTAATCCCTTGACTCAATCTAGTGCTTATGGTCTCACAAAAAGACCACTTGAAAGAGACTTAAGGTGGTTTAAAAAGAGAAATATTAAAGAGGTAAGATTTCTTCTTCTTTTTTAAAAATTCTTACTCATATACATCTTATCCTTGCCTATTATCCAAATATTTCTGAAAACTCTAGTACCTTATATGTACTATAATTCTTTTATGATAATGGAATATTTTATCATCTTCTCTTCTTTTCTATCCATTTATACTATAAATGAGAATACTATCCAAGGTGAGTTAATTATCACGTTCAAGGAAGATGGGTTTCTTAATGATTGGTCATGAGACCTTTATAATCATTGAACCAGATCAAAATATATTTATTTTATCTTATTTTTTTTTGAATATTTACATACTCATAATATAATAAAATAATACAAAACATGTTCTTTATTGACAAAACTGTCAACTGAATCCAAGCACATATCTATAAATTTTATGTAATGAGCCATCATCATGGAATATAACCATGGTCATTATAAGGAAATTTATATCTCTATTATTTCACATATAATTTATATTAACAATTCTTGGAATGTTTACCACAATTTGAATGAACATCTATACAAGAATACAAGTAAACTGGTCCTGAAAACTGAAGAAGAAAATGCTTTCAAAACAATGAAATTGAATCTCTTAACCCATAAAAAGGTCGTGAATGAACCTAATAAGATTATAATAAATAAATTAAATGATTAGGAGGTTCTAGAAAAATTAATTTTTGAACCTATGTTTTATTATTCAGGTCATTAAGATAAAGTGAGGAACACATTTAAAATTAAGGTAAGGGGTTTCCTCATCTCACATCCATTTTTTGTGAAATATTCCTTATTCACTACAATTAATTGTGTATGGTGTATTTATATTGATCATTGATGTAACATATAATTAATATATCTATTTTTATTTTATTAAATTTATCATTTGAATATTAATAATTTTGAGGCACACAAATAAATTGATTACGAAGTGGTACGAGTTTTCCACAAGAACCACCATTTTTATTTAGGTTAATTTTTTTATCTAATTACCTCAAATTATATTCTTATTAATTAATATTTAATCATCATAAATTATTTTTAAATTCACTATATATGTGTACCAACTAGAATCCAACCTTTATTTATGGGTAATTATATGTTTTAAAATGATTTTTCTAAAAGTCTTCCCGAAATACAAGCCCGTCTCAAGAGAAATTTCATACATTTTTACCTATTTTCAAGTGTAATGTATAATCTATTTTAAGACATAATTATATTTATAAAATCAAAAACAACTTATCATTAAAAACATCTTTGGTTCATTTCTAGATTTATTAAATCATACATTCCTTTCCGCTTTAAAATCACATTAATATTTCCTTAAACCACACTGAAATGTTTTATTTTTAAATATTATTACCAACTATTTTTATATGATGGGAAAAAAATTTATGACTCAAATATAATTACAAGTACCATAACTTTTATTTTCTGGGAATTTAATGATTTAAAGATTATTTCATGTTTTAAATGAATATTTTTCTAAAATAAATTTTCTTTCTAAGGTAAAAAGTTTTTTTCTCATCTCTCTTTAACTTTTATCTGGTGTATCCCTTGTTCACATCATATTCCATGAATGTGCTATATAGAATGAAGTTTGTTATATCATATCAAAAGTCTCCTTATTCTCATGATATTCTAATGGATTATGATTTGAATGTTTCAAGGTGGTATGGTTCACTTTTGAATGTTATAGGATTATTTCCCCAAGAATTTGTCAATGGTATCATTTAAAAACACATTTTCCTATTTCAACATACTTTGTTGAATATTGTACTTCATTGAGGTTTACCTAATATGTTATAATATAAAATATTTTTTAAGGGATTATAATTATTTCGATTATTTAATTTCTATCTTGATACCAAACACCACATTATTCTGAATGCTTAGTGTTTATGTTCAATGATTATGGAAAGTTATGTAAATTTCATATATTAGATTCAATATGATTATATATGTTGATTATTTTCAACCCTTTAATAAGATTAATTCATTGGACTTATAATGTGGTGGGTGGGGCCTGCTATTACCGCTCGATGCATTAGTAGATCTTATGATATCATTAATAAAGGAATGTGTTCTCAATAATTAACCATGCCTAAGGTTATGTTTATGATATCTTCTATTGTATTTCTTACCCTAACTGAGTGTTTGATATCACTCCCTTTTTATGATTCATTTTCTTGGGGCATAAAAAAGTTTCTATGAATGACTTACAGTGATAAAATTATAGTTGTGGATGTTTTCAAAGGAGTTTATCTGTTGTATTTATTTTCAAGTTGTAATGTTGAACTTATGTATCTATCTTATATCCTAAACTAGTAAAGGACATGGTTCTTTAGGATTTTATTCCTTGTAATCATGACAATGTATTAAAATATTGCACGGACTCTGGGATTTTGGTGTCAAGGAGTTACATTCTTCATACTCAATTATGCACCTAGTTAAACACCTTATTCCCTAGGATATTCCATGCCTAAACTTAATCAACTATGAAGTATTATATCACATGATACATGAGTTTGTTTCACATAAGAAAAAATTAAGATATTTACCCCTCGTAGTCTTCAATCTCACATTGAGTCAGCATAAAAACCCCACCCTGATCATGGTATACTCATGTTATTTTAAATTAATATCATTTATTTTGTTTAAAATAGGATCACTCATCTTACACTCAGCTCAATGATCATAACAATATAAAATTATATTTGGGATTCCCAAGACCTACTTTTTAGTGGACTTCTATACTACCCTTATATGACTATCCTACGGATGGTATATCAAATCATGATAGGTCTGACTTCAAGTATCATGAGGTCTAAAGACATACCCAAATACCATTTTTATAGCTTTATACATCAATAACAAAGGTGTAAACTTGATCACTAAGGGTTATTCATGAATTCTAACTCTCATTAAATTTAATAATATTTCCAATTTAATTTACACAAATCATTTAATTAAACAAACTAGGGAGTGGAACTCTGTGAAGTGACCAAACATCCAATTGAAATGTAATAAAATTTTAAAACGCCATATGGGAATTATAACAAACCACAAACAATTAAGAATATTTCCTATTAATTTTCCTTCTGTCGATAGTAGCTTCCAAGTCCAGTCCAAGACTATCTGTGTTCGACCACGATCAACCAAACTCATCCCAAAAACATGGGTTCCTAACTCAATTCAAACACCCATAATTAATTAATTATAACATTTATAAATATCAATCAATTTAATAAAAACTCTGTATAATTCAAGAAAACTCCTTTCAAAATATAAAAAATCCAAATAATTATGAGATTCTCATGGAGGACTCCTGGCACCTATTTGGGTAAATACCTTAAGAATCGTAACCTAAACCAACACAATTTAAAATAAATTTAAACATAACCCCTCAAAATTTTGTAGGGTGACACATACCACTAATGATTCATTGAATGGTGGAAAGAATACATTGTCTCATGATGTCCACTTCCAAGGATATATGAAATCCCCTTTGACAACTTTCTATTTCATAATTATTTTGAAAAACATCCAATTTCATCCTAAAATGACATAATACTAAATTACCCTAAAAAATAAATGAAACCAATGATAGGAAGGAGAGGGTTTATATTTAGAATTACTATCAATAAAGATGAATAAAACTACCTTAAACCAATGGGAAATCAACGGATGATATGGCAGGAGTGTTTCTGACCATATTTGGGAAGCACAAGCGATAAAGGGAGATACCCCTCTAAACACCTGAGGGGTAATAGAGTAATTTAACCCTTTTAAAATCCCACCAGTGTAGATGTTGCTACAAAATCCACCCATCAATTCTTGAGGCACCTCTAAGCCTCTAATATGTCCCCCAAGAAACTATCCATATCTAAAACATCGTGTTTATGGAGCCTCAATCCATGGAAGATGATTTAGAATCCCAATTTTGAATTTAAAAATCAACTAATATAACATTTAAATTTCTATCACAACTCTAGACACCTCCACAGATTCCATATTTTAATACCACCCCACATTATTAGTTTTTATCCATTATAATCCTTGGTTGATATCCAACCAAACATCCTAATATATTTTGGTTGTTAATTTATACTCAAGGGAATATGTTCCATCATTAAATGGATATCATGATTCTAAAAAACTATTTAAACATAAGGCACAAAATTTTATAAATTAATTTCCAAATATCATAAGAATCACCAAAACATTGATACAACACTTAGCCATGACCATCTAACCATAGAAATGATCATGTCAGCACAAGATTTATCATTCTACCTATGGTGCTCATTACCATAGAAACTAGACCATAATGGATAATTCTGATGCTATGGTGCTTCCACTTGTGGTACTGCCTACCAAAACATGACCTTGATGCTCTAAAAACACACCCAATGAAGTTACCAATGCAACACACATCATCAAACATGAGAAAACTTCTCTCTATTCTTGATTCTAACCCAAAATAATGAGTCTTATTACCTAAGGAAAACACAAAAATGTTGGAATTTGTTTCAAATACCAACTTTTTCAGTAGTCAGTTTATTTCTAAAATGATTAATTCAATACTATTTACAAACAACTAAAGCCAATTGAACATGAAAACTATGGTTTAATAACATTTGGCCCTCATTTATCAGAATCACGTGAGTCTGACATCCAATATATCATAAACAACATTATCCAGATGCCATCACATTCAATGAAATATTATTATTCTTTCTTATATATATATGCAATTTACTATTTTAGTGTCTTGAAAATTTTTCCAAGGAAGAAAATACTCCCACAATCACATTGCAGAAGGAATAAATTTCACCTACATGTCTAGAAAGGTGAATGGACTCAAATTAAATTTCAATTTTCATAAGAAACTTGAAGGAAATCATGTTTTCAATGGATTTTAAGTGGCCCATATACCATCGTCGATAAGGGTTCACAGACCCTCTAGATCATGAGCCACTTTTAAATGGAAAGATACTCAAGGTGCTAGAACAAAGAGCGATTTTCAGCGAACACGGTGGACCACTAACCTTATCATCATATGACTCGTGTGTGCTAAGGTGATCCATGTACCACCCAGTGAACATAATGGTTCACAAAAAAAATCACACCGCTACGGTTCCTCGAACCATGATCACGAACCATAGACTTTAAGTCCTCTGCGGGTCAGGATATCTCTTCCTGGGCCTCCGAAAATGGTGCCACATGCCCAATGGATATAATTTCCTTAGTGCTCTATAAAAGGATCAAAGAAGGAATTGGTAAAGTATAGATTATGAAAGGCTGAAGGGAACCAAGAGGTCGTGAGAAACAACTCAGATAAAATTCTGGCTTCATTGTTGAATCATTGGCAAAGCCGTAATTTCAAACCACACTCTCCATAGGTATAGCTAGCCACGAACCATGAAACCGGGGAACTGAATAATAAGAATAGAATTTCATACCTATTTGGTGAACCATGAACCACTTAATTATCGCGGATGAACACCACACAAATGACAATCCCTCGAACCCTCCTTCAAAATGGTGTTTGGCGTAGTGTATCACTATGCGGATTTATCCTAGAATCATGTACTGCATTAGTATGAAAATGGAAACCAAAGCAGCATGATGGACCACATACCACAATGGTCTGCGGTGGTCTATACTCATGACTGCGTACCACATCAGTATGCAGACGAACCTCTTCCCACATACCACTACTGTCAGACCTCCTCCCCACAAAGTGTACCCCACCTGGGCCAACAATGCGAGAAGGGAGATAATGAACCCCAAGCCCTGACTCTAGTAGGCCCCGGGTTGGATACTAGCACTGAGGGTATAGTAAACACACAAATGGAAGGTATTACCCTCAATGAGAACACATGTGGAATAGAGAGATAAGATAGACACCAACCAACTCTAACATAGAACTGAAATATAAAAGAAAAACCAAGTGAACATATGTAATGTCATGAAAAATTACTACAAATGGAAGTGGAAAACATCAACTACCCAAAATAAAGTAAAAACAACAGCAACCAAAAGCCCGAATAGCTCCTGCAACCCCAAGCTCGTAGAAAACAGCTTGATATCCAACCTTCTCCAAGTTACATGAAAAAACTGTTTATATGTACATAGGGTGAGTATAATAGTATACTATGTAGGATCATCCCCGAAGCCTCTTGTGAAAATGTAAAAGAAGCATGCTAAATCATAGAAAACAACAAGTGAAACTAACTCGTCATAGAAACAGGTATACTATGTTCCCAACCTCAACATGGATACTCTCACCAAGTAATGCATACAAGAGTGTATAATATAATAATGAATATCAGGGGTACCCTGCTACTATTTCCCCATTGGTTTTTCACTTTTCCTCAACGTCACATGTCATAAGAATCTCTCTCCAAAAAGGTTGGCTGTAGACACAAGGCCGAAGCACCACAACATGAACCTTGTGCAACAAAACCACCACGTCCACGTAAGAAAAGTAACCAGGTAGTTTTTAGGAGCCACCACAACACGCATAACATGTATCATATGTTAGGTATTATACCTAAATCCATTACATCCCATACACCATGTATGGTTTCTCAAGCCATCACAGCCTATACATGTTACACCTATAGTAGTCTATAAGAACCAATACCCAGAATATATGTGTGTGAATAACCACAAGCCTTTACAGCCCTATATACACATATATGGGGAAAACTAACCGATGTTCATACCAGCACAAGTAACTTCCAATATAAGAGAGTGGGGCCAAAGGGGGTAGTCATCCATTCATCCCCCTACTATAATGTTGGTGAAAACACCCCCCGAGGGATCCGAATCCCGGGGGTTTTAGTTTCCCTTAATGATAGGGTGGTGTAACGACCCAAAGATTTTCGATAGAAAATTCAGTTCTTATATATACACAAAATAATGAACTACTAAGTGATAAGTGACCTTTAAACATAAATTTTTCACCCCTATGTTTGGAATTTTAAAAATCTAACATTCACGGTTGTGTTCAAGATAGTTTTTGGAGTCCAATGAAACACAAATTATATTTGGTGAATACTAACCTACCCTTATGAATAGTAACCTACCCTTATAAATAGTAATATGAACCTTATGAATAGTAAATAAGAGTAACATTACCTATGAATAATAAAATAAAATTTAGACATCATAGAAAGTGATAATTTGACCTTAGTAAACGTTTTTTGGTATTTTATAAGTCATAAATAATTAATTATAAATTAATTAATTAATTTAAAATAATAATTATTTTCCTGAAATATATTCATAAATTATTTTTTAGATAATTTTATAAGACCCTAAGTAATTTTGGAAAGAACTGCAAAATCAGGTTTAATTTTAAAAGCTGTTTTTTAAGTAAATTATGATTTTAATTAAATATTAAATTAATAATATTTAGAAAATTATTTTTGAAAAATGGACTTCATTTTTGGATTCTACACGTCGAAAAATGGTTGGGGTAAATTTTTGGGATTTTTCTGAGATACTTGAATTTTTTAAGAATAGTAGAATACATTAATTTATCATATAAATACATTTCAATTAAAAACCACTATTCCTGACATCACAAGTGATGTAAGCACCCAAATCCCGAATTCACAAGTCAAATTTACTATTCATAGTCATCCAAGACTCACTATTCCTTGTCTTAGGTGAAATTAATAAACTAATCAATTTTATATTAAGGAAACCCCTCTCCCCTCCACTATAAAAGCCACCCTTCCCCCCCTCTTTTCCTCACACCTCTCAAGCTCCAAGCCTTCTCTAAATTCTGCCCAAACACATTCCCTAGCTCATCCCCCACGTCCAAAAGCTTCTGGTCTCATCAAAAGACCAAGCCTAGCTTCCTTAAAGAGGATCTCAATAGGAGGATTCAAAAGGTAATTTCTCTCTCTCTCTTCTCCTTTAATTTCCTTTCAAGCTCAAGTTCCTTTCTTGATCTCTCTCTATCTATCTTCATCCAATTTGTTCTTTAAATCCAGTATTTCATATATACTGTAATATTATGATTCTAATGTTATATTATATCACCCCACACTCTTTCCCCCTTCCTTTTATTTTATTAAAGAGAACGTTGTTCATGTGGTGATAATTTATCACCTTCAAAAACAACATGCTCTCTTCTTCCATTTCTACCTTCAATCTGGTCATGAAACCATTTTTATGGTTGAACCAGAATATTTTATATGTATTATTTTCTATTTTAAGTTCTGGAAATAACCTATGGCCTTATTACTAAGATAAAGGTTAAAACAAGATCATTGTGATCCAAAAACCGCTCAAATTAACCCAAATAACCATCATTAAATTTTTATCTAATGATTCGTCCAATTAAATCTAATATAACTCATTATAAAATCATTCAAGATTCTGTAATATCATTAATAACATGTAATATCAGTTCTGTATTTTTACCCATGATCTACCCAAACATAAAATTAAGAATACAAGTGGACCGCTCAAGAAAACCATGAAAAAGAACATCCCCGATCAATGTTTTTAAACTCTATAAGTCATCCAAAGGAACATAATATGAAATAATGAAACCAGAATGAACCCTATTAATTTATAAAAGGTTATTTAATTTCAAATTAATGAATATAATGTCATTATACAGGACATTAAAGAGAAGTAGGCATTCGAGTACAAGGTAAGGGGAAATCTCGAACCCAATTTTCTTCCTTCGGGTTCTCCCTCTTTCACTCCATTTTTGATATGGTTACTCCTCAAAGCTCTTTTGTTCATCATTTCCTTTACTTTTCTGGGATATACATGTTTGTCACTGGTTTTTATGTCCATAAAAATGTTTTCCAAAAGAACTCTTCTTTCAAGATCTCACCTTTTACCTCTCATTCAAGGTTGATGGTTCTTATATCAAGTATGTTGTTACCTATTTCTTTTGGGAACCCAAAGATTATGAATGTGTTATTATGAGATGAAACCCATTCATTTCCATGGGTTATTTATGTACATGATTGATATGTGTTCTATGTGGAAAGCATGATAATGATAATGTTATGATGTGACGGGTGCGCCCGGAATTATATAGCGCAATATGAATGTTTAAATGTGACAGGTGCACCCGGAATTATATAGCACTCCAATGCATTGGTTAAAGTGATGAATATCATGAGTAAATGTGAAATTATGCATGGACATGATGCTATATTTGTTCACAAGTATGTGTGGTAGTTAACCACTAAGACATGATGTTTGATTTTTATGCTTTGCCACATTTCAAGTTTATTGTTTATGCTTCTCTCATGTGCAAGATCTTCTTCCTATGTCATGATTATGCTCACCCCATGCTATATTGTTCTTATATATTGTCTTGTTGGGATTTTAGGTCACCCATTTTGATGTATATCCTCAGGTGGCTACATGAACTAAGGAGAGGACAAGTGCTACTAAGAAGCTATAGAAGAAGAGATTAAATGAATTTTTATGCTTGATGTTGTACTTGTTATGTGTAGTCCTAGTTTTCCCAAGACACTAAACCTCTGGATCCTCCATGTGTAATACTATTATGTTTTTTATCTTTGAAATTATGTAATAGTAATTTAAGTAAATGTCGGGTCGCTATAGTTGGTATCAAAGGAAAGGTTTAGTTAATTTGGGAATTAGGATTAGTGAACCCTAAAGAAAACCTCTAGCATGAGACTAAGTACAAATATAAACACAAGGATATTTACCTAAGGATCCCATATGTTATGTTTTGGTATAATTGTTTAAAAGGATAATTTATTCATTACTTGTTTACTTATGTTTTGTTCTAACCTTTTCTATATTAGAAAATGGTGGGAACCAGGAGAAATCATGCCCACAACTCTTGCGAAGGCCAATGCAACGATTGCCCAAACGACATCCCCAATGATTTTGGAGGTGGAGTTCAAAACATCATGGAGATTCTTACCCAATTATCCCGAGTTATGAATAATAACCATAATAATGGGGAACGTCCTCCTTCACCAAAGAGGGAGCAGCTAGCTATCGAATGTTCTATGCGGCAATGACCACCGGCGTTTTGTGGATCTCTTGATCCACATGTTGCTGAACAGTGGGTCAACTCCATGGAGAAGATATTTTCTGTTCTTCACTATTCTGAGATGGAGAAGGTGACTCTAGCTGTTTATCATCTAGATGGAGAAGCGGATCAATGGTGGGCTTTGATTAAGAACACCAAGCCAAGGGATGAAATTGAAGAGATGGAATGGGAAGACTTTAAGATAATGTTTCTTAATAAGTACTTCCCAAGAACTCTTCTCACGAAGACGGAGAGAGAATTCATAGAGCTCAAGCAAAAAGAAGGAGAATCTGTCACAACCTATGAAGCATATTTCACAAGGCTCGCAAGGTATGCTTCGGGTTTTGTTATCAACAATGATAGAAAAATTGACAGATTCTTTAGTGGATTAAAACCACATCTTGGAAAAGCTCTTTCAATTCGAGACTTTGGGAGTTATGAAGAAGTTGTTTGGTGTGCTCTCAAGGTGGAGATGGAGTTTGGAGAATGGTCCCATGGCTATGGTGATAAGAAAAGAAAGATGGAGTTTCAGGCTGGTGGATCTAGTGATAAAGATGGGAAGAAAACAAAACGACCCACTTGCCAAAAATGTGGGAAGTTGCACAATGGGAACTGCCTCAAAGGGACGGGGAAATGCTTCAAGTGTGGGAATGAAGGACACCTAGCTCACGAGTGTCGAAGAGACATGAAAAGGAAGGATAATGTAGCTGATAAAAGGAGAGAACCACTCGTGGTTCAATGCTACAACTGTAAGGATCTAGGGCACTATTCAAACCATTGCACTAAACCTCGAGCTTTCGAGGGTAATCAGTGCCGGCAACCACCCAATCCAAAGGAACAAGGGAAGTCTTATGCCATTACTAATGCGGAGGTGGAACATGATAATGAAGTCGTACAAGGTACAATTCCTATTCACTCAAGAATGGAAAAAGTCTTATTTGATTCTAGTTCTACGCATTCCTTTATATCTTGCAAGTTTTCTAGAACTATAGAATCGAAGCCCCAAAACCTTGAAATAGAGATATCTGTAAAAACACCAAGTGGTGCAATCATTGCAACCCAAGTATTTTATTCTTCTCCTGTTGACGTATGTGGGAAGATTCTTCCGGCAAATCTCGTAATACTTCCCTTGGTGTAATTCGACGCTATAATGGGAATGGATTGGCTCTCGTTATATAGAGCACATATCAACTGTCTGGAAAAGGAAATATATTTTCATATTCCGAACCATCCCATGCTCCTCTACAAATGAAAGGAAGATCATGAATATCCTTTGAAAAATCCTTCAATGGTGTGGGTGATGATTCCCTATGAAGAAGCATACCTCGCCCAAATGATTGAGTCAAAGGAAAGTTCCAACCTTGAGGAAATGCCCATCGTAAGGGAATATAGCGATGTATTTCATGAAGAGTTACCCGGAATTCCCCCGGATTGTGAGGTAGAGTTCTCAATTGAACTCATACCCGGAGCTACTCCTATCTTGAAGTGCCCCTATAGGATGGATCCTATCGAACTGGAGGAGTTAAAGAAGCAGCTGAAAGAGCATCTGGACAAAGGGTTCATATTCCCTAGTGCATCACCTTGGGGTGCGCCAGTGCTCTTTGTGAAGAAGAAGGATGGAACCATGCGGCTGTGTATCGATTATCGGGAACTCAACAAGATCACCATAAAGAACAAGTATCCTCTCCCAATGATTGATGACTTGTTCGATCAGTTAAGAGGAGCTCAATACTTCTCAAAGGTGGATCTTCGTTCTGGATATCATCAAGTAAAGGTGAAGAAGGAAGATATTCAGAAGACTGCCTTCCGTACAAGGTATGGGCACTATGAGTTTTTGGTGATGCCCTTCGGACTTACTAATGCCCCTTCAATCTTCATGGATTTGATGAATAGAGTCCTTAGACATTACCTCGACAAATTTGTGGTAGTGTTTATTGATGATATTCTCATTTACTCCAAGAGTAAGGAGGAACATGAAGAACATCTAAGACTTGTGTTGGCAACATTGAGAAAGGAGAATTTGTACGCCAAGTTCAGCAAGTGTGACTTTTGGATGAATCAAGTCACGTTTTTGGGACATGTGATCACAAGAGAGGGAATTTTTGTGGACCCTTCAAAGACAAAGGCGATTGAAGAATGGCCCAGGCCCTCTAGTGTCACGGAAATCCATAGTTTTCTTGGATTAGCTGGTTACTACCGACGTTTTGTGAGAAACTTCTCACGATTGTCAATCCCTCTAACTAAGTTAACAAGGAAAGGGGTAAAGTTTGTATGGACGGAAGAATGTGAGGGAAGCTTCAAGGAGTTAAAGAGAAGGCTGATCACTGCACCTGTACTCACACTACCGAAATGTGGAGAACGTTTTGTGATATACAGTTATGCTTCAAAGAAAGGATTGGGTTGTGTACTCATTCAAAATGATAATGTGATAGCCTATGCCTCACGAAAGTTGATGATCCATGAGCAGAACTACCCAATGCATGATCTAGAGCTGGCAGCCGTGATTTTTTCGTTGAAAATCTGGCGGCACTACCTTTATAGTGAGAAGTGTGACATATACACCGACCACAAGAGCCTAAAGTATATATTCACACAAAAGGAGCTCAACATGCGTCAAAGGAGATGGTTAGAGCTAATCAAGGATTACGATTTCTCTATTCACTATCATCCTGGAAAGGCGAACAAGGTAGTTGATGCTCTAAGCAGGAAATAACCTACTACTATATCCATGTTGAGGATTGAGAAAGACCCTATCTTCTTGGATATGCAAAGGATGGATTTGGAAATAATAAGGGTAGGGGATACATCCTACCTTGCCCAAATGATTGCTCAACCATCCATCCAACAGAAGATTAAGGAAGCACAAAGGGATGATGTGGAGATACAAAAGAGGGTGAATGCAGTAAAGGAAGGGAAACTTCAAAAGTTCCATATCGGTGATGATGGTGTGATTCGGTTTGGAATGCGGCTTTGTGTGCCTTCATCACCTGGAATAAAGAAGGATCTATTGGATAATACACATAGCTCAACTTTCTCTATTCATCCTGGAAGTACCAAGATGTATCGTGATCTCCGAGAACACTTCTGGTGGGATAACATGAAGAAGGAGATTGAGGAATATATATCAAGGTGCTTGGTGTGTCAGCAAGTTAAAGCTGAGCGGCAAAAGTCCAAAGTTATGATGCAGCCATTGCCTATACCCATGTGGAAATGGGAAAATGTCACTATGGACTTTGTCATGGGTCTCCCGAAAACGTCAAGAGGAAATAATGTGATATGGGTTGTGGTTGACTGGCTCACCAAGACTGCCCATTTTATCGCTATTCGGGAAGACCTTTCACATTAACAACTTGCAAGGATATATGTGAAAGAAGTAGTGAGATTGCACAGTGTTCCACTATCAATTGTCTCTGACCGTGATCCAAGGATCACATCTAAATTCTGGAGGAGCCGTCAACATTCTTTGAGTACTAAATTAAATTTCAGCATGACCTATCACCCCCAAACTGATGGCCAGTCTGAAAGGACTATTCAGACACTTGAAGATATGCTAAGATCCTGCTCTCTTGAATTCAAAGGTGGATGGGATCTGCACGTTCCATTGGTTGAGTTCTCATACAACAATATCTTCCACTCGAGTATTCATATGGCTCCGTATGAAGCTCTTTATGGGAAGCGATGTAGAACTCCAACCTATTGGGATGAAGTTGGAGAATGAAAACTACTTGGTCCCGATCTTGTTCAAGAGATGACAGAGAAGGTTCAAGTCATCCAGAAACACATCAAAGCTGCTCAAAGTTGGCAAAAGAGCTATGATGACAATCGTCGAAGGTAATTGGAGTTCGACGTTGGAGATAAATTCTTCCTTCGAATATCCCCATGGAAGAGAGTCATGCGATTCGTGAAGAAAGGGAAGCTAATCCCAAGGTACATTGGCCCCTTTGAGATCCTTGATCGTAACGGATCTGTGGCCTATCGTCTGGCACTTCCTCCGAATATGGCTCAAGTTCATGACATGTTTCACATATCACTACTGAGGAAGTACATTTCAGACCCCTCACATGTACTAAACTCAGAGGTGGTACAGTTGGAAGATGATCTCTCATATGAGGAGAAGCCGGTAAAAATTCTGGACTGAAGTGATAAGGTTCTACGCAACAAGACAACCCACATTGTCAAAGTGTTGTGGAGGAACCAAAAGTTTGAGGAAGAAACATGGGAACCAGAAGAGGCAATGAAGGAGAAGTACCCTCACCTGTTTGTGTAAAGTGAAATTTCGGGGGCGAAATTTCTTAAGGGAGGAAGAATGTAACGACCCAAATATTTTCAATAGAAAATTCCCTTCTTATATCTACACAAAATAATGAACTACTAAGTGATAAGTGACCTTTAAACATAAATTTTCCGCCCCTATGTTTGGAATTTTAAAAATCCAACATTCACGGTTGTGTTCAAGATAGTTTTTGGAGTCCAATAAAACACAAATAATTTTTGGTGAATACTAACCTACCCTTATGAATAGTAACCTACCCTTATGAATTGTAATGTGAACCTTATGAATAGTAAATAAGAGTAACATTACCTATGAATAATAAAATAAAATTTAGACATCATAGAAAGTGATAATTTGACCTTAGTAAACATTTTTGGTATTTTATAAGTCATAAATAAATAATTATAAATTAATTAATTTATTTAAAAAAATATTTATTTTCCTGAAATATATTCATAAATTATTTTTTAGATAATTTTATAAGACCCTAAGTAATTTTTGAATGAACTGCAAAATCAGTTTTAATTTTAAAAGCTGTTTCTTTAAGTAAATTATGATTTTAATGAAATATTAAATTAATAATATTTAGAAAATTATTTTTAAAAAATAGACTTCATTTTTGGATTCTACACATCGAAAAATGTATGGGGTAAATGTTTGGGATTTTTCTGAGATACTTGAATTTTTGATGAATAGTAGAATACATTAATTTATCATATAAATACATTTTAATTAAAAACCGCTATTCCTGACATCACAAGTGATGTAAGAACCCAAATCCCGAATTCACAAGTAAAATTTACTATTCATAATCATCCAAGACTCACTATTCCTTGTCTTAGGTGAAATTAATAAACTAATCAATTTTATATTAATGAAACCCCTCTCCCTCCACTATAAAAGCCACCCTTCACCCCCTCTTTTCCTCACACCTCTCAACCTCCAAGCCTTCTCAAAATTCTGCCCAAACACCTTCCCTAGCTCATGCCCTACGTCCAAAAGCTTCTGGTCTCATCAAAAGACCATGCCTAGCTTCCTTAAAGAGGATCTCAAGCGGAGGATTCTAGAGGTAATTTCTCTCTCTCTTCTCCTTTAATTTCCTTTCAAGCTCAAGTTCCTTTCTTGATCTCTCCCTATCTATCTTTATCCAATTTGTTCTGTAAATCAAGTATTTCATATATACTGTAATATTATGATTCTATTGTTATATTATATCACCCCACCCTCTTTCCCCCTTCCTTTTATTTTATTAAAGAGAACGTTGTTCATGTGGTGATAATTTATCACCATCAAAAACAACATGCTCTCTTCTTCCATTTCTACCTTCAATATGGTCATGAAACCATTTTTTTGGTTGAACCAGAATATTTTATATGTATTATGTTCTATTTTAAGTTCTGGAAATAACCTATGGCCTTATTACTAAGATAAATGTTAAAACAAGATCGTTGTGATCCAAAAACCGCTCAAATTAACCCAAATAACCATCATTAAATTTTTATCTAATGATTCGTCCACATAAATCTAATATAACTAATTATAAAATCATTCATGCTTCTGTAATATCATTAATAACATGTAATATCAGTTCTGGATGTTTACCCATGATCTACCCAAACATAAAATTAAGAATACAAGTGGACCGCTCAAGAAAACCATGAAAAAGAACATCCCCGATCAATGTTTTTAAACTCTATAAGTCATCCAAAGGAACGTAATATGAAATAATGAAACCAGAATGAACCCTATTAATGTATAAAATGTTCTTTAATTTCTAATTAATGAATATAATGTCATTATACAGGACATTAAAGAGAAGTAGGCATTCGAGTACAAGGTAAAGGGAAATCTCGAACCCAATTTTCTTCCTTCGGGTTCTCCCTCTTTCACTCCATTTTTTATATGGTTACTCCTCAAAGCTCTTTTGTTCATCATTTCCTTTACTTTTCTGGGATATAAATGTTTGTCACTGGTTTTTATGTCCATAAAAATGTTTTCCAAAAGAACTCTTCTTTCAAGATCTCACCTTTTACCTCTCATTCAAGGTTGATGGTTCTTATATCAAGTATGTTGTTCCCTCTTTCTTTTGTGAACCCAAAGCTTATGAATGTGTTATTATGAGATGAAACACATTCCATTACATGGGTTATTTATGTACATGTTTGATATGTGTTCTATGTGGAAAGCATGATAATGATAATGTTATGATGTGACGGGCGCGTCCGGAATTATATAGCGCAATATGAATGTTTAAATGTGACGGGTGTGCCCAGAATTATATTGCGCTCCAATGCATTGGGTAAAGTGATGAATCTCATTAGTAAATGTGAAATTATGCGTGAACATGATGCTAGCTTTGTTCAAAAGTATGTGTGGTAGTTAACCACTAAGACATGATGTTTCATTTTTATGCTTTGCCACATTTCAAGTTTATTGTTTATGCTCCTCTCATGTTCAAGATCGTCTTCCTATGTCATGATTATGCTCACCCCATGCTATATTTTTCTTATCTATCCTCTTACTGGGCTTTTAGCTCACCCATTTTTATGTATATCCTCAGGTGGCTACATGTACAAAGGAGAGGACATGTGCTACTAAGAAGCTATAGAAGAAGAGATTAAATGAATTTTTATGCTTGATGTTGTACTTGTTATGTGTAGTCCTAGTTTTCCCAAGACATTAAACCTCTGGATCCTCCATGTGTAATACTATTATGTTGCTTATCTTTGAAATGATGTAATAGTAATGTAAGAAAAGGTTGGGTCTCTATAGGTGGAGTAGCATATATAAACACAATAAGTACATGATATACTATATGTCACAACCACACTATGGGCATAACCTAGTCATAGACTCAACTACAACTAATGTCTCGGGAACTCTGGATGCTACTTCTAAGACTAGTTATCCTATAAGCACACAACCATTTAAAAATATTTAATTCATTATTTCATTCCCTTTTTCTCAGTTTGACTTTACGTTAATTAATTCTTTAAACATTAAATATCCAGTTCGAATTACACATTAATGTTCATTGGAATCAAACCCAAAGTACACTATCCCTTTAAAATTACAACCTCATTATTATGTTCCATAAGCTCCAACCCCAAGGGTTAACATCATTTATTAAATTATTCATTACAGAATTACTTTCCCATATTCCCAATCATTCTAGAAAAACATTCTATGCTACTAAACACAAGAGGGAAAAACATGGTGAGTGGATGTACTACCCATAGAGTCTTTGTCGCCTATAGCAAGAGCATAGACCCATCCTCCCTTGAGAAGCTAAACACATAATTAAAGTGGCATACCCCATGCGTCTTCACCTATTTCAGATGAAGGGTAAGAAATAATAACTACCTCAAGCAGTGGGGAAAAGTAAAGAAGATAATCAACCAATAAGAAATAGCAGGCTGCCAACAATAACACCCATCTCGTTCCATCATCCCTGGTTTCCTCCCCAACACCCACACACATAAACTGATGCATCTCACCACTCTAGGATTCATCTACTACCACAACCAAAAAGGCCTCCATTCTCCTAGATATCACAACATCCATCCAGGATCACATCACAACACAAGTAGTTGGAAAACAAACATTTTAATAGTTGGGCTCTTGGCCCTTTAATAAACAATATGGTAACTCAGAACCCTACAAGGTGTTATCTTTTGTCAATCAACTGGTTCTTTAATCCATCTTATATTAACCAATTATTATTCTTAGGTTCCAAATTTGGGAAACCTAATCAATAAGCTATCACAAATAATTAAACAAGATTACTCACCCATTTAGATTAACATCAAATTACAAAAAGAAGAACCAGATTCATTTACATGCCTCTTTGTCTTTAGACAAAAAATTATCAATTAATTTTGGATTTACATTCATTACCAATTTTTATCAAGAAAGTGATTATAAACACTGGATGCATTTATAACATACTATCTAGAAAAACAAGAGGCAATAACATACAAATGATATCAATTTTCTTATCCGGTTCAAATATTTATAAGGTAAATTACATTGTAATCCAGTGGGATAAAACATGATAACAATACAGTTGAACATAAAATAAGAGAGAATCAATGAATACCCTACCTCAAACAGTTATTGACGTTCTTTATATGAGCACAATCCAGACAATGGGTCACGATCTTCCTCTCACGACAACTGCATTTACCCGATGATGCCACGGTACAATCTCTCCAACCGAAACCGAAGAAAAATCCATTAGAAGCAAGAAGATTACATGCTATAATATGGAAAGGAGAAACATGAGAAGATGAACCCGAAAAGAACGACGATATAACATAACTTATATTGGAGATTGATCAATACAGCTTGGTTACATCAAAACATAGTGGAACCAATCCGAGGAGAAAAGATTTATTGTGCAACTACTATAAGCAGGAATGGGATGTTTGAGTGTATCACACTCGAGGACAAGGAGAAAGAATTAGGGATTAATATATCTCATCCCTTTAGAAGATTTAATGGAGAAACGATTTAAGATATGCTTAATTTCCTATTAAAAGCGGACCATATTAAACCACATCGTTTAACCATGTAAAAACATCCCGATCCATAAGAATAATTAATATAGGATTTATGGCCTTTGAATTTTCCTTATAGTCCTTAAAAAGAGGCTTCAAATGCATTTTAAATCAACGGAAATGTCAAAGGGATGAAACTGTAGGAAGCTGGAAACACAGTTCACGATATCAAAATTTGGTAAAGGAAAAATGCTATTCATGAACCTCGTCATTGAAACCTCACTATTAAAACCTCACCATTCTGGAAGCACTGTTCATCAACCTCACTGTTGAAACCTCACCGTTGGAACCTCACCATTCTCGAAACAGTATTCATGAACCCCACTGTTGAAACCTCACTACTGGAACCTCACCATTCCGTAAACACAGTTCATGATTTTCATCGTTGAAACCTCACCATTGGAACCTCACCGTTCAAGAAACACTATTCATGAACCTCACCATTGAAACCTCACCGTTGTAACCTCACTATTCTGGAAACATTGTTCATGAACCTCACCATTGAAACCTCACCATTGGAACCTCACCATTCTTCAAACATTGTTCACATAAGGTAAAATTGGCAAAGTGTTGGGGATAAGTCACCTTGACCTCCCAAAACACCTCAAACACCATATTTTCACAAAATAATGGGTTGGAGAGGTCTGAGCGATTACATCAGATACCTATCAAAACATTTTCATCCCCAAGAATTCAAAACCCACATGATGTGAAAATGAAATGGGGTCTGAACAACCACCCATCGAGATACCTCTCAAAAGAGAGCAAGTCACAAAAGAAAAAAAGGTAGACATCTCATAAATATGAAAGGTCATAACCACAAAGGCGATGTTGATACATGAAAACAGATGAACATCAAACAACTCTGGGTACTGAGCCTGTATCTGTGACTCACGTTCCCAGGTACACTCCTCCATGCCATTGTGTCGCCACAAGAAATGAACCATGGTGATAGAATGCTCGTGCAACACTTTCTCCTTGCGGTCTTGGATCTCCATAGGTCGCTCGTCAAAGGTTGCATCATCATCAACATAGATCAATCCCTAATCGATGATGTGAGAGTCATCATGAAGATAACGACAGATTTGTGATACATAGAAAATATTATGTATCTGACTCATCTCTGGGGGATGTGCTACTCGATACACCATAGATCCAACACGATCTAACACCTCGAAATGCCCAACAAAGCGGGGATAAATCTTACTACCACGACCGAACCTTCACTGACCATGATGGGGAGTCACCTTCAGAAACACATGATCTCCATAATTAAACTCTAAGGGTCTCCTCCTTTGATCAGCATATGATTTCCGACGATCTTGCACTATCTTCATACTCTCAGGAATCACCTGAACCATCTCTGTTGTGTTCTATACTAGTTCCATTCTGATAATTGCTGACTCTCGGACCCTAGTCCAACACATTGGAGAACGGCAAGGTCGTCCATACAAGGCTTCAAATGGCGCCATACCAATGGTGGAGTGACACTATTACTGTAATCGAACTCCACCAAGGGTAAGTGCCTCATCCCCGAACCTCCAAAATAAAGAATACAAGAGAGTAACATGTCTTCAAGAGTCTGGATGGTTCGCTCTATCTGACCATCCATTTGAGGATGAAAAGTAATGATAAGGCATAGCTGATAACTGAAAGCATTCTGGAGACCTATCCACACCCTAAAAGTAAAGCGTGGATCACGATCCGAAATTATCGTCCTTGGTACTCCATGAAGTCTCACCACATCCTCCAGATACTTCCTCGACAAAAATACCACTGAGATGGACTCCTTGATTGCTATAAAGTGGGATGATTTTGTTAAGCGATACACTACCACAAAAATAGAATCTTGTCCTCTATGATCTTAAGGTAATTCAGTAACAAGGTCCATTTAGATGTCCTCCAACTTCCACTAAGGAATCTCTAATGGCGGGAGAAGACCACCAGGAACACAATATTCAACCTTCATCTTCTGGAAGAACAATCATTGATACACAAACTCCACAACTGAACACTTTTTCCTAGGCCACCAAAACTAGATCCTCGAGCCTCGGTACATCATTGTCACACAGGGATGCACCGCTAAAGGAAAACTATGAAACTCTCTGAGAACCGTCTCACGGGTTGTCAAAGTAACAAATATCCTTCCACGATACAACACTCAGTGTTATTCATCCTCAGACCACCCATCAGGGGCCTTGCCACAAACAACACGGTCTCTCCAGACCTCCACTTCTAGATCGACCAACAGGGAATCATGCACTTTCTTCATGAGAGATGAATGCACCATTATCTGAAAAAGACAACCTCTGCCCCAAATTCTCCCATATCAAGATGTAATGCTAAAATTTATTCCATTACTCTCAAGGAATCACTGGATTCACGCACATCATCACTATGTGAATTTTGACTCAAAAAATAAGCTACAACATTCCCCTTTCCATGTTTATATGATATCTCGAAGTCATATTACTGTAAGAACTCTATCCACCGACGATGTCATAAGTTCAAGTCACGCTGATAGAAAACATACCTCAAACTCTTATGATTGCAGAAAACCACAAAATGCTCAATGATTAGGTAATATCTCCACAACTTCATAGAAAACACCATATATTCCAACTCAAGATCGTGAGTGGAATAGTTATGTTCATGGCGATGTAACTACCGAGACCCATATGAAACAACTGATCTTTTAGGCATCAGAACGAAGCCTAAAACTAGATGTGAAGCAATGCAGAAAACATTAAACTGAACTCCCTTAGCTGGAAGACAAAGAACTAGAGCACTTACTAACATCCCTTTTAGATACTCAAAAGCTACCTGAAACTAATCAATCCATTTTAATGCCTGATCTTTCCTAGTAAAAACTGTCATAGGAGTCGAAACTCGTGAGAAATCGGTTACGAACCTCCTGTAGTATCTTGTGAGACCAATGAAACTTCTCACCTCTAAAACTATCTTGGGAGATTCCCAAGACACAACTTCTTCTATCTTAGATGGATCCATAGATACTCCCTACTGGCACACAACATTCCCCATGAATTAAATTCTAGAACCCAAAACTCACACTTCGTAAACTTTCCAAATAGATGATGGTTACAAAGAACTCCCAAAATGGTGTGTAGATGATCTGCATTCTCATATTCAGACGTGGAGTACACGAGGATTTCGTCGATGAAAACTACCACGAACTTGTCCAGGAACTCCCTGAACACATAATTCGTCATTCCCATGAACAATTCTAGAGAATATGTGATGCCTAAAGACATTAAAATGAACTCATAATGCCCATGAAAACAACAGAAAGCAGTCTTCGGGATATCCTCATCCTTCACATGCATATGATGATATATGAACCGCAAGTCGATCTTTGAGAACCAACTTTCCCCATTTAGTTGATTGAATAAATCATTATTCTTTGGAATAGGATAGCTATTATTTATCGTCACTTTAATTAAGTGATGATAATCGACACACAACCGCAAACTACCCTCAACCTTCTTCACGAAAAAAACGGGTGCACTACATGGTGACAAACTTTGCCGAACCAACCCACAATGTAAAATACCATCAAGATGTATACCTATAACTCATAAATTATAAGGGGCCATCCTATATGGAGACATATAGATAGAAGATGCTCCTGGTTGTAGCTCGGTCCCAAACTTGATCTCTAGTCGAGGGGGGTAATGCCACAAACTCTTCCAAAAAACATCAGGGTACTCTTCTACAACCCCAGGAAACTCTAACTACTAAACCTCTGAAGAACTCATAATCATTTCTTCCATCATGGATGATAAGGATAGAACATTCCTATGACCCATCTGAGGATCCCGCTCACCAACAAACACCACCAACTCTCCAACCGCATCGAAGAAAATGACCAGATTCCTGAAGCAATACACAATATCCTGCATCAAATACATCCAATACATGTTGAGGATGACATAATATTGTTGTATATGTAAATATAAGAAGTCTCCCCAAAAGTGGTGCTACCCCAACACTATCTCACAGTTTCCACATACTTCAAACAAGTCAGCTCGACCTCCAACTGACGTAGTCAACACCTAGGGAACTTAATGCCTCTGTACCTCAATTCCTAAAGAATGGAAAATGGTTGGTGATATGAAGGATTGTGTCACTTCTGAATCAAAAAAGTCATACACCAAGGTAGATAATGAGAAAAGGGTACCTCGAATGATGTATGGCTCGCCTAGAGCACGAAACCCTAGAGCATGAAGCTGACCACGACATCCTCCATGACCTCTCTGACCCTGATGAAGACCACCACTATGGTCACGCTCTACTCTCTAAGGATGAGGAGAATCATGGGGTTGTCCTCTGCTTTCCCCATCTACCCTCTGTGGATCTAAAGCTGGTACAACCTGCTGCTGCTGCCTCGGCTGGAACTGCTTCAATGGAGGAACCTGAAGCGGAGCACCTGGTGCAAGATGAATACTCTGAATGGTCGGGCACTCCTGTTGCTGATGACCTCAACCACCAAAAGAAAAACGTACATGATCCCTTGGAATATGCCTAAGAGTTTTTGCCTCTGGATAAACAAGATGTGAAGGGATGAGACCTACCCCTTACTGAATGGAAACTCTTCTGACCTGAAAACCGAGAACCCCAGACCACAGCTCTGCCTCTTGAGGAATCATGACGATTCCCCACTCATGATGATATGGTCCTGGACAAAGTCCTCTCGAAATCCTATGCCCTCTCTATCACATTATGATATTTCATTATCATAAATGGTCTGAACTTGTCACGACCCGTCCTCGGGGCCCGTGTCGTGACTACCCCAAGCCCGCAATCCAGAGGCCAGGGGCTGGGGACTAGCACCAAAGGCGTAAATACCGATAAATGGGAAGGCATTGCCTTTATAAAAGTAAACAAAACACCACAGAGTACAAGCGGAAGTAAAACACTAAGTACAAAGAGAAGTGCTGAAAGGTAAATGGGCCAGAATACAAACCCAAATAAAAGTACAACTACAACTGAAAAAAGTACAATAGAAAAATACAACAGCTGGAAGAACGGAAGCGGCTCCTGGGTCGTCCTCCTCGGATCCTACCCGAAGGGTAGGTACAGATAGCCTCCACAATGCTCTCGCCCGTCAACCTCCTCTGTGTGTCGTCTCGTCATGAAGTCCACCTCTGAATACTGACTAATCGTGTAGTCCACCTCCAGGTACTAACTCATCGTGTAGTCCACCTCCGGGTATCATCCAATCCTCGAACACTCAGCCTCCGTTAGCACTGCCCGTCGTCTTCAACCAACACAATGAGGTGCAGGCATATCCCGTGCAGGGGTGATTATAACGATACTCAGTAGGGACCCCGATACCCTCAAGGTCTCACTAGAAACCAACAAGGATAACCAAAAAGATGATCTCAACAGATAACCTCTACTTAGGTATATGCCCATGCGTATACCTATGTTATCATGTAACCCATCTCAATCATGAGGATAACACCAAGATCATGAAATCAACGGATAACCACTACCCAGGTATATTCCCATACATATACCTAAGTTATCAAGTGACCCATCTCAATCATGAGGTAAACAAAAAGGTCAAAAGCCTCAGCTCAAACTTGGATTTTCATTATCGAAACCGTAACTGCTGAAGAGCCCCGTCTCTGGAGTGTACAGTGGTCCTATCATGACTCCGAGGTACTTCTCACAAACCTAAGACTTCTGAGGTACTCCTCCTATCGAGTACCGCGGGTTAGCCACCCAAACACAGTAGTGCTTCCCGTCGGGGTATGTCACCCAAACACAGTAGTGCACACCACCTAGTAGTCTGCTGAGGTACTCTCCGGATGAGTACCGCGGGTCTTCACTGTCACACAGGTAGTGCTCCATCTGCCATGGGTCTGCACCTCATAAAGTAGTGCTCCTTCCACAGGGCTAGTCGACTCACTCCAAGTCGAGTCGGTCAAGCAGTCGTCAGGTCTCAGTCGGCTACACGGTCTCCGTACTCCGCACGCTCGTCTTTGGGAGGGTCCTCTCCACGAGCTACAGGTCGATACTCCAAGTATCTCAAAGTCCCACGAAGAAGTATCTTAAAGGAACACCTCGTCATAGGGTTCTCAACGCAATAGAAGGCGCGTCAATCGGACGGACGGTCTGTGAGTTATTAGCATTTTTGCCCCAGGGGCCCGATTGGTTTCGTGAGCGAACCAACCCAGCCGTATCTTTTTATTATTGCAGCTCATAGTAAAAAGACACGAATACAACAGAAACATGGAACTAGCAGTACAAGGGACGTATCCACTAGTTCTGCTCCTTTCTACCTACTCCCGGAGCTCTACTGCCTTGTCCATTGCTCAGCTGTTTCTCAAGCACCCTCTGCTGCTTCTACCTCGGTGGCTCCTCCAAAGCCGGCGGATCAACTGTATGAGGAGTCGGATAGTCGCGTGCCAGGTGACCCTTCCCGCTGCATTCATAACACTTCCTGCTCCTCATAGGACTGGCTCTGGTCCTCTTGGACCTCCGCATCATCTGTCTACTGCCCACAGATGACTCGGCTACTGATCGAAAACCCTGCGGCAAAGGCAGAATCTCATGTACACAATCGGGGTGTAGAGCTACTAGCACAAACTCCACCCGGAAGAAGGTCTCGAAGTCTTTCCATGGGAAGGTCATCCCGTCGCAAAACTGGAACAAGTGGCTCCACCACCTGCCTGCTGCTGCCTGAAGAAGGCTGGCAGTAAAGATCACCATGAAGTCTGCCGGCGTCCCCACTAGCCTGAATACTCTCACCACAGCCTCAAGCCAAACCTCAGCTGCCTATGGGTCCGTCTCTCCCCAGAACCTGGGTGGCCTCTAGCGTTGTAACTCGTGCAGTGCACTCATGTGGCGTGCATCGCCTACAGCTGGGGATGGTGGCATCGGTGGCCCAGCGTATGGTAGTAACGCTGGTGCCTCAACTGCAAGAGGGCCCTGTACCAAGGCCTCGTCGCTTGACAGGCTATCAGTACGCACATCCCTTTGGGATCTATCTCATCGTCCGTGAAAAAGCATCCTGAAAGAAACAACGTGACACCGTCAAACGATTATACCTGGTGAGCTTACCTGGTTTGAGCTATTTTAAGGTAAAACCTTTGAAAACACACACGCAATCAATGTTTTTGTGAACAAAGTCGGAAATCAGTTGTCAGGGTCCTGGTGTATGGATACGTCGGCCGCCCGCACCAACACTGGGCTCCCTGAACTGAAGACCACACTCGGTACCCTTAACACTATTGCTTCACATAAAGAAAATATCAGAGTTATAAGTTCTGCGGTAGAACCGACTCCTTTGATACCAATTTGTCACGACCTATCCTCAGGGCCAGTACCATGACTACCCCAATCCCTCCTTCCATAGGCCTGGGGCTGGCGACTAGCACCAAAGGCGTAAATCCCGATAACTGGGAAGGCATTACCTTTATAAAAGTAAACAAAACACAACAGAGTACAAGTGGAAGTAAAACACTAAGTATAAAGAGAAGTGTTGAATGGTAAATGGGCCAGAATACAAACCCAAATGAATGTACAACTAAAACTGGAAAAAGTACAACAGAAAAAGACAACAGCTGGAAGAACGGAAGCGGCTCCTGGGTCTTCCTCCTCGGATCCTACCTGAAGGGTAGGTACAGATGGTGCAGCTCCTGGATCGTCCACCACGGATCCTACCTGAAGGGTAGGTACAGATAGCCTCCACAATGCTCTCGACCGTCAACCTCCTCCGTGTTTCATCTCGTCGCGAAGTCCACCTCCGGATACTGACTCGTTGTGTAGTCCACCTCCGGGTACTGACTCGTCGTGTAGTCCACCTCCGGGTACAGTCCAATCCTCGAACACTCGGCCTCCGTCAGCACTGCCTGTCGTCTGTAACCAACAAAACGAGGTGCAGGCATAGACCGTGCAGGGGTGAGTATAACGATACTCAGTAGGGACCCCGATACCCTCATGGTCTCACTAAAAACAAACAAGGATAACCACAAATAAGATCTCAACAGATAACCTCTACTTAGGTATATGCCCATGCATATACCTAAGTTATCAAGTAACCCATCTCAATCATGAGGAAAACACCAAGATCATGAAATCAACGGATAACCACTACCCAGGTATATGCCCATACATATACCTAAGTTATCAAGTGACCCATCTCAATCATGAGGTAAACACAAAGGTCAAAAGCCTCAGCTCAAACCATTATTTTAATTATTGAAACCGTAACTGCTGAAGATCCCCATCTCTGGAGTGTACAGTGGTCCTATCACCACTCCGAGGTACTACTCACTAACCTAAGACTACTGAGGTACTCCTCCTATCAAGTACCACAGGTCAGCCACCGAAACACAGTAGTGCTTCCCACTGGGGTATGTCACCCAATCACAGTAGTGCACACCCCCTAGTCGCCGGCTGAGGTACTCTCTGGACGAGTACCGCGGGTCTTCACTATCACACATGTAGTGCACCGTCCTCCATGGGTCTTCACCTCACAAAGTAGTGCTCCGTCCACTGGGCTAGTCGACTCACTCCAAGTCGTGTCGGTCAAGCAGTCGTCAGGTCTCAGTCGGCTACACGGTCTCCGTACTCCGCACACTCATCTCTGGGAGGGTCCGCTCCACGAGCTACAGGTCGATACTCCAAGTATCTCAAAGTCCCACAAAGAAGTATCCAAATGACCGCCTCGTCATAGGGGTCTCAACGCAACAGGCGGCACGTCAATCAGACGCCCGATCTGTGTGTTATTAGCCTTTTCGTCCTAGGGGCCCGGCTGGTTTCGTGAGCGAACCAACTCGGCCATATCTCAAATGTAACCCGAACTCCCATAGGGTATACTCATGGGGACCGTTTCTCTACGAGATCACCAACGCCACTAACGGTTTGTCAAACGGACGTCAGGTCTGAAAGATAACAGCTTTTCCGTTCCAAGGGCCCGGTTGGATTTAAGGTACAATCCAACACGGCCACTATCCAACAGCAACCAAAACTGGGGAAAAGTATTCCAAAAGTTCAGTCTCATCAAGAGGAATTCAACGAGACAGACGGTGCGTCAATCGGACGCCCGGTCTATGAGTTATTGGCTTTTTCGTTCCCGGGGCCCGGTTGTTTTCGTGAGAGAACCAACCCGACCGCACTCCGACGGCATCCAAACCTCGAGTGGAGTAAGCCACAATAACCGTCTCACTTAGAGAAATCCATCAAAGTCGACGGCACGTCAATCGGACGTCCGAAGCTTAAGATATTAGTGTTTCCGCTCTGAGTGCCCGGTTGGTTTCTTGTACGAACCAACCCGGCCAACACAAAGTAATCTGAAACCTTGAGTGCGAAATATCGAAACGTCCATCTCGATCCAAGGATCGCATCACAACTGACGGTGCGTCGATCGGAGACCCGTAGCACAAGTTATGGGCGTCCGACCAGAAACGGTTCGGTATTAAGGGGTTCGGGCCCGGTACGACCCGACCCGATACCCCTGGGGTCAACCCGAACCAGGTCCGGGACCGGCCCGCTTGGGTGCGGCCCGGCCTAGCCTAGGCGCGGCCTGGCCTGGGCACAACGCGCCCAGCGCGCTGGCCAGGCACTCGGCCAACGGCCGAGCCGTTTGGCTGGGGGCCCTGCCCCCCTCGTGTAACCCCCCCCCCCCCCTCATTAAATGGGGTGTCGTTTTGCTGGCCAGCCGAGGGAATTAATTCCCCCAGTTTCCCCTTTGCCCAGCCAGCCTGCACCGGCTGGCCGGTTCTGCCAACAAGGACCGACGACGGCCGGTCCTTCCTCCTTCGCCGACACCGGCGGCCCGGAACCGGCCGCCGGTCACCCTGCTCCGCCGCGGTGCGACGGCACCGCGCCCCTCCGCCGCGGCCCCGCTCCGGCCGCGGTGTCTTCAGTTTTCTTTGACGCGGCGTGACGACGTCACGTCCTTTTTCAACTTCACAGCGTTGCGCGACGGCGCCACACATTACTTGTCGTACGATCCCGCGTGGTGCGACGGCACCACGCCATTTCGTCTCAACCAATTTAGAAACAACATTCAAAATGGAGGAGGGTCGTCCTTGTTTGTGCGGTCCGACCCCCTCTCGTTAAATGATAGAAACTAGTCGCAAATTCACGAAGGACGACAAAGTAGAATTCACGAATTAAAATAATTAAATAAACCCCTAGACTTTTCCCACAAACAAGAATTCCCAACCCGCAACATATTCTTCTCGGATCAACTTGATGTTTCGTTGATCCGTGTTCTTTGATTTAGAAGGAAGTAACATGGGGTTCATTAATATTCACAAAACAATTCCCTACCTCGACGTTTCTGGAACAGGGGTTCGTCGAACGAGGATTCGTCGCGGAAAGAGACTTCGCGAAAGAAGGCATCGTCGGCGTCGCGGAAGGAGACGTCATGGAAGGAGGCATCGACCTCTGAGGAATTCGGCATTCTTCACGTTCTTCGCATTCTTCGACGAAGGAGATGAAGAAACTCTTCAATCCTTAGACTTTTTCTCCCCAAGCCTCCACTACAAGAAACTAACCCAAAATAAAATAAGCTCACCTCTTATTTTATTAACATAACATAACTTTTGAATTTCAAGAGTTTGAAATTTAAAAAGCCACACTTAACTCACTTAATTAATAACATAAGTTATTAATGTTTATGTTATCAAGAGTTAATGGTGAGTTGAGGGGTGGTGAAGAATATGAAGGGGTGGGGTTCGTGTGGGCCCCACCACCCTCATAACCTCTCTTGGGAAGTTGGGTAGTTACCCAACATCCACCCAAAGCCTTAAACCACTAAAAGAAAATAAAAATTGTAGTTAATTTATAAATTAAACTTCTACAATTTTTATCATCTTCTCTCGTGAAAACGAAACTCCAGAAATGGAGTTCCTAAGCAATTACCGGCGCTACGGTTCCATCGGTGCCCTCAGAATTCGATTCCGAGAACCTGTTCAAAAGATAGTAATTCATGCTCGTTCGTTCACTGGACGTACCCGAGCCAAACTTCGGAAAATGATTCTGGGCACACTGGGTCTCGGAATTAGGCGCTGTCAGAAACTGCATTCTTGTATAATTCCAAAGAAAATTAAGAAAAAAATTCCCTTGAAATTTCTGGGTCTTTACAGAACTGGCGCTGGATATCTGGATGCATAGCCTCCTCTAAAAGCCTCGCCCTGACCTCCTCATCTGGAAATAGGTTCGAAGAATATCATAAAATGTTCCGGAAATGGATTCCAAACTCTCGCACACTGCAGCTCCCCTATCAATGGTTAATATGATCTTGGCGACTGGATTCATTCACGGTCAATGATAGAAACTCTAATCTAAACTTCTCTTGGAACTCCTACAATGAGATAGTTGACTCCTCACGATCCCCAAGAAAAAATAACCACCACTGCCTCGCTGATCCACGCAACTTCATCACAACCAAGTACACCAAATTCTCTTTTCGAGCACGGATCGAACTGAATCCAATCTCAACCTCCTCCAACTAGTCTTCCATGACAGCATCTAAAATGGAGCCCCCGTACTTCTACAGACTCTGGCACTGAAACCCTAATAGTGTCTTCTTCCATGTGTCGTCGTCATCAACCTCTACCCTGCAGCGATCTACTGGAACATCCTACTGAACATATTCTATGTGATCCTGATGAGAACGTCAACCTGGATCGATACCTATAAAATAAAAAAAATTATTGTTTCTAAACTAGGAATATGGAAGACTCAACATTAATTAATTAATTTTTCTCTTTCTTTGATTTTAGTTTAACCTATCTCAAGGTCTACCCATTCATACACAGGCACAAAATACAATGTTGCATGATCCTTTCCTAGGTATCTACCCAGCAACTAGTATCACCTCGTTTAGTATCCATTTTAAACTTAATGGTTTGTACCTCTGATCATAGGGGGACCTAGATGCCTATATATCAGCTGGTCTCCTGTGTATACATCACTTCCTAAACATTAATGACACTGTTTCTCTACCAACCCATTTAACATCACATGTTCCTAACTCTAAACACCATCCTATACCTCAACCAGACCTTTGATAAAACTCTACCGTGACCCCATCTCCACAAAGTGTTCCATCCAGGGCCTGAAATGTGAGAAGGGAGATAATGACCCCAGAGCCCCACCACCAGTAGGCCCCGGGTCGGTGTCTAGCACCGAGGTTATAGTAAACACACAAATGGGGGGCTTTACCCTAAAACAGAACACAAGAAAAAGAGATAGATAAGATATACACCAACAAACACCAACTTAGAACTGAAATATAAAAGAAAAACCAAGTGCACATACATAATGTCATGCAAAAGTACTACAAATGGATGGGGAAAACTGCTAGTATCCAAAAGAAAGCAAAAAAAAGTAGAAACCACAAGCCCAAACAGCTCCTACAACCCCAAGTTAGCACAAACCAGCTTGATCACTGACCTTCTCCAAGTGTCCTGAAAAAAATAGAGTTTATATACATAGGGTGATTATAATAGTATAATTTGTAGGATCCTCCCCGAAGCCTCCGGTAAAAAAGTAAAGGAAGCATTCTAAAGCACAGTGAACAAAAAGTGAAACTAACTCGTCACCTAAACCGATATACTAAGTTCACAGACTCACCATGGATACTCACACCATGTAACGCATACAATAGTATATAATATAATAAAGAATATCAAGGGTACCCCGCTACTACTTCCCCACTAGTTTTCCACTTTTCCCTAACGTCGCTCATCCTAAGAATCTCTCTCCAAAAAGGATTTCCTGTAGACACCTGGTTGAAGCACCAAAAAATGCACATCGTGCAACAAAACCACAAAGTCCACATAATCAAAGCAACCAGGTATTTTTTGGGTGCCACCGTAGCCTACATAACGTGTATCATACATCGGGTATTATACCACAAGCCATTACGTCCCATACACCGAGTAAAGATCCTCAAGCCATCACAGCCTATACAAGGTACACTTATAGTAGTCCATAGAAACTATACCCAGAATATATGTGTGTGAAAAACCACTAGCCATTAAATCCCTCTACACACATATATACGTTGAAGACTAACCGCTATGCCTACTGGCACAAGTAACTTCCAAGGTAAGAGAGTAGTTCCAAAGGGGGTTGTCAATCATTCATCCTCCCACCAGAATGTTTGGGAAAACACCCCTTGAGGGATCAAAATCCCCTAGGAGTTAGTTTCCCTTACTGATAGGGTGGAGTAGCGTATAGAAACACAAAGAGTACATGATATACTATATCTCACTACCACACTATGGGAATAACCTAGTCTTAGACTCTACTATAACTAACGTCTCTGGAACTCTGGCTGCTACTTCTAAGACTAGGTATCCTATAAGCACAGGAACCATTTAAATAGTTTTAATACATTATGTCATTCCCTTTTTAGGAGTTTCACATTATGTTAATTAATTATTTAAATATTAAATAACTAGTACCAATTTCACAGTAATGTTCATTGGCATCACACCCAAAGTACAATGTCCCTTTAAAATTACAACCTCATCATTATGTTCCAGAAACTCCAACCCCGAGGGTTAACAAAATTTATTCAATTATTCATTACAATATTACATTTCCATATTCCCAAGAATTATATAAAACCATTCTATCCTACTAAACACAAGGCGGCTCAACATGGTGAGTAGATGTACTACCACTCGAGTCTTTTCCGCCTATAAGAAGACCGTATACCCATCCTCCCTTGAGAATCTAAACACAGAAAGAACATGGAATATCTCATGCATCTTCTCCTATTTCGGAAGAAGGGTAAGAAATAACATCTTCCATGAGTAGTGGGGAAAAGTAAAGCATATAATCAACCAATAAAAAATAGCAAGCATCCAACAATAACATCTATCTTGTTCCATCATCTCTGGTGACCTCCCCGACACACACATGCATAATCCAATGCATCTCGCCACTTTAGGGGTCATCTTCTGCCACCACCAGAAAGGTCTCCATGACCCCACATATCACAACAGCCATCCAGGCTCATATCACAACTCAAGTAGCAGGAAAAAAAACATTTTAATAGGTGGTCTCTTGGCCCTTAAACAAACAATAGGGTAACTCAGAACCCTACAAGGATTTATCTTTTATCAATCAACCGACTCAATAATCCATCTTATATTAACCGATTATTATTCTTAGGTTCCAAATTCTTGAAACCAAATCAGTAAGCTATAAAAAATAATGAAACATGATTACTACACCATTTCGATTAACATCAATGTACAACAATAAGAACTAGATTCATTTACATGCCTCTTTATCTTTATCCAAAAAATTATTAATTAATTCTGGATTTTCGTTATTTACCAATTTCTATCAAAAAAGAAATTATAAACACAACAATAATTGATATCACACATTCTAGAAAAATAATAGGTAATAACATTCGACCGATATAAATTTGTTTATCTGGTTAAAATATTTATTAGGACAATTCTATTGTGATAGAGTGGGATAAAACATGATAATAATATATTTTCACATAACAGAAGAGAGAAGCAAAAAATACCTTACCTCGAATAGGTTTTAATGTTCCTTATACAAGAACAATCCATACAACAGTTCATGATCTTCTTCTTGCAACAACTGCATCCACTTGATGATGCCACCGTAAGACTGCACCAACCAAAACGCAAGAAAACTCTATTTCATGCATGAAGATTACATACTATAATATGGAAAGGAGAAACAAGAATATATGAACCCCAAAATAACGATGATAAAAGATACCTTATATCTGAGATTGATCAGTACAACTTGGTTGCATCAAGATAGAGTGGAACTAATCCGAGGAGGAATTCTTGATTGTGAAACTCCAATAAGAAGGAACGAGATGTTTGAGCATCTCACACCTGAGAACGAGGAGAAAGAATTATGGAGGAAGATATCTTCTACCTTTAAAATATTTAACGGAGCGATGATTTAAGATACACTTAATTTCCCATTAAAAGCGGATCGCATTAAACCATATGGTTTGACCATGTAAAAACATCCTGAGCCATATGAATAATTAATATTGGATTTGTGGCCTTTGAATCGGACTTAGAGTCCATTAAACGGGTCTTTAAATGAATTTTATTTCAATGGAAATGTCAAATGGGTGAAACTGTATGAAGCTGGAAACACGATTCACAAACTCAAAATTTAGCAAATGAAAAAAACTGTTCATGAACCTCACCATTGAAACCTCACCATTAAAACCTCACCGTTTGGGAAACACTGTTCATGAACATCACCATTGAAACCTCACCGTTGGAACATCACCGTTCTGAAAACACTCTTTATGAACCTCGCCATTGAAACCTCACCATTGGAACCTCACCATTCTGGAAACACTATTTAGAAACCTCATTTTGAAACCTCACCATTCATGAAACACTATTCATTAACTTCACCGTTGAAACCTCATCATTGGAACCTCACCGTTCTGGAAACACTATTCATGAACCTCACCGTTGAAACCTCACCATTGCAACCTCACCATTTGGGAAACACTATTCATGAACCTCACTATTGAAACCTCACCATTGGAACCTCACTACACTGGAAACACTATTCATAAACCTCACAATTGAAACCTCACCATTTGATCCTCACTGTTCTGGAAACACAGTTCACAGAAGAGAAAATTGGGAAAGTGTTGGGTATAAGTCACATTGACCTCCCAGAACACCTCAAACACCATATTTTCACAATAGAATGGTCCGGAGAGGTCTGTTCCATTACAACTACGGTATGTAGAGCTTCCCCATCCTGCAAAAGAAATATGTACATGGAATGGGGTGTTTTCGGGAATTATTTCCTCTGGGTCCAACCTCACCCCTTCGATACCATCCAATCTTTCATAATACCTATGTGAACCAGTCCCTCAGCATCAGGCCAAAGCCTCCTCAAAATCCACTGGACCCATATGATCAGACTATTAGGTGCATCAACACCCCCCCCTTGAGTCTACATACCCATGGTAAGTGGAGCCACGAAGGCTGTCCCCACAATGGTTCGAGCCTCAAGAATGATTATGCCTCTACATTCCCATGGTAAGCCAGAGTCCAACCATGTAATGCCAATGGGAACCTTCCCATTCAAGGGATTGAGGGTGATCACATGAAATTATATTAAATGAGGAATAGTGATCAGTTTTAGGAGTTATGATCTATTCTCTTTTGAGGAGGATGAAACTCCTCCTCTTCCCAGAATGCATTCTAGGGCCCACCCACTAAGGTAAGTCCCCAATATTCTAAGGTTGAGCCACATGACAATTAATGCCATCTCACATTAATAGGATCATTGCGATGTTCCCTCTCCCTCCATCACCCCAGCCTCTTCCACAATAGGATCTTCCTCTCCCACCAATAGGAGAGGAAGCATGTGGTTGGTTGGATCTCTCACATCCTTTTGTTTCTCAGAACGATCATGAATCATCTGAGCTTACCAGTTTTTGAAAATTACAACATTCACCCAATATGAACTACAAGAACGCTAATTACTAATCATATCAGGATTTATAGGATGTCTACTTGAAGGCCCAAGCTCAAAATGGTTCCCTTATAAAAAGGGTTCACCCAACCATACCCCCTCAAATTGGAAGATTATAGCCATAAGCCCCAGAAATTGTGAAGTATGTGGGATCCAATTCCTCTCTAAATGATATGTAGGAAACCCATATTATGGGTCTGAACCCAAAAACAATTCACCATTATTACCCCTGGATGATGATATACTCTAGAGCATCTTATTATATGGGTCAAGTCATCATCACCTATGTAGCATCAAATATATGTATGATTACAATGATTCGGTGAACCAAGGGTAGCCTGTGGACACACTCTTTAGGAATGAACCAATGATTCATGAACATGTTAACACAACATAAATATATAAGAGAGTACCCTAATAGGTATTAAATTATCCCAAAAGGGTCTGGTGAGCCGTACATCCCATCCTGTTGACCAATGGAGTCTTTAAGTGTCATTTTCCAAATCATCGTCCAACGACCTCCTTCCATTAGAAAGAAGGTATGTGAATCATTGATACAAGGGTTGGTGGGTGTTTCTGGCTCCACGAATGAACCTTTTCGGAACCATCTGAGGAAGTTATATCTGAGAAGGACTGATTACACAAGTACCTGATCCCATGAAATCATCTGATGGGACCATCAGGCTGTGACATCTCATTTTCAATACGGATGGGGTGAATTACCCAGCCCCCGCAAGGTTAATCCAATCTTCTTGTAAATGATAATGATGCATTATAAGTCAAATAAAAAAATAAATGGTGATTTTTACAAGAAACTATCTCTGGGAAAAAAGATATGGGTGATTATTCTCATCGGACCATTTCATGATGCGCCTCAGAAACACACCACCTCAGAGGCAGAACAAAATTGGTGAACTCGACGAGAATACTTAACCATGGTGATGGTGCTAACCCAATGATAATATAAAAATGTATGTTTCACTTTGGACAATATTTTTCTCCCCTATATGTGCCAAATGTGCCACCTCGGAGGTGGAAGAAAAATGGTCAACCCGGCGTGAATCTGTAACCATGGTTGCAGTCTTACCCCACTCAAGACCCTTCTCCCTACAAAAAAAGCTGAAAGAGGAATGATATCCAAGCAAATCATTAGATATGTATGTGTTTAAAGAATGATACTTTGATGAGGATTTGTGGTATGTATGTCATATGTGTATGTTGCAGGTTCCCAAATATCAACCTTTGATCCAAATGACATCCGAACGGCCAATATAGATAAACACATCAATGAGCCTGTTGGCGGTCCGGGCCCCAACGAAGAGAAGGAGCCCCTCTCCTACCCAATGTCATCAATTCTAGGTATCCAACATGATGATCGAAGAGTTCCACCGAAATTGTACAATCTCCATGGTGGAGGTTGCGAGACATGCCATCTAGTCTATGAAGAATTTCGAGCTGCCTCCTCAACTGTAGTCGTCACCTCAACACAAGGCGTACTCGGTGGTCATCTCAAACCATTTCGAGGGCCTGTACTTAGAACATGAAAATGATTACCACCCTTTTGTTAGGGAGGCAGATAAAGTCGATGTTAACAACTTCATCACAACTGCATAGGGGTCCTACTTACGGGCCCTTCCAGAGAGCATCGACACCGACACCAAACAACCAGTCCTCCTCCTATCGAATAGGAACGTATATAGTGGGAACCTTTTGATATCCAGGAGACCCGGGAACCTTGGGCCACCCACCAAGGGTGTAAAATATATGATCAGGAACATGTCATCATCCTAGTTTCTGAGGAGAAACTCCATCATACAAATGTAACAACATTCAATGGGTAGGCATAAAACTCTAACCCCTCCACTCAAGGCCACCACATAAATAGGGTTGCATAATTCGAGCACATGAATGTTCCGTCTAGTGCACGATAGTCTCACCATGCAGACAGAATGAAAAACTACAGGTAGATGGAGATATTTTTTGATGCACAACTAGCCATTTATCCAAATAAGATGGAAACCAGCTCTACACATAAACAAATACCTACTAACACATTTCAAGCCCGTTTTGCAAATAGGATGGAAACTAGCTATATGTAGGCACAAATACCTGCTAACACATTTCAAGCATGTCTTCCAAATAGGACGACAACTAGCTATATAGGGGCACAAATACCTACGGATACATTTTAATCTTGTCAACCAAATAAGACAACAACTAAATATATCTAAAAATAAACACATGATGATTCATTTCTATCCTTCCATCCAAATAGGGAACCAAACAGCTATACACGGACACAAATACACGATGAAGTATTTTAATCGCACCATCAAAATTGGGTTGCAAACAAATATGAGTAGAGTCAAATTCATTAAGAATAATAAAAATCATGTTAGAAAAATATAGAATCAAGAGAGAAGATGAAAAGATCATATTTTAAATATAAAGAACACCAGTTAAATACGTTGGAAACTAGAGAAGACAACATGCAACAGACACATTCCTATGTCCAAAAATAAGAAAGCTCTAACTATCTACTAAAAACTCATGGAGGAACGGAGCAGGAACAAACACCTACTCCAATATTGGAATGGTATTTTATACCCACTACAACCAAAGATGTATCTTAGCACATACTGTAAATGATGGATGATCATACATCGATCATATACCATATCATCCAAACCAACCAAGACATTATTTCATCGGCAGAGAAGATGAAAAACTAAGCCCACGACCTACTTTCCTCAAATGTAATGACTCATTCACAAAATTAGTTTGTCACTCCAAAGCAGTTATGCATCCCTTCTCTAATCTAGGATGGTCAATGAAAATATCAAGTGATACAGGGGCAACTGTAGTGGGAACAAATACCCGTTACAACTGGGGGACATCGTTCAAACATGGTGGATAATTCAAGGTAGGCATATATCCCAGCCAAAATTCAAGATGTCGTCGACATATCCCGGAAACATCATGGGACTAAAAAAGATAGGGACCCTTATATGAAGGTCATTACCAACAGTAAAGGGCCTCGGTTTCCTGTAAGAGAGCACTCAAAAATAAAATGTGACAAATGAAACTGAAAAATGATAAACACATAAATTATCCTCCTTTAATGGATGTTGAGGTTCATGATACCCTCAAACATATATCAATAAAGGGTCAAGACCCGACCATTCCATTACCCAATTATAGAAGTGGTAGTAGAAGTTGTGAAGGCCATCCCCTCAATGTTGCTACCAGCATCTATGAAAATCCTCCTCGGAGCACCAATGGAGGCTCACTCCTTGGGCTCAGAATGATGGATCACAAGATCCTATCCCCTGATGCGTGTCAGGCTAACCATCCCCTTAACTTGAAGATTAGACAGAAAGAAGGTCATCCCCGTGTTTTTGTCTTCCCTGATAGTCCTTGCTAGTGTATACGTTGGAGATATGCTTCTCTCTATAGTCGAACATCAATCCATAATGGTAGTTCTTTCCACGATGACGGTCATTGTGAAGGCCCTCCCCGCAATGGAAGTTACTATGAATTCTCTCCCCATAGTAACTTTCAAGCAAAGAGAATGTCCTCCCCTCATTGTAGTACATCCTAAAGGCCCTCCTAAGGATTTTCACTGCAAAAATTCTCCATGATGCCAGGTATCAAGCCATGATTGTAGTCCTCCTCATCATTGAATTCATCGATAAGGTCATCCCCTCAGTAAAATCAAGAAACAAGAACATCTTCCCCTTAGGGTATCTCTACCTAAAGGTCCTCCCTAGGGTATGTGTTGTAAATAAATATCCCGTGGTCGAGCATCAATTAGAAATAGTGGTCCTTTCCATTGAGGCAACAATTGTAAAGGCCCTCCCTACAATAGAAACTCATACTTGCAAGAAGTTCATCCATTTTATATAACAAATGTGAGAAATACCTCTTATATGGAGGTGCCTGAAAAGATGAAGTCACACACATCAGGCACTCTATCTATAAAGAGTAATATTCTTCCTCAACCAGAGGATGGACCGAGGCCACACTCATCTTTAGAGCCACCCCTATTCCATCCGCAAATCAATAAGGCTCCTACAAGCCTAGTTTTTTGGAACAAAATTATTAAGAAGAATTCGAGTTGGGAATATAATGAATAAGATCTTCTAGAAGTAAAAAAATAGGATATATTGATTCTGATAAGGCAACTAGATAAGGATAATATACCAGCGATGTATTGGCGTATGGTCACTTCTCACTTCCACATACCTAGAGTGTTTTTTGGGGAATCAATACATGACAAGATCCTTAATATTTGTATGACTCTTTGTCAGCTGAAAGACAAATTCCAACCCTATGAAGGGTACGAAAACCATATCCACACGATATGGGAGCTTTTCCTTCTAATAAACTTGGAAGTCCTCCCATCCTCAAAGATGTGAAAATATAAAAATAAAAAAATAAAAAACATAAACTTTCTTGCCTCCATGCACTACAGAAGTCGTGTCACCTCATTGGTGATGCCCAGACTTGAGTTTAGATTCGGTGATGGGGAGAACATGGATTTCTAAAATTCACCTCTCTTCCCATCTAGAAAACGACATTAGAAATTACATATTTCGATTTCATCACCCAAAGGCAGCAATAATGTGAAAACCCTGCTTAGGAAATATGGAATACTCACCAAAAATCAGTCCAGAGTAAGTCTCAATAGCATCCAGAACAAAGAGACAAAGCCATTGAAAATCTACTAAGTCGGACAATCAAGAAAATCCATCAGGATTCCCACCTAAGAGAATCCACCCATCAAGCTGTGTTCAAGTCTTAAGAAGACCATATACTCGGTGCTAGCCCAATGACGTACTCGGCTCATACCCAAATGGGAGTAAAATAAATTGAAATGGTGGAAATAACAGGGGATACTGCCGCAACGCGTGAACAACCCCAGCCCACATGGAAGGGGGAATTCCCAAATTAACGTTCCCCCGTGAGACAAATAAATATAGGTTACAATGCATCAATAGAAGAACATGAACAATCCCATCCCATAGGGATGGGAGAATTTTTACCTCATGTACCTGCACAACTGAATTCTCTCTTCTCTCGTCTAGGATGAATAATTTAAAGAGGTTTCAATCATCCTCCCCTTCTCATGGTTCACACCCTCCGAAACAAATTTGCATTATGAGGTCGGATCAGGGCTCCCTTCAGGTCAATCTTCTCCATGAAACCCAATGAATATTGTAGAATGGAAGGATAAAGTCTAATAAAGGATGAAGAAAGCCTTCTTACCATTCATATTCAGGTACACTACCCCCAATGTGGTATTCCTACGTAAACATGGTAAAAGTAAACTCCACGGATCTCATAGGAAATGACATAGAGGAAAAGGATGAAAGATAATATCATTCCCTCCCATATGCATCCCACACCAAGCCTAATAGTGTGCATACTCGGAACCAGATTGCAGTCCTAGTTTTGGGATTCCCTTCAGTTAATCCAACACTACCTCCCGCATGAAACCCCAACAAAAATAAGAATAAATCCAAGGTCTTCTATGACACGCCTTCTCCTCCCCCTTGAAATTTTTCCCTCACTAATGAGAAAATGTTCTCCATGAAGTCTGAAGAAATGAAAGAGCTCAGTAGAATTAATGTTGAGTTCAATCGAGGGAGATAACTCGCCGGATGTGTTTCCTCTACGGAAGGTCAAGAGGTGCACCCAAAATAGGTTCCCTTTCCACATTCACTCATCCTGGTGAATGAAACCAAGCTTGGAGGTAAGTTCAATATGGAACCTGGAACATCAACATACTTAATCCCGACCCCAGAAAGACATCCAGACATCCCCCATTGGGAAGGAATCTAGAATATATTTAGGGAAGACCATAAAAGGATACCCTAAGGTGGATATCCCCCCCAAATTCTAGGTGCACCAACACGCCTAGTTTTGGTCACTATTTCCCAATCCCAAGATCAAGCCAAACATGATAATCATCAAAGGATATTGAACACCCTTGAGCAATTTACAGCTCAACTTGAATCCATGGAGGGGTGGAATTCTCAAATACAACCAGAGAACAAACCCTACGATGATTTTGTGAGCAACATCCCACTACCATCAAATTTCAGAAACCCTATATTTGAAGTATTCAATGGTTTGGGGTATACTAAATAAAATTTAATTCACTACGCCTCTTACTGCGACCACATGATTGGGTCTTCAGATCATTCATATGTAGTAAAACTCTGGTTCATCGTACAAACCCCAGAGGGCTTGGATTTCATATGGTATACTAGCTTTCTGGAAAATTCAATCCAAGTCTGGGAGGACCTTCGATGACATTTTCTCTTCCAGTTCAGTTCGACGCTACCTAAGATGATGTCCATTGATCTCATGAATTGCAAGCTGTGAGAAACCTAAAGAGTCTTAGACATCATTTTGATATGTAAATTACTAACTTATTCCCTAAACCGGCTACTCCCCTAGGATTAAATGATCTCCATGTGCATTGACAACCATTAGGATGAATTCAAAACATCACTCATCCCAGTGAAGTACACAAGTGGGTTTAGATATTTCACTACCATTTCCAAAAGGATAGAATAATCCTAGAAATGGACCAACCTCAAGTATTTAGTGTCCGCATTATCCTCAAGGAAAAGAACACAAAAAGCCTAAGCGGATTCTGTCACGCTTAAGCCACCCCTAACACCACCTCCAGTTGTCGGGCCTCCACCGAACTATGAAGGTCCCCATGCACACCAACTGCCACCCCCACCTCAGCAAGATGATCGATAAGGTGAGAAAATAAATAATTTTGAAGAATGAAGAAACACATTCTAATCTTTCCAATATGACATGTTCTGTGGCTATTTCATAGCCCCCATGAATAGAAACGTGTTCTAGAAAATAGAGCCGAAGCGAGCCAATGAAGTGTGTCTCAACGACCTTTCTAAATATTGTACCTATCAGCAAATACTGGGACACAAATCTTGGAATGATTTATTTTCAAGGATCTCCTACAAAAGATAGTGGATTCCAAGAATGTCAAGTTGGGCCCGCCACCAGCACAAGTGGCATATGTTTCCATCTCAGACTCATGAGATGTAGAGGAATGAAAAAAAGTCACCAGTAAGAAGGAGAAAATGTTTGACAATTGCATAACCTAGAAGACAGTCAATCGAGTCTAGGGAATCCTCCATGAATAATTGAAACAACCAACCATGCCCCCAAAAGCTACCTATAAAACACAACCTTCCTCCATGGACCTTTAACCCTCAAAAGGCCAAAAGGGTAGAAAGAAGGAGGAAGAAGATGGACTGACACCAAAGTTGATGTCAGTGTTAAAACTTTCACACATCATTCAAAGATAAATCGTACAATGGGCATGGCCCTACCAAATAGTACAATGGGAACCACCTCGTCAAATGGTACAATGGGAAGTGCCCTACCAAAGGGTACAATGGGTACCACCATCTTAAATAGTACAAAAGGCACTACCCAACCAATGATACCGTCAGAAGGAGTCAGTCAGACATAAACATTGTCAGATCAAGAACAGATCTTCGGTTACATTAATTTTATTCACTTAATGAACACCTTTCTAAAGGAGACTATGTCCATGAACAAAAATTCACCACATACAACTAGAGATACAGAGGAAGAGGCCATAGAGTCCATATGATTCCTAGAAGGCATGATCATATCAGGAGTCAAATTACCAGACATGGCGTAACTAAAACCGTTAACATTGGAGAAACTCACAGGAGGACCCTTCGACAGACACAACAGGAACTGGAATTCTCCTCCGCCCCCCATTAGATGAAATCCAAGTACAGTTATACTAGAGTATCCATTGGATAAAGAAAAAATATCAAATCGCCAAAGGCATACATGAAGAATAGTTCAGAAAAACCTAGAAAGGACCGTAGTGCCACCAGTTCTTGTCATAGGGGCCAGACCACCCACATCCAAAGTCCAAACCTCTAAAGTGTCTCTGAAAGAGAAACCCTGAGCCAATAAGATCCTACTATTAGATCAGAAGTATGATATTCTAAAGTAGCTGGCTGACCTGAACCGTCATTGAATCTAGTCAATTTTTAATTATATATATTCTTACAAACTATTGTATATGTGGAAATCAGGTTCAAAACCAAAGAGAAGGCGATTATGACCACTATTCTTCTAAAAACATTTAAAAAAGACCCAACTGTTTTCAGAAGTGGGGTATATTACCTATGTTTTTTTCTTTTTTAAATTTTTTGTGCTTTTATAATGAAGTAAAGTAAGACAACATTTTTATTTTTTGATCTAGACTAATATGAAGCAGAAAAAATATTGAAAACAATGAACAACGAAAATCTAGAACGCTGATAAATAAACTTTCAAAGTAAAAGGGCTGGGTAAAATTATCTATTGTACTTGTTTAAAAAGTATTCCAATTCACATAAAAGTTTTTTTAGTATAAAAACTTTTAAGAAAAATGACTCACTTCCCTCTCCATGAGTTAATACAGACATGTTGATTATGTTTAGAGTTTGCGACTCCAAAATAGATCAACTTATTTTAAAATGACTGCGGGATGAACACACCGTACGTCCTGAATTTTTATAAATTTATTATATTTTGAAAGATTTTTAAAAGATCAATCTCTCTAATTGATTTTGGAATTTTAAAATTATGTTCTAGTGGAACAAATCAATTGAATGAATTCAGTATTTATCTCGTTGATCAATACTGAATACATCGAAATGATAATGTGAAAAATAAAATTAAAAGATAACCAGCGGAACATTAATATCTCCCCAAACTATAATATTTAACTACAAAACATGTTATTGTCATAATAGTAATTGAAAAAAAATACTAAAACATAGCATAATATTCCAAACACAAGGGAATAATAACTCCAAAAAAGATTCTCTCATCCTATGCTCCTTCAAATCCCAGGCTATCCACTGAACGACGCTGCTCTCTTTAGATAGAAGTTGTCCAACGTCTCAAAATAATGCTACTCTAGGTGTGTCATTAATTTCTATCCAAAATCTTGGTGCTTGCATTGATTTTAAATCCTACTGTAATAATCTACACAACACCCCCTATTTTCCACCGACTTCAAGTGTCCCTCACTTGTGCACCACACACATTCGTTTTTTCATGACTGATATGTCACACTAACATTGTCCTTATAACTAACTCCGAGTGGGTTAGTTGAATTCACATGGTCATTTTTATGTCTCTTGAATGAACCGTCACAAGATAAACAAACAACACAATTAAAAAACAAAATAAATAATTAAATAAAAATTTATAATTTAAGACAATATTTTATTAAAAGTTATTTTAAAAGAATTAATAAACATAGAAATAAGTTTATTAAATAAATAATTTTATTCATATTGATAAATAGGAATTATATTATGATTGATTAAAATGGAATAAAATTTATTATTATAATAGTTATTATTTAATTATAAAAGTTATGTTATAATAATTTCATTATTATAAGTTTATCAAATTTGTTAAAAGTAAATTCAGTATTATTATTTAATTATTAAAGGATTTATTATTTATTTTTAATGTTAAATTGTAATTACGTAATTAATTTTTATTAATTAACGTTATTAATTTCAATTATAATTAAAAAATACTAAATTTGTTATTATTAATTTATTTACTATTTTAAATTTATAATATTTTTTTATTTTATTTTTATTTATAACGTATTCATATTTTATTTAATATATTTTATTCATAAATATATATTAATATTTTCTATGGAGCATTAAAATAATAATTAATTTAATGTTAATTTAGAGGGTAGTGTTAATTAATTTAGTTTAATATAAGATCAATTAAATTTAATTAATAATTATTTTTTATTATATTATATTTATTATAAATTTATTATTATTAATGTATATCATTTTTAGTTTAATAATGTTCTAAATTTTAGTTTTTAATTTAGTTTAATTTTAATTATTTTTATTTTATTTAACTCCACCCCCAGGATTTCGGTGAAAAGGGGACAAGAGTTTCTGTGCAGCATCTTCAAACTAGGCAGTGGCCTCAGCTCGAGCTCCTACTCTATTTCGGTGGTCTCCTCCTTTAGTCTGGTGAGATCTTAGATTCATCGAGAACAGAAATCCCCACCTCCAGCTCAACATTGGTTTGTGGTGGCTTGCGGAGGTGATCTGTAAAACGCAAAACCCTCTACCGGTTCTCCAGTAGATGGCACGACCTTCTGCTTGAACTCTTCCTGTGAGAAAATTACAAACACCAGTTACTTCAGGTTTCACACGGTGTAGGTGATTTATTCTCCAAACTCAGTTTGGGTAGTGAACACAGGTCCAGCTACTTTTGGGGGTGTCTTTGGACCTGCATAGAGGCAATTAGAGGGTTCCTTCAGCACCTGTGGTCCTGTATGGCTTACCTCATGTCTATGGCTAGAGTAGTTTAGTTATGGGATTGAAATCTTAGATTTTAGTTTGATTTTGTATGTGTGGTCTGGTTCTGATCCCAATTCATTACAATATCTAGAGTTTCATTTCTACGTTAGAATTTGATTAGAGTTTTAATTAGTGGTTGTGGTGGTTTGAATGCTGAATGTTTGGTCAGTGGTTGTGGCGGAGGGGAGATAGAGGAGCAGTGGAAAAGGATGGTTGTGTGAAGAAGATGGAAGTGCATCAGTGTGTACTATCAGTGATAGAAGGGTAGCGACATTGGGTTTTGAAGAAGGGGTGTTGGGATCAGTGGGATGGGAAGTAATGAAGGACATAGGAGCGACTGTGAGAGATGCGAGGAACGAGTGATATGGGTCACTGTTAGTTATAAAAAACAAGGTTACCAGTAGTGGTAAAAAAGTATACCGATAATTAAAAATGGACACCATTGCTTAAAAAGATTTCATTGTTAGTTAAAATAGAATGGGGGTCCCTGGTAGCTAATAAAAAATGTCACAGGTAGCTTAAAAACAGACTCTATTATTATAAAAAAAGGGTCATGGTTGCCGATAATTATATGCATCAGTGGAATATAGAAATAAAAATAACAGTGGTTAAAAAAACGAACAAAGAGTGATACCAAAAAATTAAAACTACGTAAAATGAATTAAAAATTAAAACATAAGTTAATTAAATACAATTATTGAAAATAATTAACCGGATAAAAAGATAAAATCAAGCGTAAAAATATTAATTTTTTTTAAAAAATAAAAGAAGGCTAATTAAACCTAGATTATTGTTAAAATTTAAACATTTAAAATTACAATTTAAATTATAATTGTTAAAATTAAAGTTAAAAACTCGATTAATGTTAAACTATGTTGATTAAAGACTTAAATTATAATTTATTAAACCGTCAATAGTTATTAGAAAACAATCACATCGGTTACTAAATGAGTCACTAATAGCTCATGTCTGCCTCACCGTTAGACTAAAAAAGGTAATTTCTTAATAATTTAACTACATACTTAGAAATAAAATTTTAATGTTTTAAAAATCTGAATTAATTAATTATATAACTATGTCAATAATTAAAATTAGAAATACAATAATCCAATAAATTATATCTCAAAGTCATAACATAATTAATAAGCAGGATAATTCAACATAAAAATTAACGAAGTTAGTTTATTCTGATAAATATAAATTAAAGGATAATGTATTAAATTAAAAACTATGTTAATTAATACACAAATAATATTATTAATTGGTTTGATAATATTAAGGTAATATTATTAAAACTTGATCAGATTAATTTAACAAAAAACTAACTAAGAAGTAGTTAAACTAGAAAAGTTAAGTTATATTAAAATAATTACTTTAAAGGATTAAAATTTCATTATAATTTATAGAAATTTATTAATTAATAAATTTATATATAAAAATATAAAAGTATAATTATTTAATAAAAATTATAAAATAATTAATTAAATCATCAAAAATTAAAAAAATGATGTGGAAAACTGTGTAAAATAAAGGCCACATCAAATTACCCCACACTTAAACATTGTTTTTTATCAAACAATCCCATGTTTTATTGTCTTAGAAAGACAATAATGTAGTATTTATAATTTAGATCAAACTGTAACATGTTTAGGACTTAAGAACAATGGACAAAAACTTGAAAACGAGCTTTTTGAAAAATATGTTCAAATCAAGTATTGACTCAAGAATTTTTTTTTGGAAAGAAAGAAGGTAATGAATAAAATATCAATGAAGTTGGCATGCCACTTATGTGACACTTATTAATGATCCAATCCAATCCATGATTAAGAGCTAACATCAATAGTTACAAAAGGATAGAATTTAGTGGATTTATGAATTTTACAGTAGGAACTTGGTATAATGACTCTTCACCTAGGTTCCCACAATAATTAGTTTTTTTTGTGAATCACCTTGATGATAAAACCTAAATGACTTATATATAAACCAACTGATCCCTTCTTCTTTTGGATTTCATCATTACCCTCACCTTAATGATCTCTTTTTCGACCATAAACACTCTATTTAGTTATTCAAATCCATGTATTCATGTGGTAAGCACTGTGCATATTCACTTATTCAAGGTGTATAGAGGGCATTAATAGTAAACAGAAAAACACCCAACATCTATGGTCTCAGTGATTCACCATGGGATACAAGATTTCTAGACTACTCCAGTTTCAAAATATTTATAAAAAACATCAATTATGATGGCTCACTAAAATGATTACCTTATTTTAGTAAAATAAAATGAAAATGAAGCCCCTTATGATAGAGTCAAACTTCAATTTACATCAAAACGACCATAACTCTACAAACATGTAACCCAAATGACATTAAAATGTATAACCTAAACCAGAATCATCATTACATAACTATGTAATGATCACTAAACAATCATACAATAACATTTATTTCAGACTCAAATCATAACTTAACTACTAATGAAATATTATCCATAGGAAAACCCCGTTTGAGATCAATGTACAGCCTGAATTTGTGCAAGAAATTGGAAAAACAATACCCATATTTTTAACAAAATGTTTTATGTTATAGTCGAAATTGCTGGGATTTCAATTAATCATAGTTCCGAACAATTAATAATTGAACCCTCCCCCACAATTAAAACCCATCATTGTCCCAAAATATTAATTCTAAAGTTGAGAAGAACAATTAAAAAATTAAGGTTAAAAAAAATATTTTCAATTTATTAGATTAATGTCATGTATAAAAGGGTCTCTTTGAAGGTAAAAAATATTGTTTTCCATAATGAATAACTTAACAGCAAGTTCATTAGCAAGTACACACATTAATATTTAAGTCTAGTGACAAATATTTTCCATTATAATACAAGAATTAGCATTTAATTGTGGATACTAAGTGGATAGGTTTTAAGCATGTTCAAATATTGGGTTCAAAAATATTTTCAATAAGGAAAAAAAAATATGGTAACTTACCCATACTAAAGCATTTTATAAAAATATAATAACTAGACAGCCTACAGGTACCCCCCCACAATTAGTTTCAAGAAGTGAAAATATTTTATCAATGAGAATCAATTTTTTATGAAGGAGTAAAAAAGAAATTTTTTTATTCAACTTAGTGAAAAGAAAAAAAAAATTAAGATACAGTACTAGTATTAGATTTCCCAGCAAACATGTAGCAAAATTTTCAAACACAAGAATAATTTTTAATGTAACAATCATTATCTCACTGTAATGCTATCAAAGAGTCACCAGTAGCAACACTAATGAGTCGCCGACAGAAGTACTAATGAGTCACCGATAGTAGTGTAATGGTTGATCAGGTACATCAGAGAGTAAATGATTTAATGATAGTAATAACTGTGACTTTTAGTGAATTTTTATTAAAGTGAATAGGAGTAGAAAAATGAAAAGAAGAATTAAAATATGATTACATCCCAAAATTGAAGATTCTTTCGTTAATGTTCCAGCAAGGGAATTCCACTCTTCAAATGAAAAAACAACAACTTCACGATAACTCTGAAATAAGACAAGTAAACTAAGAGAAAGTAGTAACAAAAATTTCACAAAAATAGAGCACATGAGCATCAATTTAGTCAAGGTAAAAATGAAAAAAAGAAAAGACAAAAAGAACCATGGGTTTCCTCCCATGAAGCGCTATGTTTTATTGTCTTCATCCAGATTTTTTCAAGATCAGTTTTCAAGAACAGTAAAGGCCGCCAATCCCTTCAACTGAATCTCAAAATAATGTTTCATTCTCTTCCCTTTAACAATCATGGTTTTGTTTTCTTGGCCTACAAATTAAACATCACCATTCTTAAGCACTATCACAATAGTTATAAGTCCATACCACTTGGACTGAAGCTTTCTCATAAAGAGTTTGAGTTTGTATTTCAAGATAAAGACCTTATGTCCTGGTTTTAATTCTTTTTTATTGATGAAAGAATCATGAAAAATATTAGTTCTTTCTTTATAAATCCTTGAATTATCATAACTCTATCTCTCCTAATTTAATTTTACTCACTCAGATCAAGTAATCTACTCTCACCAGCACACTTATAATCAAAATTGATATCCTTAACTGACCAATATGAATTTTGTTGCATCACTAATGATAAATGATATCATTTCCAAAACAACAGCCTATAAGGATTCATACCTATTGTGGTCCTGAAAGAAGTTCTATATGCCCATAAAGATTCATCTAATTTAAGAGGCAAGCCTTTCCTAGATGTTAACATAGTTTTCTCAACTATTGGTTTCAATTCTCTATTTGAAATCTCTACTTGTCCACTGGACTATGGATGATAACAAGTTCCATTTTTATGAACACATCCATTTTTTCAATCAAATCATTAAACTTTTAGTTCATAAATTGTGTTTCATTATCAGTGGTAAAGGCTTTGGGAACTCCAAATCTTGTAAAGATGTTATTTTTCACAAAATTTATTACACAATTGTCTAGGTTGTTGGGAAGTGGAACTGACTCAACCCACTTTGACACCTAATCAATAGAAACAAGTATGTACTCATTACGATGAAAATATAGAAATGGACCCATGAAATCTAAACCCTAGACATTAAAAATTTGAACATCAATAATTCTTTTTTTAGGGTAACTCTTTCATCCAACCAACATTACCTAGTCTCTAAAATATATCACAACTAACTACAAATCTCCTAGAATCCTTAACAGAGTGGTTCAATAGAAACCAGATTGTAAGACTTTTTGAGCAGTCCAATGACCACCTTGGTGACCTCCCCATGGTGAGGAGTGACAAGTCTCTATGATATGCAGCATCTCTTCCTTAGACACACATATCCTAAGGATACCATCAACACATCACCAAAAGTAAAAAGGATCATCCAATAGATAGTATTTAAGCTCCGAAAAGAATTTCTTTCATTGGTTATTTGATGGATTTTTGGGGAAAAATCTACTTCCAGGAAGTTTGGAAAATGTCCATACCAACCAGATTGCCTAAAAGAAATAGTGAAAAGATTTTAATCAGGGAAATAAGAGTTTATCTCCCTAGGATATTCATATTATGTAAGATGAATCCTTGATAGGTGGTCACAAACTATGTTTTCAGCTCCCTGGATATCCATAATCTCTAAATCAAATTCATTCAAAAAAAATCAACTAATCATCCTAGGTTTAGTTTCTTTCATAGACAGAAAATTCTTTAAATCAGAATGATTATTGAAAATAATGTATTTTGAGCCTAAAAAATACTGTATAAACATATCTACAGAAAAAGAAACAAATTGCAATTATTATTCTGTAGTGGTGTAATTCTTTTGTGCTTAATCTAGAGATTTACTTGTTTAATACACAACATGAAGTTTTATATATCTCCTACATTCAAGGAAAACACCTAAAACCACATCACTAGCATCACAAAAAAGTTCATAAGGTACTTTCAATCAGTTTTAGTGATGATAGGTGAAGTAGTGATTTTTTCTTTTAATAGATTAAATTATTTCAAACTATTTTTATCATTGTAAAAAGGTGTATCATTAACAAGAAAAGAACACAAGGGCTTAGTTATTTTTGAAAAATATTTTATAAACCTTCGGTAGAAATTAGAATGCACTAGGAAAATTCTAATACTTTTACATTTTTTAGAGGTGGCGGTTTTTGAATGACATCTACTTTAGCAATATCAACATCCAAATATATTTTTGACACATTATGACCTAATAAAAAACCCTCTGTGACCATGAATTGACACTTCTCCAAATTAAGAATAAGGTTGGTTTCAATGGATCTTTTCAAAACTAACTCATGATTCTCTAGACAATAATCTAAAGTTCTTCCCATATTAAAAAATTAATTTATGAAAAATTAAATGACTCTTTCAATCATATCCAAAAAGATAGCCATCATAGACCTTTGAAATGTGACTAGAGATCAACACAACCAAAAGGGCATCTGCCTGTAAGAAAATGTCTCAAAGGGGAATGTGAAAGTGGTCTTTTCTTGATCATCTTGAGTAATAGGAATCTGGTTGTAACCTAAATACCCATCCAGGAAACATAAATATTCATTTCTTACAAGCCTCTCAATAATTTAATCTAGGAAGGTCATTGGAAAATGATCCTTCCTAGAGGCTTAATTACGATTTTTATAATCAATAAAACACTCCATTTTGTGGATTTCCTTACATGGATTTTTTCATTCTTTTAATTTTTTAATACAGTGACACCTCCCTTCTTGGGGAAAACCTAGACATGGCTGACCCAAGCTCAATCAGAAATGGGATATATCATTCTTTTTTCTAACAACTTAATCAATTCCTCTCTCACAACTTCTTTCATGTTTGAATTCAATCTTCATTGACGCTCTGTCCTAGGCTTATGGTCAGGCACTATAAGTATTTTATACATGCAGAATGAGGAACTAATACCCTTAATATCAGCTATGGTCCAGCCCATGGATGTTTAAAATTTTTTCAACACACTGAATAGTCATTTTTATCGATTCTCATTAAGATGAGTTGAAATTATGATAGGAAAAGATGAATTCTCACCCAGAAATGTATATGTCAAATTAGAATAGATTGTTTTTAGTTCAAAAGTTGGTGGTTCTACACTATAAAGAAGACTCATAGGCCTAGGAGGTCCAATATATTTAACATATCATTTGTAAGGAGTATTAAATGATGAAATATTTTCAATTTCTAGCTCAAATTCAGAATTAACAATGCCACTGTCCAAAGTGGACAATATATTGTCGAAGTTTTCCAGATTCAAATTCAATAAATTTATTAAATCAGAATCGTATTTTTGTTCTAAATTTTCTCCCTCAACATCATATAAGTGTTCATAAAGAATTAGGTCAGTATAAATACCCTCAAATTCACTCAAAAATATCTTTAGTTCAGAAAAAAGAGGACAAAACTACAGTAGAAACTGGATAGTTTTCCAGTTCTGTAAAATTATCATGTTTTAGAATTTGAGAAGAATTTTCAGTTTTTGATACATTTAAATCATGATTTTATACTTCCAAATTATTTTCTTCAAAATATGATTGAATTTTATATTCTTCAATGTGTTCAGGGTGGTTTTTATAAGAACATTCATTTTCAAGGAACTCTATCTTTGAGGAGTTTTTAAAATACTTTGGTCCCTTAATGTTTTAAACACATTAAATTCTTCTTTTTGTTTACCAATTTTCAAGATAAGTTTACCATTTGAAACATCAATAATAGCACCATCTATATCCGAGAAGGGATTACCCATGATTCTTGGTCACCTCTTGATCACACTCCATATCTACGACTAGAAAATCAGCAGGCATAGAAAGATTCCCTACCCCAACTAGAAAGTCATCTATCCTAACCACAGGATGAGTGAAAGATCTATCACTTAACTGTAGTATGACTGTGGTGGGTTAAAGATCACCCAACCTAATTATATCAAAATATTTATGGGAGAATATTAATACTAGCACATAAATAACACAAATAGTTGATCTAATAAAAATTTCATAAGGTGCAAAGGATAAGAAAGCTACGAGGGTCTTTCAGTTTTGGAGGGATTTTATTTTGGAGTATATCACTACACTCTTCAGTGAGGATATAGGTAGATAATTCTTTTAGGGAATTTTTTAAACAATTTTGATAAAGGATTTCATGTTAGAAGGGATTTGAATTGATTCTTAGATGAGTGGAATTTTTACATTCTGTTTTGACAAGATACCAAGGAACTAATGATGTTCAGCCCTAGTATCACTTTGATGTTTCATCTTATCAGGGAGTGGGATGGGTGGTTCAAAAATTTTAAGGACACTATTAATTTCTCTCAAGTCATCATAGATTTTTTATTTTCATTTATTCTTTTGATTTTTAAATGAATTTCCTGCTTTTGATTCAGATTCTAAATTCTTATTTCCATAATTCTCTATACCTTTATGTGAATTTCCAACTTGTGAACGATGTAGATTTTTATTACCAAATTCTCGATAATTTTTATTTTAGGAATTCTTAAGGTCCTTTTAACCACAGTTTGTGTATTCAGTCCACTCATCATGATAACATCCATGGAATTCTCTTTATGGTTATGTTCAGTTGGACTTGGAAGTCTACCTATTTTCTGAAAAGAAAAATCTCTAGTAAGTTGGTCTATTTGTGTTTCCAGGGTTTTAATTCTCACATAATTTTTTATTTTATCTAACTCATATTTGTTTTGTTGTTTGGTTATCTGAGTCATGTAGTTTTCTTATTGAAAGTTAACTTTTTTCAATATTAGATAAAGCATAGAAGACATTTTCTTATCATTGTTTCCTTCGGCATTTGAAGAATCAACCCTTTATTGATTTTGAAAATTTTTCCTTGGGTGGTTCTGATATTTAAGGACAATGGATTACTTAATTAGGTCTTGATCTTTCCAGGATATACTTTGAATGGTTCATATATCTTTATTTATAGTTGTTTTAAAATGGGTCTTCTTTAGAAGGTTTTCTAGGACCATAATTAACAAAATTTGATTTTTACTGTTGTTAGGCTGTCATATCAATATTATGATAGTAATTTTCAGTATGCTTGAACATTCCACATTGTGAACATTATTCTCTTATATATTGATTGGTGTTTTGAAACCCATGTTGGTTAATAGTTTTCTTCGATTTCTATTTATTTAAATATTTAATTTGGTTGGTGATTTGAGAAAGTTGAGTTTGAGATTCATTCATTGAACCAGTATTGTCATTAACATTTCTGTTGAAACGTTTTCTTTTTGAATTCTTGTGTTGAGAATTTAGGGACATATTATAAAAAAATTCTTAAATCTTCATCTATATTATCATTAAAATTTCCCCCACCAGCCTGATCAACTAGATTTCATTCAGAGGATGAAATCCCTTCATAGAAGGTATCCATGAGAAGTTGATATGGTAATTGATGATGTGGACAATGCCTCAAAAGGTTACTGAATATAACCCATGATTCTTGAAAGGATTCTCTATCCTCTAGATAAAAACTAGATATCTTAGTTCTAAGTTCACCTTTCAGTCTTTGGGGATAAAATTTCATTATAATGCAATTATACACTTGATCCCAGTTTTCAAAAATATTCTCAAATAGGCTAAAAACCAGTTCCTAGCATTCCCTTTATGAGAAAAGGAAAATACACTCATCATTAGATGATTCTATTTAAGTCTTAGAAGTGATAACTATTCCATAGTGTTATAGAAATCTCTAATGAATGCTTGAGAGTCCTCATTAGACAGTCCATTAAATCTGGGTAGTAGAGAAATGTGTGACCTTTTTAGCTCATATTTTCGGGCTCTATGTGATAACCAAATGGAAGAGGTATTTATTGAAACTTGGGGGAGTTAGAATTTCCTCATCTTAGGCCTTTCATTTTCATCTATGAGTTATGTATACTTATGAAATTCATTATGTATAGGAACTCTATTGTTTATGTTTTCCATTTAAATTTTATTTTTCATTCTAAGAGCAGCCGAATGTTTGTCTATTTATAAGTTCAAGGGCTCTAAACTAATGGCAGATTTTATTGTGCTCGTGAAAGATGTGATAAAATGTGAAATTCAGAACAAACAACAATAGTAGAACAGTAAAACATAGAAGTTGACAGAAGTTAATTTATAAACAGTTTTGAAATTTTTCAAATTTTTCGAGTTTTTTATATGTTATTTTTTTATAATTTTTTTAACAAACAAATGGATTGTGCGTTCCCTGAAAATGGTTCCAAAAACGTAACCTGAAAATTTGATGAATTCATAAAAGTTTAATTATTTATATTTTTACTAAATACTATATATCAGGAAAGTAGGTTCTAACCTATAAGGAAGGTTATTATGACCACTATTCTTCTAAAAACATGTAAAAATACCCCACTGTTGTTAGTAGTGGGGAATATTACCTTTTTTACATTTTATATTTTTTAAATTTTTTTTGTGCTTTCATAATGAAGTAATGTGACAAAAGATTTTTAGTTTTTAATCTGGACTAAGACGGTACAAAAAACAAATTGAAAACAATGAAAACAAAATGTATAACGCTGATAAATGAACTATCAAAGTAAGACTCTTGGGGAAAATTATCCATTCTACTGGTTTAAAAATTATTACAATTCACTTAAACTTTGTTTTAGTATAACACCATTTAAGAAAAATGAATTACTTACCACAATATGAGTTAATCCAGGAAAGTTGATGATGTTCAGAGTTATCCACTCCAAAATAGATCAACTGTGAAAATCGTTATTTGAAAATGGAAACCGGACGAACTCACCATAATTCTTGGAGTTTTACGAATTTATTATCTTTTGAAATATGTAACAAGGATAAATCTTTCCAAATGACTGTGGAATTTTGATATTAAGTTCTAGTGGTATAAATCAATAGAACGAATTCAGTATTGATCTCATCAATAAATACTGAATACATAGAAATGATAAAGTGAAAAATAAATTTAAAAGATAACAAGAGGAACTTTATTTTCTCCTCAAACTAGAAGATTTAACTAGAAAACATGTTCATTATCATAACAGTAATTTAATAAATGATAAAAAATAGAATAATAATCCAAACACAAGGGAAGAAGAACTCCTTGAAAGTTGTTCTGCTCCTATACCCCTTCAGCTCTTGGGTTGTCAACCAGACCTCACTGCTCTCATGAGAGAGAAGTTGTCAAAATTATTAAAATGATGCTCTGCTAGATGTTTCCTGAATGGATATCCCAAATCATTTTGATTGATTTGATTTTAAATCTTATTATCATAAGCTGCTCGTCTCCCCCTACTTTCCACCGACTTAAAGTGTCCCTAAATTGTGCCCCACACACTTGCATTTTTTATTGACACGCCACGCTAACATTGCCCCTGTAACTGACTCTGAATGATTTATTTGAATGAACTTGGTTTTTTTTTCATCTCTTCAAAGAACATGTGCAAGATAAACAAAACACACATCAAAACACAAAGGAAATAATTAAATAAAATTTTATAATTTAAGAAAATATCTTATTAATATTTGGTGTAAAATAATTAATAAACTTTTAAATAATGTTATTAAATAAAATAATTTTTTAGTATTTGTAACTAATAATTATATTATTATTGATTAAAATGAAATAAAATTTATTATTAAATTAGTTATTAATTAATTATAAAAGTTAATTTAATATAATTTAATTATTACAAGTTGATTGAATTTGTTAAAAGTAAATTCCTTTTTATAATTAAGTGTAAAAGGTTTTATTAATTATTTTTAATTTTATTTTCTTTAAGTTATTAATTGTTAGTAGTTAACATTATTAATTGTAATTATAATGAAAAAATTACTAAAAAAATTACTAATAATTTATATACAGTATTAAATTAATTATATTAGTTTATTATAATTTTATTTATAACTTATTTGTATTTTATTTAATATATTTTATTTTTAAATAAATATAAATATTTAGTATGGAGCAATAAAATAATAATTAATTTAATGTTACTTTAGAGGTTAGTATTAATTAATTTATTTTAATTAGAGATCAATTAAGGTTAATTAATAATTTTATTTTATTATCTTATATTTATTATAAATTTATTATTATTAATTTTTAACATTTTTAGTTTAATAATTTTATAAAGTTATATTTTTAATTTATTTTAATTTTAATTAATTTTTAATTTATTTAACTCCCCCACCCAATTTTGGCACAAAGGGCAGAAGAGGTTCTGTGCACCACCACCAAACCAGTCGGTGGTGGCCTCATCTCGAGATCCTCCTCTAGTTCAGCAGTCTCCTCCTTCTGTCCGATGTGATCCGGGCATTGTCGACAACACAAATCCCCACCTCTGGCTCGGATTTGGTTTGTAGTGGCTTGTAGAGCTTATCTATACAGCCGAAAAAACCCTCTTTCAGTTCTCCAGTAGATGACAAAGACTTTTGTTTGAACTCTTCCTAAGAAAAAAATACACACCCCAGTGACTTCGGGTTTCGTGTGTGGTAGGCGATTTATTCTCCAGACTTGACTTCGGTAGCTAACATAGCACCAACCGATTGAGGGGGTGGCTTCAAATCTCCATAGAGGAAAGCTATTGGTTCCTTCATCACTTATGGTCCTTCTCGTCATACCTCACATCCACGTCTAGATTTTTTTAGTTATGTGTTTGAAATTTGGGATTTTGGTTTGATTATGTAAGTATGGTCTAGTTCTAATTTTTATTTGTGAAGAGATATGGGCTTTCATATCAAAGTTATAATTTTATTGGAGTCTGATTCTGTTGTCGTGATGGTTTAAATGCTGAATGTTAGTTTTTTGGTTGTAGTGGAGGCTAGATATAGAAGGTGTGGAAAAGGATGGTCATATAAAGATGATGGAAGTGCATCGATGAGTACTATCTGTGATAGAAGGGTAGTGACATCAGTGTGTGAATTTGGGGTGTTGGGATCAGTGGGATGGGTAGCAGTGTGGGACAGAGGAGCGATGGTGGGAGATGTGGGGAACCGGTGAGAAGGGGTCATTGTTAGTTCTAAAAAAAGGTTATGGGAAGTTGTAAAAGGAGTTTACCAATAGTTTAAAAAAGAACAATGTTTCATAAAAACGGCCACTGTTAGTTAAAATTAAAAGGGGGTCACCAGTAGCTAATAAAAAATGTCATATGTAGCTCAAAAAGGTCACCATTCTTTATAAAAATAAATGTTCACTGTTTCCGATAACCATCCACATCAGTAGCATATAGAAATAAAACTAACAGTAGCTAAAAAATTGAACTAATGGTGATATAAAAAAATTAAAACTATGTGCAATGAATTTAAAATTAAAACATAAGTTAATTAATTATAGAGATTGAAAATAAATAACTGATTAAAAACATAAAATCAAAATTTCAAATTTTCAAATTAAAAAAAAAGAATGCTAATTCAAAATGGAATATAGTTAAACATTAAACATTTAAAATTACAATTAAAATTATAAATTATTAACATTTATATTAAAAAATGGATTAATGTTAAACTATGTTGATAAAACATTTAAATTATAAATTATTAAGTGGTATACTATGAGTAAAAAACAATTACATTAGTGACTAAATGAGTCACTGATAGCTCATGTATGCCACACCGTTAGACTAAAGCAAAATCTAATGGCCTAATAATTTAACTACATAGTTAGAATTAAAAAATTGATGTTTTAAAAATCTAAATTAATTATTTAAATAAATAAATGAATATTTAAAATTATACACACAATATTCCATTAAATTGGAACTCAAATTCTTATGTTAATTAATTAGCAGGTTAATTAAACACAAAAATTTATAAAGTTAGTTTCTTCTATTAAATCTAAATTAAAGGTTAAAATATTAAAGTAAAAACAAATTTAATTAATACAAAAATAAGACAATTAATTGGTTATTTAATATTAAGGTCAAATTATTAAAAATTCAGCGGATTAATTTAAAGAAAACAAATTTAGAAATAGTTAAACTAGAAAAGTAATGTAAGACTAAAATAATTAATTTAATGGATTAAAATATCATTATTATTTATAAAAATTTATTAATTAATAATGTTAGTTATAATAATATAAAATTATGATTATTTAATAAAAAATGTAAAAATAATTAATTAAATCATAAAAAATTAAATAAAATTATGTGGAAAATTGTGTAAAATAAAGGCCACATCACTGGCTTCAATACCAGCAAAGCTATCGATCCTAGATTTGTTAATACTATCTATAGATCATAAGGAGGTTCTCATCGAAGCCTTACAAATTCCCCATGAATTTGAGGCTATAGTAGTAGTAGTCGAAGTCTATCAAATGGATACTAGTCCCGAAGAATGTTACACCATCTTCTCCATCACAGAACGGTGTGAAGACACCATCATGCAAAGGCACATCAAAACCATATATGTGTCTAGAAAGATAAATGAACTGATTTCAAGAGTATCTTCATTGAAAATTGCTCTGGAGTCAACCTCCTCCCTATGAACACTTCATCCGCTGGGCTATGATGAAGACAACTTGACACCCTTCACTACAAATCTGCTAGGATAAGACAAAAGAAAGTAGAAACTATTGTGATGAATCAAGTTTAAAAATTTTCTTGGAGATCTAATTTCATATTATTATTTCCTAGTAGTGAAAAAAGTATGGCCTTCAACGTCATATTGGGGAGGCCTTATTACAATAGCACGCTGCAATTTCATCATCATACTATCAGTGCATCAATTATTTCACTAATGGAAAAAATGGGACCTTTTACGTCATTAAATCCTTTTTTCAATCTTGTGAGTCAAATTATATTGACACATGGTTCTATGAATCAGAAGAAAAAAATCCCCGATTCTACGAAATTGATTTGGTCTCTACCCTGAATGGATTGGAAATGGCTCTTGATGATCCCCTACAATAGCATGGGGAAAAGTATGTATTAACCATCAACCATGTTGAATGCATAAGTCCATGTCCAGATGCAGACTCAGTTGTTTTCATGGTCTCTGTTATGGCTGCCATATCCAATGAAATGGAATAGTAGGATGACACCCATGATGTTAATAAAATCCCTAATAGATATGCTTCGAACCCATCCATGGGACCCCAAACTACCCATGCCTTAATCGCTATGAAAAAAAGAAGATTTCTCTCCCAACATTGGAGATTTTTTCTTCCAAATCCTCACTCTATAAGAATATAATGATGAGGAATAATGAGAAGTATAAGACAAATAGGAATAAGGAGAATTCCTAGTAGATCCCCCTCTCGCATTTGAAGAAGGTGTCTCCTCAATAATCTATGAACTTAGGGAGATAAACCAGTCCACCAAAGAAGACTCGTGGCCCACTCTAATCAGTGTGGCTATACCTGTCAAGGATAAGGAGACATATACATCTTCCCTAAAAAAAATTGAGATGTTTTTTTGGGAGTTACATTTAAATTCCATGACATGATCCTAAGTTTTCCACCCATCATATGAGATTACAATAAAATCATCGGCACTATAAACATGCAGCCATGACGAGCCACCCGATGCATGCTTCCAATATAGAGGCTGAAGTCGATAAGCTAATCGGACCCAATGTCTTAAGGTAGTTTTAGTATCTGATCTGACTGGTGAAAATAGTCCCTATAAAAATGAAGAACAAATAGATTAGGATCAACATTGAATTTAAGGACTTCAATCGACATTGCCCAAAAGATGATTTCCCTATAGCGATCACAGAATTGTTGATCGATGAAACCACTAGATATGAGGCCCCCTCATTCATGGAAGGCTATTCTAGATACAATCAGATCTCTATGGCATGAGGATATTAATAATATAATACTTTTAGGTTCTCTCAGGGAGTGTTTTGTTACAAGGTGATGCTCTTTGTTATATAAAATTTTGTCACCGCATATCAGCGCGTCAAGCATCCCATATTCAATCCCTTTTGTTTAATGTTCATAGAGTGTTATCTAGAAGATCTTTTGGTTAAATCATGAAAACTATCACTGTACCTAGACGATCTAGAAATTTTCTTCAACAAACTATGGCATCAATGTTTAAAGATGAATCCCCTAAAGTGATCCTTTTATGATTCTGACAGAAAGTTTCTCAGCTTTGTCACACGCCGTCCTGGCATCGATGTTAACGTTGAGAAGACAAAATCCATCCTTGGCATGTCCCCACCCTGAAACCTCACCAATTTAAGAGGTCTTCATGGGAACATCACCTACATTTGACAATTCAAAGCCAACTTGGTGGGTAAATGTTTACCTTTCACCAGGATCATGAAGAAAAGAGTTACATTTGTATGGGATACTGATTTCTAAGAATCGTTTGAAAATCTCAAAAGATACCTCCAAATCTCACCAGTGATGATGCCACCAGTTGAGGGGAGACCACTCATTTCGTATTTAACCTCCCTAAAGTAGTCAGTAGTTGCCTTCCTCACGCAGAAGAATGATGTCGAAAGCAAGAACAACCTCTATTACCTCTGTCTAATAATGATTTAAGATGAATCTTAGTATTAAAAAATTAAAAATAACTACCTAGACTTAATATTCATGGTTTAGAAACTCATGAATTACCAGTTGCACCATGAACTCCACTTGGTCTCTTGCTTCAACCCGCTCAAATATATCCTAAATCACACCATACTGAATGAACACCAATCATGATGGGTAGTCATCCTAAAATAGATTGACTTATGATACATGCCCCAAAATAACATAAAAGTCCAGGTGATAGTGGACTTACTAGAAGAGCACCACTCAGAAGAAACAAACCTATTGGATGCCAAAATTCAAAATGAAGAAGTGTTCTTGGTCTAAGAGGTCCCCTAGACATGGGAAATTTAATTCGATGGTGCTTCCCGAAGCCCAGCAGGGAAAAGGATGGAGGTTCCAAAGCTCAAAAAATTTAGGATTGGAATTATAATCGTATCCCCCAAAAAGTCCATCCTGACATAATGTTTCCTTCTTTTGGAAGGGTGTACAAATAATGAAGTAGAATATCCAGCCCAAATTGCGGGTCTTGAAATGGTACATCATGTGAATGACAAACACCTAAAGATAAAGGGTGATTTAGAGCTAGTCATCAAACAGGTCAGTGGTGACTAATCCATTAATAACGAAGTATTGTCCCCCCATGATGAACCATGTTCGAGAACTGATGGCATTATTCCCATCAGAACCAACATTTAATTCTGTCCCCCAGTCTCAAAATTTCTAAGTCGGTGCATTGTAAAATGCAACCACGACCTTTGTTGAATCAGACCGGGATGAAACGATCATTAGAATTTCCACCACTAGATTGTCTTTCCATTTATCTAGAGAAATGTAGAAGAAGTTGATGAAATTAGACCTATTTCTAAGCCTTATAGTCACACCACCAGCTGGATGATTCCCACTTCGAATATACATTGTAAGGGGGAACTCCCACCATATAGGGCTGGAAGGTAACAAGTCCAAATACAGGCAGTAAATTTTTCATTGTAAAGTGGGGAAAACCATGAAAAGGTTCTCTACAAACAATTCCTCGACAAAGTCCTTATTAGGTGCATTGATGGAGAAGAGACTATTGATGTAATAAAAGAAGTGCATGGCAGAGCTTTTAGTGCGCACCAATCAGCAACCAAGCTCTCTCACGAAATCGGAAGGCTTGGGTATTAGTGGCCCACAATGGTACAAGATTATTCCATATTCGCTAAAAAGTATCAGTCCTGTAAAGTTCATGAAAATTTCATACCCTGACCCCCAGAGTTACTTCATACAGCTATGTACTTCATACCATTTTCCACCTAGGGAGTGGATGTTTTGGGTCCATATCCCCCACTACCGCCATATATTTGAAGTTCATACTCATAGTGACCGATTTTTTTGAAATTGGGCCTAAGCCATACACCTTAAAGAATTCGGGGAAAAACATTGTTATCTCTGTGATGGACAACATCATTACGACGATTGGTGTCTCTAATTCAATATTGATAGACAACGACACCAAATTCTACTCTGATGGTTTGGAAAAGCTATATCAAGAGCATGGAGTCAAAGCCAACCATTCATCCTCTACCATTCGACGTCTAATGGGTAGATAGAGGGTTTCGACAAGACTTTGTCAACCATACACTAAAAGATGGTGGATTAGCATAAGAAATTGTACCCGGGCAAGCTCCTTCATGATTTTTTGGCATACCAGACCACAACTCGTATATCCACCTAGGCAACCTCATACTCACTAGTATACGGGGAAGAGGTGGTTTTACCTATCGAAATACAAGTGCTATCTCTTCGTGTATCAATTTTTGATCAACTGACCTTGGATGAGAAATCCTAGAGATAGTTTGATGAGTTAGAGCATCTAGATGAATAATTTCTTTACACTATACACCATTTGGAAATCTATCAAAATAGGATCCTGTGAGCCTGCAACAAAAAAGGTCTTCCTTCGATCATTCATCGAAGTAGAAATGGTGTTAGTCCTCAGAACCCCAATGGTACATTGGAAGAAGCCCCCAAATATTGATCCAAAGTGGGAAGAACCATATTTCATATACAGGAGATATTCCAATGGAGCATATGCCCTGATATCAATCGATAGATAACTCATCACGACACCCACATATGAAAAGTTTCGGAAGAAGTAATTCACGTAATAGAAATGACCATGAAATGGTCTAAACTCTATGACCCTAAACAATGAGTTATAGTCATTTCCATATGAAGTTAAACTGTAAGGAAAACATACTCACTGTATGACTCTAAACTACATAACGCGAGGTCCTCACTACAGGATGTTAAACTACATAGCCCACAAATTGTCCTTGCTGCATGACTCTAAAATACACAGCCTTAAGTCCTTACTGGAAGACATTAAAGTACTTTGCACACAAACTGTTCTAATTGTGTGATGATAAACTTAATAATCTATTTCAAAACTACGTAAGAATTGATTCCAACTCTCTCAAGATATGTATTAGTTCCTCGATCCTCAATCATGGCCCAACCCCCACAAAAAATTCCCTTATTATATCCTATATTTCTCCAAACTAGTGCGAGAAACCCTTCCCACTCATTGTTTATCACATAGAGTATAACTCAGTTGATCTTGGGTTCAGTGGTAAATATTATCTTATGAAAATATGTTATTGAGATGTATGGTAGTCCAACACCCATAGAGAATGAAACAAAAATGTTATTACCCTCATGTTTGAGACATATCAGTATAGGGAATTTTTAGAAGTATGTATCACATGATTCCTGATCATGCAGGATACATAGTGATGCCCAAATTTGGTATCCCTTAACAACCATAAATAATAATAAAAAATCCCTCACATGACCCTACACATAAACCGGAACAAATCGGTACATGGAATGGTCAGAACAACATATGGATTCATTCTTGATCTTCCACAATACATAGTGATGCCCAGATTTGGCATCCTGGCCCAACCACCATAAAAAATTCCCTTTTCATGAGCGTAGGATAGACTAGTACAAGAATTCCATGAAAGTTCCTAACCATGTGATAACAATCTGTGAGATTGTTCAAGAGTTTTGTGTGGCCCAATCCTTAGTGTTACAGGATCCCGCACATGCCCCTTAATCATAAGAAGTCAAAAGATCATGCCTCCCCATATACACATGAGACAAATCTTTGAAGAAGTTCTAGTTGAACATGGTAAATCAAGGTATGGGTATTCTTTGCGCTCCCAAGAACATCATTCCAATATGTCAAGCTCTATATTCAAGGAATACTTGGATCCCCATAACCCTTCATGATCATATAATATGGAAGGCCAGTGTCCTACAGACACATTTGATTGGCTATACACATCACTCCTCAATGGGTCTGTATATGTTTCCCTCAAAAACAACCATCAATAAAAGTAAAATGTATTCATAGGAGAGTCCTCCAATACCTCAATATGCCCAATAGATTCCAAGACCCATAAAAACCCTCCAAATTCAAGTTTCCCCCGAGACAATGGTTTACACCTTATATAAACACTCATGACTACGGAATTCTAGAACATCCTGGTTGTGATTAACTCAAAGCTATTAAAGATTTTTATGATTGAAAAATGGTCCTATCTAAAATACCCTAAACTACACCACATCACATTCTCACCACACGATGTCAAACTACACGGGAAAAATCATCCTTGTTGCATGATGTTAAACTGTAAAGAAATGGTTTAAGCCTAAAGTTCCCTCTGATGTTGATTTCTCTATTCTTCGGTAATGACCTTGAATCCTCAAAATCCCTTATTTCTCACATCGATCATATCTCACGTGAACTTTTGTATCTTAGTGAGAGACCCATAATGAAATTATGGAAAATAGTCTAGAAATTTCTTCCTACCAAAACGACCCTAAAATACATGTCATGGTTTACTTTCCAAAGAGGATCCCTATGTCCTAGCCATACGATTTTAAATAATCGGGTACCCCAAAGATGGGATGAATGTCTCACCCTATGTATGAGCCAGATCTACGTAGGGGATACCTGACTCCATGAGAAAATTGCAGCCCAAATGTCCCCAATATGTCCAGACACACTCATTCCATACCTCAAACACTATCTTCTAAGAAATCAAGAATACCCATAACCATTCATGTCCTTCTCATATAGACGTACAATGTCCTGCATACACCTTTTTTTGAGTATGCACATCATTCCCTATTGGATCTGCACATGTTCCCCCCCCCAAATGGACATTAATAAAAGGAAAATTAATCCCCCTGAGATTCCTCTCCTATCTCAGTATACCCAATGGCTTCCAAGCCCCATTCCAACCCTCTTGATCAAGGGCCCTTAAAGTCATGGTTTTCATTTTCCTCCCTACACACATTATCGATATATCAAAACATACGTGCTCGATTCCTCCCAGATACCTTTTGATGTTTTTAAATATACCACATCCATATATGTGAAGTTGAACCACATAATAAAAAAGAGTTACCCAACTCATTTCCATGAGACATTAAGCTAAAATGACCCTTTTTTGTTAAGGTTCACCCCTTGTCGAAGGTCACATACCGTATTAAAAATTTTCCCAATCTCCAAAAACCTTTATAGCCCTCGGAGATGGAAGGACAGTGTCTTACAGACAACTTTGTTTATCTATGCACACCATGCCCTGAAATCACTACATATACCTCCTACAAAACAAATATTATTTAAAGGAAAATTCATTCTCAAGAGAGTCGTTTCTTTTTTTACGTATGATCAATTGATATTAATGTCCTATCACACCACTGGATTTGGAAAACCATGGGATAACAAATTAAATACCATCCTCTTTCCAAATTCCCCTGACATAATAAAGGGGGTTTATAATAGAACTAACCATTCACCAGCTCTCCCTTAGGAAAGTAAGAACCAAGCGACAATGATTGCCCACTCAAATATGATGTGAACGTCCCAAATGTTTTCAGACACCACTACTCTGGCCAGCCACCCATTGTGGTTTTGAACCTCAAAATAAATTCAATTTGTTGCAAACCCTATGAGGCCATCAAAGATGCAATTCCAGTGTCCTCCAGACACCTTTTTTGACTATGCACATCATGCCCCAGTGGATTTGCATATGTCGCCTACAAAACGACCATCATTCAAAGGAAAATTCATCCCCAAGAGATTCCTTTACAACCTCGGTATGCCTAAAACAGTTTCTTAGCCTAATGAAAGTCCAGAATTCACAAATTAAGGTTCGAGAAAACGGTCTAATTCATGTCTGAAAAATAATACAAAATTCTTGGTTGAAAAATCCTGAATTCAGGTCCCTAACCCATTATGTTCGGTCAAATATATTTGACATAATACATTAGTAATAATTTGCATTGGCAGGAATATGAACATCCAGAGAAAAAAAAAGATCTTATACATTTTAGATGGAAAATCCACAGAAGGAACCTCTGGGTAATATTTGAGTATCGGTTCATTAAAAATGTTTAGCCATCTAAAAAGAAATAGATCTTGTTTGGTTGAAAACACACAAAGGGTGGCCTAAGAAAAGTCAAGTTATGCTCACTAATCCTGTGTTAGGAATTCTTAAGGAAAAATTATGGTAATAATGAAAAATGCATAAAATTTCATGATGTGTTCCATAAAACCTTTTTAATAGTCAAACTACACTCGCTGATTCCTGAGGCTTAGGCAAAAATTAGGACCCAAGTCGATTATTCCAGTGTACTAGTAATGATTTAAAATTTATACTTGATCGAAATAATGTATTATGATAAGTTGACATGGTGGTAAAAGGAAGAGAATAAGTGGTCAAAGGTATATTGGTTCCATAATATTTCATTAAAATATATGGTGGTCATCCATAGCCTGGAGCATCTCCATGTAAGAAAGAAATGATCTTTATAAGAGACATTCTGAAGGGTCATAGAGATTATTTAATGATTGATGCGACTCCTCCCCAACTTGTAAAAGATTTAAAAAATTCACAGTCTCAACAAATGAGATTGACCCTATCACATCTGCATCCATCATCCTTGGAGAATGGTCATTTATCCTTCTTTCATTTTCTATAGCCCCTTCTCAATGGAAGTTGCAGCCTGAGGCTACTCTTTTTTGAGCCACTCCAGTTTCTGGATTTGTTTCTCCCCTACCTGGTCAAGTTGTTCTATCAATGACTCTTACTTCATTAGATCATTCTAAAACCTTGCAAACATTCCAGCATGATTTACAACTTCATGGAAAATATTTTTCCATGTAGCAGTAAGATACGTTGTCAACTCTGCTGTAGAAAGATGAGATTCAAGCATACCCGTATCTTCTTAAGTAGCAACCACCTACCTTATTATATCATAAATACCATGATAGTCAAATAAACCGAAATTGAGGACCACAAACTGGAGGCATAATATTGGAAATTTCATTGGCATCTCAGCTAATGGGGTCTGGGAAATTAATCTCCAAATATTCCTCTATGTATTTTTCCAAATGAGAGGATGATCAACCAAAATTTATTGATCGGTCTAAGAGTCACTCCCTAATGATGAAATGTAGTGTGGAATGATCGCCACAAGACAAGGACTATATCCAACGGCTACAATGCAGCTCAGTCCAGTAATGGTTTCAATTATGGTAATTGTAATGGATGACAAAATAGGGGTGTCTGCCGCTATTTCACAGGATTTGGTTATGATTCTGAGGATAGGGAGGAGATGACTTCAATACATCCTGATGTTGTAGTAGTACCGCTATCTAACATAGGTGGTGCTATATCTTAACTCATCAGCCGTGCAACATGGACATACGTGAATAATGAAGACCCAGGGCCATGCTCAATCGAAACAGTAGCCCTCAAAGAGGCCCACTAAAGGTTTCTGGTTAATATATGTCTTGTAGGTATAGTCACTATAGATAAGGGTACTGTTCTTGCAATTATGGTGGCAGTAAACATAAACCCTCTTAGAGATGAAAAAAGGGCACGACAACCTGCTCCGAATTTTTAGGGGTTGGAACATCATCCTCCCATATTGTGACGTCCACAGAGCCACCACGACCAGGAAGAATATCAATATTTGGAGTGAATCCCTTTATAGGGAAAAACTACATTCGGTAAAGGGGGATTGGCTCCTCGATATTCGAATCCCCTCCAAGATCTAACAAGGATGGGGACTTTCCACGGGAGTTGGCCCCTGCTATAAAGAATACCCTATCTCTCTCTCCATGAGAGTCGACTCAGCATGGTCAAGTGAGACCTCAACATCTGGGTGTTATTCTATTAATGGGGTAATGATTGATCGAGTGGGAGTAGGCACACCCGAGGGGTCAACATCATCCTCGGTCTCTTCAAATGGCCACATTTCCTTATTTAAGTTAACTGCAAAAGATGGTGATCCTTCCTCTGCCCTAAAAGGGACATGAGCAATATATTCTAGAGCGGTCATCATATGGTTACTAATAGGCCCTACATCAAAGTACATACATGTACCAATGAGTCAAAAAAATAAGGCTACATGGATCAATCACAAGGTAAACAGAAAATTACTTGTGATTCCCCTATGAATACACTTTAACAAGTAAGAGACTTTCTTGGGATTCTTTGATTATGGGGGGGGGGGCTCATGAATAAGATCACAATGATGATATGGAGGAGGAAGTTCCCCATAAGGTTCTACAATTACCTCCTCCATGTGTTCCTCGGCTTCAGGGGATCCTTCTGCAATACCCCCTACTGTTCATAGGGTGAAATCCCCATGTGAAGTACCCCCCAGAGAATAAATTGGGGAAAAACCCATTTCCAGAGACCCTGCAAGCCCTTGAAAAATAATAATTGGTGGGAAGAACCTTTATAATCTCCACATCAAAAGAACTTAAGGTCAGATTTTGTAGATAAAATGACCTCTCCCATATACCGCGAGATTCCTGTCATCAACGCCATGTATTCCGACTAGTAATACTAGTCTACATGAGCATAGAGACACTTGTCCATATCATTCAAATAAGAATCCACCTCCTCAAGAAATTCATTAGATAAAATACCAGTATGATCAATGGCTCCCCTAAATATCGGAAGGTCAAAGTGTCCATCCTGAACAAGCCTCAATATGTCTATATTTGAAGCGTTCGCCCTCAATTCATCCTAAACTCTCTAGGAATCTAGAAATGTAGCCGTAATTGGGATGGAAAACACTGTATTGTTGGTACAAGGGAATATAGAGGGTTTCAACAACTACAAATGATTCTCGCGTGTCCCTAAAAACTCAGGACTTCGAGAAGAGGAACTATTATGAGATGATGGGAGAAAGTAAGAATCTTTTTTTGTGGCAGCCGTAATAGGTGAGACAACGACATCATCATCTTCATATACGGTTTCTGTTCACATAATGGAAAGTATTTGATAGGAGTACAGGTGGAGACCACTTCGGGAGTTGGTGAGTGTCTTCGGGTCCTTAATGTAGCAACTCACACTATCTGGATCCTCATCAAAAGAAATGTTAGACGATACTGACATGTAGCAAATTCTAGTAAGAGAAACTTCGCTAGTCTATAGAAGCTACCATAAATCACGAGGGGACCAGTCACAGTTATATGGATGACCTGTCCAAATGTCCCATTACCTCCAATACATTAGAAAAATCAGCCTCATAAGGAATGGATGATGGAATCCTGGAAGTAGCCTCTGCGTCTTATTCGGTTGCCCGTAAAGTCACAACCCCATCTTCCACAACATTCTTGGGGGGATCCAAGGGGCTTTTAAAAATCTTTTTCTGGTTGATATTGTTTTAAAAATACCATCTGTTTCTCCTTTCCCCTTTCCCTAGATGCCATGGAAGTTATCATGATCAGGCCAGGCCGGCTAATTGGCCATCGTGATATGATTTAACCCAAGCCTCCACATAGTTTTGGGTAAGGAAGGGAACAAAATCCCTAGGATCTGAAAGTTTTTCCTGGGTTTGGGTTTCCTTCCTGGTGAACATTAGCCATTGTTGATGGGATATCATCATATGATTCTCCTTATGAGAACTACTAAGAGAAAGAAGGCAATGTTTTTGGACATAGTTGAATTGATTACTAAATTGGCAGGGTGTATATCCCTAAAAAATAAGCTCACCTATCATACGGGAAACTATGACTACTTCTCACAAATAAAATAAGCCTCCTTGATTGAAAATGTTTTCAGATGCATTATTTGTAATAGTAATAGTTGTAGAATCATATTGGTGATAAGAGAAACATTCGTAAAAATTGTGAAAATAAATTAAGTCATGCTCGTTCTTTTGGGTTTTCTCTACATTCTTATCCTATGAAGTCCAAGCCACAAACATGACTCCACTGGTGATCTAAAGATATAATAGGATAGTCAAATGCAAAATTGGTAAGGAATTGATGAAGGAATAGACATCTATGTGGGATCACATCTTTCCCCAAATAAATATGGAAGGGCCCAGCCTTCTAATAATTTCCCCCCCACCCTCACTGATTTGACCTAATAGGTGGCAAATCTTTGACAAAAATGGGATGCCAAATCAATACCTAATCTGTTGAACAGTTGATTGGCAATTATAAACATCGAGGCTCTTACAACAAATGATTCCTGCATTGGTAAAATTCACATGATCAGAAACATGGTCAAGATAACCGCTTGTCCAAATAATCAATCGTAATCAGGGATGATCCCCCATCTCCATTTCAAAAAATTCCCCTCTTCTTGGGTGGGCCAGTAAGTACCTAATCATCTTTGGGTGGTTTTGGTAGTAAAGGCCTTGGGTCTACATGGATCAGACTCTATACCAGTATGCTTATAAAAAGAACCAAACCATTCATCAAAAGGGGCATCCTGCTTCAGACATGGATCAATATCCTTCAAAAGAATTTTCAATTGAGCAATGAGTTTCATGGATATAGTGGGGGGGCGGGGGTCCTCATCACCCAAAATAGAGGAGGGAGGAAGAAATTAGTCATACATATCCCCAATGATAGGGACTCCTGAAATTACCTGGTTGTTCTAAAGACTGATTTCAACCTCATCATTGGTAAAATGGAAGGTATTGGTTTCTAGAATCCACCTACATAGGAGATGTGAAATAAGGGCAGTAGGATGATGGGTGTCTGTTTGAGAAACCTCGATGGCCCCGTACAGTCCCACATTTGGTAGCTCGGTTCAAAATTCATTGCAAATCTGGTGAACCCAAAAGGGACATCCCCAATCCAATCCAATCAAGACTCCAGAGAGAAGATCCCACCAGGATGACCAACCATGTTGCTCATTCACTATAGATCTCAGCGTGATTCCCTGCTAACAATGGTACATCTGGTTGGGCTTCCTCTGCACCTCTTCTAATGTTCAAAGTGCATAGTTCAGCAAGGACCCGAAGGTAGTATCTCTCTGAAGGTTCTACCCCTCGGAATAAATCAATGCCTTCAGAGTAGAGGTGTTAATTATCCAAGAAAAAGGATGATCATTCATATTGGGCTTTGGGATCATTGTATCGGACAATAGACCAAACCCATAAGAAGGATGCCTATCTAAAAATGGGTACTCTCATTGGCTCACCGTAAAAAGATTTTCCAGAGATTTGTGAAATGGAACGACCATAATTTTCTCATTGCCTAAATCCTCCATGTTATACAATCTTCCATCAGCAGAATAAATAGGGGTAGTAATATTACCCTTATAAGAATCAGCAGTGTCAGAAAAACTTGTGGAGCAACCATTGTAACCTGCACAGGAAGATCTAAAAGCCCATAAAAATGAATCCAACCAAAGTTGTTGGATAAAAGGCCACAAAAGTAAATGATAATGGAATTAAAATATGTCCACATAGATAACCGCATATTGATCCCTGAAATGGTACGCTTAAGGCACATTCCATGTACTGAATGATGAGTAGAAGCAACTGCCACATACAACTAAGGTACGTGAAAAATTTACACCCTGTACAACCATGGTACATGAACCAACTGTGAGGCGCTGGCCTGCAAAGCATTGGAAGGAGAAAGGAAGGGTTTGTGGAAGTATGATACCATGAACCTAGGCTTTATTTTGCTCATTTTAAAAGTTCATGGATTGATAGTTTAAATTACAATTATTATGTCTTCAAGTTTGGTTCACCAGTTCAAGCTCGGTATGTAGAAAGTAAAGCAGCCTAGCGTTTTCTTATGCTGAATCCAGATATTTGTTTTGAAATTCCATAATTAAATTCACAAAATAAAAAATTAGGTATTCAAAAATAGAAATGGTGAAAAGATAGGTCTGTAGAATGTAAAAAGAGGTTCACGAATAGGACTTTCGGAAGAACCACAGTACATAAATGCAGAGGAATCCGGGGGAGTTGATAGCACTTTTTGCTGCAAGAAACTGTAAAAGAATAATGTCTTGGTCCCCTATATATAGGTTTGGTTCCCTACTTCCTATACTATTGGTTCTACCACAAACCATTTCAGTTTGGGAAAACTTATATAATATAATATTCCCCTTTTCGTTCCGAATGGACCCCATTTTGATGGGGGCATTTGTATGGTCCTGAAAATTCCACCATGGAAGAAAATAACCCCATAATCACTTTGCAGAAGGAAGAAAGTACTTTTATAATTCTATAAAGGTTAATAGAATAAAATTAAATTTCAAATTTCAGAATAAACTTAAAGTAAATCAAATTTTCAAAAGATTTTATGAGTCCTACGTACCATCACTAGGAAGGGTTCGCAGATATCCTAGATCGCAAACCACCGGTACATGGAAAGACCCGCAGGGTGCTAGACTATAGAGCAATGTCCAGTGAACATGGTGGACCATGAACTGTGTCATAAAAGGTCTCATGGGTGAAAAGCTGATCCACATACCATCTTTCGAACTTAATAGTTTGTGAACAAAGCAGACCGGTAGGGTTCCACGGACCAAGGTCTTGAACAATAGCCTCTGCAAACACCAATTAACTGAGTCTTCCATGGGTCAGGATATCTCTTCATGGGTATCCACAAATGGTGTATCATTCCAAATAGATACAATTGCCATGATTCTCTATAAAAGGAGAAAAAAAGGAATTGGGAAAGGACAGACAAAGAAATCTTGAAGTGAACCCAGAGGTTGGAAGATAGAACTCGATGAAGATTTCAGATTCAGTCTTGAATCATTGGGGAATACCAAATTGTTAACCACACTCTCCGCAAGCACAACCAGATGTAAACCATGAAATGTTGGAACTAAATAATAACAATAGAACTCTGGAACAAATTGGTGAACTAAGAACTAATTAATTCTCATGTATGAACTCCCCGTAAATGATAATCCCCCAAACCCTCCTTCAAAATAGTGTTTCGTGTAGTTTATCTCAACCCCGATTTAACTCGGTACCACCTACTGCATTAGAACACAGATGGAACCCAAATAGACATGATGAACCACATACCCCTATGGTGTATAGTGGCATATACCCATGGACGCATACCACACTGGTATGTGGCCGACCTCTCTGCCCACATACCACTACGGTATGAAGAGCTACCCCCATCCCGTAAAAGAAATCTACATACCAATTGAGGGTGTTTTCATGTATTATTTCCATCGGTTCCAACCTCAACCCTTCAATACCATCCAGTCCACCATAATAACACCACGAAATTGTACCTAGTATTAGGACAAAGCCACATCCAAAGACACCAGACCCGTATGATCAAACAATTTGGTGCATTATCGTGCCCCCTTGAGTCTACATACCCATTGTAAGAGGAGTCATGAAGGTTTCCCCCACAATGGTTCTTGGTTCAAGAATGTTTGTGTGTCTACATTCCCTAGGTAACTCGGAGTACATCCATGGGATGCCAATGTGAACCTCCCCATTCTAGGGATTAATGGTGATCACTTTCTTTTCCATTCAATAAGGAATATTGATCAGTTGAAGTAGTTATGTTCACTTCTCCATTTACAAGGACGAAACACTTCCCCTTCCCAAAATGCATTCTAGGGCCCTCCCACTAATGTATGTCCCCAATAATCTGAGTCTATGCTGCATTACCTTTAATGTCAACTCACATTAAAATGTCCATCGCTCTGCACCCCCACTCACTATCGCCCCAGCCTCTTCCATTGTAGTCTCTCCCTCTCCCACCAACAAGAGAGGAATCATGTGGCTAGTTGGATCCCTCGCATCCTCTTGTTTTTCCCATGGAGCATTACTCATGTGGGCTTAGTGGTTTGTGATGATTAAAATATACACACAATATTAACTATGATACTTTGATTCCTAATCAAATCTCGATATGTATGATGCCTACTTGAAGGCTCAAGATCAAAAGGGTGAACTTCCAAAAATGGTTCACCCAACCATGCCCCATTAAATGGGAAGTGTCTATGCGGAAGCTCCTAGAATTCTGAACTATGTGGGTTTTGATTCCTCCCTCTTGGTTACATAGGATATCCATATTACTGTTCCAATCCCAACATAATGTCACCTTCCCCCCCTGAATAATGATAAACTTTAATGAACCTTATTATATGGCTCAAGTAAACATCATCTATGTAGAATCAAATATATGTATGATTATGATGATCCTGTGAACAAGCGGTATCCTATGGACACACATTTCAAGAATGAAACAAGGATTCACAATCATAAGAATATAACTTAAATCTTTTAGAGATTCCTAGAATTGGAAGTAACTCATCCTAGAAGGGGTACAGTGAGCCCGAATTCCCATCCTCTTGACCAATGGAGTCCTTAAGTGTTATTGGCCAAATCATCGTCCAATGAGCACCTACCTTTGTAATGAAGATCCATGAATCATGGATAACATTTAATTTGGGTGTTTCTAACTCCACAAATAAACCCATTGGAGACCATGGGAGGAAGTTATATCTAAGAAGGACTGATTTCACAAGTACATGACCCCATGAAATCACCCGCTAGGACCATCTGACTGGGACATCTCCTTCCCACTATGAATGGGGTGAATTACCCAGGCCCTAGGGGGTTAATCCAACCTTCCTTTAATGTATTATGATGCAAAATGGGTCAAAAAAATTAAATGTAAATTTTGACAAGAAAATGCCTCTGCTAAAAAAGGGACAGGTGATGATTCTCGTCAGACCATTTCCACATGCGCCTCGGAAATGCGTCACCTCGGAGATGGAACAACTATGTATGCAGATTTTATTGAAATTAAATTTCAAGATATTAAAATTTTTGATCCACCATCATGCTCAAACCATAATCACTACTAAATTCATTATCATACAAATTCAAATCATCATATACTATACCAAGCATGATAGTCGTTTTCAGACACCACATTCATCTATATTTTAACCAAGAATTTATTAATATACCTATAATACACTGTTACATTTACCCACAATCATATTTTGGAAAAAAACCCATCTAGTTGTTGGTAACACACTCCCATGACCCTTCTCAATCAAGGATCATGCACTTATAGCTGACATCTCACTCCCAACATTAGAAGCATTTCGCTATATGAATTACTGAAATTTGATTCTTATCATCGAATCCCACAATCCTTTTATAATTAGATATAGCTAATTTATATGACTATGATGCACTCATTTCTGAGCCCTATCTCATGCACAAAATCATCCCTGATTCCCAAACCATGGTAATATCACCAAGGACCTCTGTTGAAACTCATGTTCTAAAGTGGATACAAACCCTCAATTAATTACTAAAACACTTTACAACTCATGGATTTGATCACATTTACCCTTAAAAACAAGATAGGTTCCACTCCCAAACATGTGTTCCACTCCTCTAAAGCCACATTCACCCACTGCTGACCAGTAAAACCATGTATCCCTGTCAAACCGTGTTACAGTCTACCTTTGGGTCAACCATTCCATGGTACCCCATCTATCTGCATGTACCATATACCAATGTGGTATTCCATTAATTTACATCAACTTTGGTGCTTCCATACATATATGCATCTAATTTATTACCATCATCCCTTTATCCCCTCATGGTCATCATTGACCCCAACACCCTACTCAATTGCCTTTGAGTTTCCCTATTTAACACCTCAAGTATTTTAATATTTTTTTCTTTTTTTAAAATAAATTAATTTATTTTATGTATTTATTTTCATGATAAAACAATTTTAACCGTCATTATATGATAAACCATATTAATCTTGCACTACACACAACATCATCTTAGATTGCGTTATAAGCAACATTGAGTTTCTACCAAAAAACATTTTAATTGTAATTATTTAAATGAGGTAGTTAAAACATAGATATTAATCCTATTAATGTGAATAGTAACAAATATATATAAAATATTATTTATAATTTTTTATAAATATAAAACATACTGATAATAAGATATATAATTATTGGTTGTCTTTATATATTTAAGAATACTATTTTCTCAAATTAAATTATTTTTATGTCCTTTTCGTAACATTATTTAAATTAATTTAGACACTTTTAGAGTTTTTTTAAATTAAACAAAATTTTTTAATTCAGAATCTAAAAGTTTTCTTAGGTTGATGTTTTTGGATATTTTTTGGATGAATAGTGAAAATAATAAATTTTAATTCAATGCTTATTTTTCTTCTAAATAATTTACACTGTTAAATTATATGTTATTTCAGTTTTAAAGATTAATTAGAAAAATTTTAAGTCATTGAATCCAATTCATTTAATTTCAACCAATTTCACATTGAAATTTGTTATAAAAATTTAACACAATTAATCATTTTCAATTCAAAAAACATGTTATCATGACACATTTTGGGATTAATTTAAAAAAAAATTCTTCCACATCTATGATTATAATTTTGAAATATGGAATTTATTTTTGGGATCATCATAATTTATAGTTTTTATACAATAAAATTTTTTCCTTCCAAAATTATTAGTGATAATAATTAAAATTAATTACAATGATTAAGGTAAAAATAAGATTACCTAATTGTTAATCTTGAAGATAAAGGGACAAATAAAATAGAAACATGTCCAAAACACATTTTATGGAAAGATTTATACCATTTAAATTATTTTTTCACAATTATTATATTTTTGGAGGCATGTGATGTAAGGAAATTCTCTTAATAATGTTTATCTTTTATATTTACAAGAATGGTCTCCCTTGTCCACTGTGAAAAGGGAACTCACACCCCACACTTATTCAAACCTCTCAAGACCTTTGGATTATTCAAAAACAGCACAAAGGTCTCCAAAATTTCATAAAATCATCACACAAGACACTATTTTGGAATAAATAAAATGAAGGAAGCCCTTCGATGCAATCCAAAAGGAGTAACCAAAAGATGTGGTACCATCCTTCCACAAGCTATTTTGTTTAATTTTAATTATTTACCCCATAATTGTTATTATTATATGATTATTTAATAACCTCGTTATCTTAGATATAATGATAAATTTTTATTTTAGTTTTTTACCTACACTCACACGATGTTCAATCTAATGGGATCTGCAGTCCTCAGTCGTGTGTGTGGTAGACTACTGCCTCACAAACTGATGTCGTTCATTCATCTATTAACACATTTAATGGATAGAAATAATGAATTAATTTATATTTTTATATGATATGTATGTTATTTATGAAATATTTATTCTTATATAAATATTATATAACACATAACATCATGATTTCCATTTTTTGGAAATATGATAATTTTTTTTCTGGACTTATGGACAACCCCTCCTCAATGTAATGTAATTTAATTAAAATTTACATAGAATGTATTAAAGATAATTTTAGTTAATGTAAATGAAACATATATAATAATTATACAATAATTATAGTATATATATATATATATATCATTTAATTTCTTTCTTTCAAAATTATAATAAAATTAAAACAACATTCTTGGGTACGTACATCCTACCCTTTCTATGAATGGTGTATTTCATTTTCCAAATCAAAATTTTATATATTACTATGAATATTAATTTACCCAATATTTATTATATTTATATCATAATTTAAATTCTTTAAAAAAGTAAATCATTATCTAGGTGAGAGGATCATGAATAATAATTCCAAACATATATGAAAAATATATATGATATTACCGGAAACATAACATTAACATGTAATTATTAATAAATGTGTTATATAAATACATAATAAAATCATATATGGTATTAAATATAAGAATATAGTACATTAGTATATCTATAAAAAAATATATTTATTATATAAAGCATTTTAACTAGTTCGATGACAGTCAAGACATAATGTACGAGTTTTCTCGTCTCACATTTATTTCTATAAGATTTATGCCTTATTCACAACCCATTTATTTTTTAGGATGTATATAAATCCCATGAATATATTATTAGATTATTATAAAAAAAATTATTATTTATTTATTCATTTTATGATCTCTCTTTCATGGGTTTTATGATTCAAATGTTCACATATATGAAAAGTAGTGTAGTCTCAATTTCCCTTTATAGAGTGACATGAAATGTTATACACTTATATTCTTCTATGAATTGTATATACTTCCATGTGACATGCTATATCATGAATCCTCTTATTTTCATGATATATTAAACTTAATTTATTTTCATTGGGAGTATGATTCAATGTTACCATGTAGTAATAGTTTATTTCAACAATCCCATCGTTTATCAAAACTATTTATGATGATGGTTTCATTAATGAAATCATATGATTAATCCATTAAGAACAGTCATGAATTTTCTCTTATTATGTTTAGTCATGATATCTTCATGTATTTGTACTATTTTACACCAATTTTGTTCTTAAAATAATTTAGAACGTGTTTTTAGGCAAATATCACAAAATTTAACTCTTCTATCTGAAATCTATTTTATTCCAAAATCATTTTTCAAAAAAAAAACAAAAATGTTTTTAAAATTATATTTCCTGCATATTTTTGTATAAAATGGTTTTTAAATATGTTTTATGTTTTTATGATTTTACATTATGACTTTTCAAATCAATTTTCAAAGATTTTGTTTTAATAAAATTAATTTATAAAATGATTTTTTCAATGTAAAATAGAATATTTTCATTAACATATGTTTTTAAAATATCTTTACAAATTATTTTCCATCCTCAATTACATATTTTGGTGTCTATAATAAATTTCAAGGTAAATGGCCCCAGTTTTTAATTCATATTATATCTTTAAATAATTAATTTTGGGATAGAATGGTGTTTATGAAAAAATATATTTATTTCACAGGTTAATATCTTATGAAAACTGATTATTTTCATGGATTATGATTTGATGACATGACTATGAAACCTATCTATTCTACAAAAGTTATGATATGATTACAGTTTTATGATACCCATTTCATTTTATTGGTTATGATATAATAAATTTACATAATATAGTGGCACACATGAATAATTACATTATTAAATGGGTTGGACCTATATCTCCAACGAATGAATTAAGAAAAGATTTATATATCAGGATATTGACATGGCTGGAATGGGGATTAAACTCATTTTAGTAAAAACATATTTCTTATAATATGGTCTTAGGAGTGAACCTTGACTACTAATATTGTCATGGGAGTGAACCATGACTACCAAGATGGTATGGGGAGTGAACCCAAACTACTAAAATTGCCATGTAAATAAGACGTGACTATTATGAAAATCATTTAATATGATTATGTGTCTTCCAAAATTCCATTTCTTATTCATATGTTCTAATTTCATGGATTATTATCTTTATTCACAATTATTTCATATCTTTTTTACTCTTAATATTTATGTCATGATACATGTTTATGATCTCTTATATGAAATGTACGATCTTGTAATGTTATGATTGTGATCTAATACCCTTATGATATTGTTCATACTAACATATCTCCCTTGTTTTCCCTTATGGAGCTTTTGATCTCACCCCTTTTTATGTTTCCCTTCCCAATGTTATAAAATTATTTATTGTTATGATTTTTCAAAGAATGGTGATTGTCTTGAAGAAACTAGTGGGAGATAATGTATATCAACTATTTACAAGTGTTTATGTGTCCATAATTCTAAGGGTACTAAAATAATATAATATTTGGGCATCTACTTGTGTAATGTAATGAGTATTCTGAAAAAAAAATTATAAGAATGAAATATGGGTTGGTCAAAAATACCATACCTCCAAAAATTTATTAAATAAAGAAACAGAATCAGTTTACACATGAGGTGTAATGATCTTACACCAAAAAAAATTAATAAAAAAGTGAACATTCTATCATAAAAATATTGTAGTGAGTGGTTCACCCTTAAGCTTGAGCTCAACCTTCATTCTATCAAATTTGACCAGAATTGTATCCTCAATTTTTCTGTTAGAAAAACACATTTTGTCTTATCCATGCAATATAAATAAACCCTTCCTTCTCTTTTAAATAGAATTATTGATATAAATCTACCATCATACAACATTTACATATCCACATGTAAAAAAATCAGGGTTTATTGTCATCTTCTAGCTGTAGGTACCAATCCTAAAATAGAGTTATAATCCTTAAATTGGTGAGGTATTGATCAAAAAAATAACTAAAAACTAGACCATGAATTAGGCTCAACAAACCATGTGAAAAAACATGAAGGGTAGGAAAAGAATCCACACGACACAAGGAACAAGATCCAAGAGTAGGCCCACAAGTATAAAAGAGAACTAATAAAGAACACATAAGCACAAAAAAATAGGGTCCAATGAGCCTACAAGGCCACAACATTCAATAATTCTCCATTGGATTCTATATAATGTAACGAAGGATTTTTTTATTTCATTGTAGAAGGAAACCCAAAAAACACTATAATTCATAATAAAATTTTCATTTAGGATAAAAAATCCTCACTTCAAGCTAGAAAACCCATTTATTTGGTAAAAATGAATTCCCAAGGTATGTCTTTAATGTTGATATTAAGATTTGTTAATATTATTCCAAAATCCAAAGGAACATAGGTTTTATGATTTCAAATTATTTCTCAGCAGTAATATCACCATCAAAGGAACTTTTGGAATATAATCATATTTTTTTCATCCATCCATGCATCACCTGCTTCCCCCACAACCTCCTCATTCAATAAAGATTCATTTTTCATAGGATACATTTTTTCATCACATTATTCCACATCAAAAAAAAGTTACAATAAGGTGATCAACAACAATTGGAATTGTTCAGGGTTCAGTGATTTCCTTCCTAGAGGAATCTACATATCTTGAATCAATTATTCATTCGAGGTGAGATTACTCTTTATGACTCTTTGTTTTTTAGGATTGGGGGTTGTGTAACCATAATCAAATATTATTGGTTTTTCCCATCCTTGAACTTGATTTTATATTGGATTAATAAATTTTATTAGGTTGATAAACAAAGTCCTATAAATATTTTCTAGAATTAGATATATCACACTGATCTATTTCTCATGTATCAGGTGTTTCAAAGTGTTTCTATTGTTCCTCCACCTAGGAGGGAGGGTCAGCGGTGAAACATGTGGTGGTAATTAAAGCATTGAGAAATACTTACATTCCACTCTGTCAATAAAATGGCATGTTGGTTGGAAATGCTAGTCATTATTTACCATAATATCCATGTTCATGTCTGTTTTAAGCCCTCCAATATGAACACAAATGTATATTCATGTTAAGAGAGTGTCACTGTAGTGGTATCAAAGAAAAATTTTAGTTTTCCAATGGAACTAGGATTAGAAAACCATATTGAGAACCCTAAGGATATTCCTAAGGATATCTTTATGGATAAGTATTAGTATAGGAAAATGTCCTAGATTTTTTGCTAAAGGATCGAGTGAGTTCTTTCCATGTAACACATCCTTTCCTAGATACTACAAGTAGATGTGGCACAAGAATATATGTACATAGATGTAACAACACTAAAAACACCATACTGAGACAGACACGATGAGGATAAGGTTCATGACAATTAGAGGACACCTATTTTGACACTCTTAGGGGATATAATGTGGGAATTCATAGCATTTTCATGAAACATAATTATGTATTTATATATATATTCTTTATGAATAACCTAGGTTAAACCATAGGTGTCATTTATTAAAAAAGGTATCAAAATTAATACATCCTAAAAGTGGTTTTTTGTGATTATGTGGTTCCCTTCTATGATTATTGTTTGTTTAGCCTATGATTTTTAGTTTTAGTCAATGGATAGAACCATAAAAAACCCTAGTAATGTTAAGTATGTAAGAAAATGAAATTATTATTCATATTAACATACAAATTCTATGGGATATATAATGAGAAATCATTCTTCTATGCTCATACATATTTCTCAATCTATGAATCAATATGGGCTTCCAAATGTGAAAAAAAGACAGCAAAATTATGTTCATTCTTTCATGAAGAAATGTGCACCATCATTTTGTGGGTCTTCAGATCCACGTTTTAATAAAAAATAGATCAGTTTCACTAAAACAATATTCTCTATTCTCTACTGTTTGGAACATTAGTATGTCATTCTTCGTTTTTATTGGCGAGAACGTGAAGTGGACCAGTGGTGGACTCTATAAAATAGAATGTAGAAAGATGAAATTGAATATATGTATTGGGATGAAATCCAAAAATCATATTTAACTAATTACATTCCCTATATTCTTATTAAAAAAATGAATAATTATTTAATTTACTTAAATCAATGTAATAAAGAATCAGTTGGTACTTTTCTGACTAATTTTATAAGAATTTTGAGGTACGATGTTATTATTATCATCAAACCAAAATGTAAAGTTGATAGGTTCTTCGGTGGGTTACATACAAGTATAAGAACAGATATTTCCATAATACAATTTAATATCTACAATTTAGTTTTCATTGTTCAACAAAGGAAGAAATGGAAATTAGGTTTACATATCAATCGCAAGTATTTAACAAGAAAATGAAGATGAAGTACAAAAGAAAAATATAAAAACCATGAAGATAATTATATGATCTTTCTTTTGTTCAATAACTGTGGAAAAAATATCTATAAAATATTCTAAATGGGTTTAATAAAAGATTTAACTGCGGTTGATAATTCCATAGGTAATTTGACGTCTATTGTTATATAAAGATGATAGATAATAGTTCGAATGGAGAGAAAACTGCATAAAATGAACCATCCCTTCTTTAGTGCATCAAGTGTATGGATAATTTTAATTCTACCAAATAGGGTCCACACAAAATTGTTAATGATGATGATCGATGTCAGCAACCACGTAATCTTAGAGATAAGCGGAAATCTCATTTTATCATTGTTTCTGATGAGGGGTTTGATAATAACATGGTAAAAGATATAATTATTATCGAATTAATAACTTCTAATGTCTTATTTGATTTTTATCTCCCCTCTATTTCATATATAAACAATTTTCAAGAGGTATTATTATTCCACAAAAAATTATTTTATATCGAATTAGTAGTAAAAACGAATAATGGTATGATGACGATATATCAAGTGAATGATTCCTCCCCATTTGAGTCTTGTGGGAATTTATTTCCTATAGATCTTGTGATTATTCATTTGGTTGAATTCTATGTCATCTTAGGAATGGATTGGATTCCTCTATATATATCATTCATCAATTATTGAGTAAGGTAATTAATATTTGATATTTCACAAAAAACTATGATCAAATATAAATATTCTAATAAGCATTAAATTCTATGGATATTATATACAGTGCATGGGTTTCAATTCCCATTTGTAATGCATTTTTTTGAAAACTATTGGGAAGAAAATTTACTTCGACGATATGAATTTTTTTTGGGAATATGTGGGTGTATTTTCTAATTTGTTTCGCAGCCTTCCACAAAAATGTGATGTTAATTTATCAATATAACTCATACATAGTTCCACACCAATTTCAATGATTTTCCATTGAATGGACCAAATTTTGTAATAGGAATTGAGAACGAAACTCTAACAAAACATTGATTAGGGATTCATTCAGGAATGTGTATCACCTTGGGGTGACATGTTATTTTTTTCATTAATAAATTTGGATCAATTCCACTCTTCACTGATTGTTGTTGTTTGAATAAGATTGTAATCTATAAAAAGTATCATCTTCCCAGTATTTATTATATTTTTTATCAACTATGAAAACCTCAACACTTCTCTATGATTACCCATCATTTGGGATATCATAAATTTATGGTAATGAAAGAAGATGTACCCAAGATGAATGTTTTGTAAAATGTATAGAAACTATGAATATATAGTCATTCTTTTTCATATTAATAATTTGCATACTATCTTTAGGGATTTTATGAATAGATGCGTTGGAGATTACCTTTTTTATTTTGTGGTAATATTTATGTATGGTATCATTATCCATTAAATTTGAAAGGAAGAGGGTGAATACCACATAATAGTTGTATTAATGATCCTAAGGAAAGATATACTATATGTAAAATTTAGAATCTATGAATTTTGGTTATAAAAAGGGTTTTTTTGTGGGTCATATAACCTCAATAGTGGGTACAACAGTAGATCCATCAGTGAATGAAGATATTGAATGATGCCTCAGTCCAAACATAGTGATTGACATCTATAGTTTTCTTTGATTAGCTATACATTATCAATTCTTTTTGGATTATTATTCAAAACTATATAATCCTTTGACCATGATAACATGTATGGCTTATTTTTTACTCTACATAAATGAATTTGATGAAAATTTCAAGGAATTAAAGAGAATGTTTGTCAATGAACATATGCATACATTACATATTAGTTGTGAAGGGATTATAATATATAGTTATATATCTAAGAAGGTATTTGAATTTGTTATTATGAATAATAACATGGTTATAGGTATTGCTCACAAAAATTTAATATTCATGAAAAAATTTCCCAACTATTTATTAGGTGTTAGTGGTTGTATGTTTTTCATTAAACATGTTGAAGAATAATATTTTTGATGAAAAATGTGCTATATGTACCAATAATAAATTTATGAAATATATATTAACACATAAGATGTTGAAAATATTCAAGATAAGATTATTACATATGATAAATTATTATGAGTTCTCAATACATAACCCCTTAGGAAATGTGAAATGGTGGTTTTGCGTTGAGTCGAAAGGACCAGGATATATTATTCATTTTGAGGATTGAAAAAGTTCCTATATTTTTGTATAATCAATAGATGGATATGGAAATCATGAATGAATGGGAAAAAATATTATATTTCTAAATTAAATTTTCAATCCTCAATCCATATTAAGACTAAATAGGTGTAGAATGAATATGTAGAGGAGAAAATAATGTTATAAATGCTGTGTAGTTTAACCTTCATCTAGACGGAATGATATAGCTTAGGAAACTTGTATGTGTTTATCTATACCAAATTTAAAGAAGGAGATGTTAGAGGATGATTATATCTCTTAATTATATATTCCCCAAGTATATATGAATATGTATAAAGACTTGAAATAATTTTTATTGTGGGATGGAATGAAGATTCATGTCACAGATTTTGTATCTTAGTGCTTGGTATTCCAAAACGTTGAGGCCAAAATACAAAATTATAAGGGTATGTTGCATCTATTACACATTGAAAAATGGAAATTAGAGAAAATAACTATAGATTTTATTATTGGACTCACTAAATACACTAATGGTTTTAATTCTATATGGGTGGTATTTGATCACATTACTAAGTCATCACACTTAATTACTATCAGATAGGACTTCTCTCTTGATCAGCTTTATAGGATATACATTAAAGATATTCTAAGGTTTCATAGATTACCTAATTCCATAATATATGGTTAAGATTCAAGGATTACCTGAAAGTTTTTGAAAAGTATTTAGAAAGAACATGATACATAATTGAGTTCTAGTATAGCTTATCATCCTAAAATGGATAGTCAGTCTAAAATAAAAAACAAAAATCTTGAGGATATGTAGTGATTTTTTTCTTTAGATTGGAATAGTTGTTGGGATCAACACCTTCCAATGGTTTAGTTTTCTTACAAAAATATATTTCACTAAAGAATTCATATGGTACCTTATTAATCCCTCTTTGGGAAGAAATTTTGAGGACCAATGTACATTGATGAAGTTGGAGAAAGGAATATACTAGAACATTAGATCACTAAAGAAATGGATGGGAAGGTTAGAACCATTTGGCATCATATCATGGAAGATCAATGTTAGTATAAAAGTTATGTTCATAACCATAACTATGATATATAATTTTAAGTTGGTGATACTATGTTTCTTTGAATATTTCTATGGAAGATGTTTAAGAGATTCATTAAGAAAGGGAAACTAATCCCTATGTATATTGATCCCTTTGAAATTATTGATTGTATTGGTATGGTAGCTTACTTCGTTTCCCTTCCTACAAGTATCTATCAAGTCCACGATGTTTTAAATTTACCTCTAATGAGGATGTGCATACCTAACCATTCACAGGAACTAAAATTAGAGTTCATACTTTTGGAGCATGATATTTCTTTCAAGGATCAACCAATTGAAACTAATAATAGAAAAGAGAAATTAAAATGAAAAAATACCACTCAACTGTTCAATATTCTATGGAGAAATATCTAGTTAAATTATGTTATGTGAGAACTTGAGGATATGTAGGGGAGTATTGAACCTCCTCTGTTTATATTAGAATGCTGAATTTAGAGGGATAAATTTATATTAAGAGCAATTGAATGTAAAACCCCAACGTTTTATAAACCCTTTTTTCTTTTTTTTACAAATAAATTAATGTTTTTAATGTTTTTTATTTCAAACTACACCATGATAAACGTTCATCATAATCTATAAAAATTTAATTATGTTTTACATGCAATATTGTCTTAGCTTTTCCTAAATGTAACACTTAGTTTATATGGAACAACATTTTATTATTATAAATATTTAAATGATAGAGTTATAACATGAACATTAAAACTATTAATATGAATATTAATACCTTTTTAAAAAAAAATTATTTATATTGTTTTTATATTAGTAAAACATATTTATAAAAATATATGCAATATTTGGTAAAGTCATTATTTTTTTGAAAATAATATTTTCGCTAATAAATTTGTTTTTATGCCATTTGGTGATATAGAATAAAAAAATTCTAGCCACATTTATAAATTAAAATTTATAATATAAGACTCATTTTTTAATTTAGAATGTAAAAATTATATTAAGGTAATTTTTTTGGGATTTATCTGAAAACATCATTTTTCTATGAATAGGGAAAATACTTAATTTTAATTCAAATATTGTTTTCATTTAATTTATTTATATAGTAAGGTAATATTTATATTTAGTTTTAATGTGTAATTATATCAATTATACATTAATTAATCCAATTTCAGTAATTTTATACAATTTTACGTTAAAATTTGATAAAAAAATTTCAATCTTTTAAACAATTTTTCATAAAAAAGACAAGATCTAATGAGACATCTATGGGATTAATTTTTAATTAATTTCCCCCAATTCAATGATTATAAATTAGAAAAATGTGTCACATATTTGGATTCATCGTAATTTAAAATTTCTATTAACGTCACTTTATTATTTTCAGTAAATATATTACTAAGATTAATTAATGTTAATTATAGGGATTAAGGTAAAAACAATATTACTTAATGGTTAAACATTAATTTAAGGGGACAAATAACCTAGAAACATGTCCAAAATAAAATGTTGATACAAAATTCTTTTAATTCACTTATTGTATTGAAAATGGATATTTATTATAGGCCCATGATGTAAGGGAGGCCTCTTAATAGTGGTTACATATTTATATTTATAAGAATATAACTCTTCCTCTGCTATAAAAAGGGAACCCACCCCATACTTAATCACACCTCTCAAAATAATTTCTTGATAAAAACCCCAAAAACTCCTCCAAGAATATAAAACTTCTTCCTATACTCCTCTATTTTCGCATAAATCTAACTAAGGAATCCCTTTTGTGCAAATCAAAAGGATGTACATGAAGAAGATGTAACATCCTTCTATAAGGTTTTTTGTTTTATATAATTCTCCACTCCTAAAATATTATTATTACATTCTTATATAATAATATCAATATCATAAAAATAATTTCATATTTTTATGTTAAGGATAACACTAACACTCTCACAGACTTCCATCAAATGGGATACAAGATCATTGTTTGTGTGTATTGAGGACTACATCCTCATGAACCGATATCATTCATTCTTCAAATTCAACCATTAAAGGTAATAAATAATGATGTAATTTCTGTTTTTAAATTATATTTATTATTATTTTATTTTTATTAATTATTACATAATTAATTCTTTCATGATTTTCACTTTCTAGAATTATGATAACTTTATTTGTGGAAGTATGCACTACTTTCTCCTTGAAGTGATGTGATTCGATCACACATAACATAGATTGAATTAAGTGTGGCTTTAGTGAATTTATATGATATGTAAGATATAATAATGCTACTCTAATTATATCTAATATATGAATATATATAATTTACATTACTTTTTTCCAAATGAAAAATAAATTAGGATCAGTGTTGTTGCGTACGTAAGACTTACCGTCTCTATGAACGACATTTTTCATTTTCTATTTCTAAATTTTAATGATTACATTAAATATTTTTATAATAAATATTTATGATATTTATATCATGTTTTAAATTATTTTAATATTTAAATCATGATCTAAAAATGAATATTATTATTAATAATTCAGAACAAATTCGAAAAAAGTGGTCATTACCTGAAACGTAACAACAACATGGAATTTTTAATAAATGGGTAATATAAATAAATTATAAAATTATATTTGGTAGTTGATATAAAAATATTTTTCTATTTTATGTGTATAATAATCTTATATTTATTATAAATAAGTATTTAATGAGTATGATGAGATTTAAGACATAAGGTAAGAATTTTCTCATATCACTTGTATTTCTGAAATATTTATAGATTATTCACCACTAGTTTATTTTATATGGGGTATATGATGAAAATGAATACATTAAATTTTTATTATATTTTAATATATGGGTATTTAAATATCCATTTAAAGATATCCATTTCATGGGGTTTTGGTTTCAAGATTTAGCAAATCGATAAAGAACTTTTGTATCAATTTTCTTTATTTGAGGAACATGTCATGTTATGAACCTGTGTTATTCTACGAGGTGTATAAACCTAAATTTAACATGCTATATCATTAATTAAATTATTTTCAAGATAGTTTAATCTTCATGTAATTTCATGTGGAGTATGATTCAATGTTACCAAGTGGGAATAATTTATTACTATAATGTCATTATTTATCACGATTATTTATGATTATGATTTCATTGATGAAATATCATAATCCATATTTTATGAATAATAATGAATTTTCATATACTATACCTATTAATGATATATTCATGTATTGGTAAAACATTATCACTATTTAATACACAATATAATTAAGATACAAAAAATAAGATGATCTGATCTCATATCTCTCTTCAATCGGAATTCTGTTTTAATCATAATCCATATTTTTAAAAATATTTCAAAAAATGTTGTTAAATGATATTTTTTAGATATTTTTCAATGAAAATGTAATTAAAAATGATTTATATATTTTAGATCCTCATTTATATGTTTTCAAATATATTTTCAATGCAAATATTTTTTGTTTTAAAAAGTGATTTTGAAAGTAGAATGGATATTTTACTCAATAAATGTTTCTAATAGATATTTCCAAATTATTTTCCACACAAGAACACATATATTGGAGTTAATAATTACTTTATGGGGAAATTATCTAAGTGTTCCATTAGTATTTCTTCTCTAAATTTTTTATGTTTTGATGGAACTATGTTTATGAAAATAGTTTCTCTTTCACGGGTTATATGATTATAAAAACCACTTCTTTTCACAGGTTCCAAATTGATGAAATGATTAAGAAAAATATCTATCTCCAATATGTTATGATATTATTACATGTTAATGATACTTATTTTATTTCAGTGGTTATGATATGATGAAATTAGGATTATAAATCTATACTGATAACCCTAAGGAACACTCTAAGGATAAGTCTAAGGATAAGGGAAATTATAAGAAAATGTCCTAGAATTTTGGTAAAGGACATAATAAGTATTTTCCTAGGAATAAGTCTATATCTGGATACAAAAAGTTGATGTGGATCTACAATAGATGTATATAGTGGTAAAAAACCTGAAAAATGTATTGATCTAGGCTCGATCACGAACTAGTGCACAATAATGGGCTTTGTTGTGCACATGTCTTGATACTCCCGGGGCATCTGCATTAGAAATTCACAAACCATTCACAAACCATCATGGAGGATTTAAATATAAGTTGGGTATGAATTACCTAGGTTAAATATAAGTCATCATATATTAAATAAGGTGTCATAATTTTGACAACCTATATGTTTTTGGAATGATTATGTGGTTCTCAACTATGATTATTATTTCTTAATATATGATTTTGGGTTTTAGTAAATTACCTGAACCCAAAGAAAAACATTAATGTTGAGTGTTTTGAACAATACAATGATTTTTCAACATAGAATATTAATTCTATAGGATATGGAATGTAAAATAATGTCTCTATGATCAGCAAAATTTTTGAAGGAAGGAATCATGATAGGCATCTAACCAAGAAATGGAGAGAATAACATTATTTGGACACCTTTATGAGAAAACATTCAACTTAAATTAGTTATTTTTATGATCCAATTTTTTATAAATAATAGATCAGTAGTAGTGAAAAGATATTATATCTTCACTAGTGTTATGACCATGATAAATTCATTCCTTTTATACATCAGTTAGAAGGTGAAGCCAACTAGTGGAGGACTCTAGGTAAGAATAAGAGGAAACAAGATAATTTGGAATCTAGGTATAGGTAATAGTTCAAGAACATATTTTTCAATAATTACATTCCTCATATTCCTCATAATAATATGGATAAATATTTCTCTGAGTTAATAAAATGCAATGATGAATCTTTTGGTAAATAATAATCAAATTTATCAAGACTTTTGATGTATGATCCTGGTATTATCATCTAACCCAAATTTTTTTTTTAGAATCTTCAATTGACTAAATCCATGTATCGAAAGGGTGTTTTACATAAGACACTGTTTTAGCTATGAAAAGAATATGAATTGTGAAATAAAGGTTGAAGTGGAGAATGGATTTACGTATCTATCTCCTCGATTTGGAAATAAATGGAATATGGAGTTCAAAGGAAAATCCAAAAACCATGAAGTGAATAAGATGAGATTTACATTACGCTCTATGTGTCGAAAAAAGCATGGATGAAATTGTCTTAAGTGGTCTAACAAAAAATTTATGTGTGGAAGTGAAGGCCATATGGAATTTCATTGCTGATGTGATGGGTATAATTTATCAAACAATGACAATGGAGGGAAAATTCACAAAATCCAGCTCCCCTTCTTTGGTAGTAAAAGTGTACGGATATTGGGAATTATGCTAACTAGTGCCAAAAACAGATGGTTAATGATGATGATTGACATCAATAACCTATTATGTTCAGGGACAAGGTGAAATCTCATGTGGTCACTATTTTTTATGAAGGTCGTGTTAATGACCTGGGGAAAGGTACACATACCATCCACTCTAGAACTTCTAATGTCTTATTTTATTTTGGATCTTCACACTATTTTATATATAATGAATGTTTTAAGTATATAAAACTTCCCCCAAAATTATTACATGGCAAATTAGCAGTATAAGCACATAATCGTATGAAGATTACATATCAAGTTTATGATTCATCTATAATTGATGTTAGTGGAAATGTACTTCCTACAAATATTATCATTCTTCCTATGACTGAATTTGATGTCATCTTAGGCATGGATTTGATTTATTTGAAAAAATTACACATCAATTTTCATGTATTGGAAGTTAAATTTTATAATTCAAACCAACATAAGATCATATACCAATTTGACAATAAGTATGTACTTCTTATAGAGATTACAACCAGCATATGGGTCTTAGTTCCAATTCACAAGGAGTGTTTATCTCAAATGGTTCGTCCAAAAAAGTGACATCGATGATATGCCTATTGTTTCAGAAATTTTGAATGTCATTCCAAGAGAGTTTACTAGACTTCATGGGGAGTCCACCCATGCAACTAATATGGACTTGGAAATAATTCTTGACTACTTTGAATATAAATTAATATACTTACTTGTCTTCCATAATTCCATTTCATATTCCTATGTTTTGATTTTATATGTTATTCTATTGATTCAATTATTATTCATGCATTATGAACTACCAATCGTTATGCCATGATTCATGTTTATTAACATTGATATGTAAGGTATTATCTTATAATGTTATGATAATGTTCTTATACCATTATAATCATGTTTATGCTTACATATCTGCCTTATTTTCCCTTAATGATCATTAGAGATCACCCATTTTTATGTTCCATTTCCCTAGGTTATGAACATATTTATTATTTATGATGTGTCTAAGAATGTTGTTATTCATCCGGAACCTAGTGGGAGAGAGTTTAGCTCACATATGTACAAGTATTTATGTTTCCATGTCTCCAAATGCAAAATAAATAATATGGTCTTTGGGCATCTGTTTGTGTAATGTAAACAGTATTCCACAAAAATGATGTAATTTAAATTACTGTAAATCTAGAGTCATTATACCCTATTAAAAATTTTATATGACCATAATCAATATAATTTCAATATATAAAAGTTTAGATCACCATATGAAATCATCTTAAAAATTGAGCACCACTCCCACGTCAAGATTCATCACTCAACCACTAGTCTCATTGAATAATTCTATAAATAAATGTGATCATCTTAAATCTAAATAGTGTTTATATCATCCACACAAATAGACAAATTTTTTTTCTATTCCATTAAATAGATTCCAACCACACTGTTACCACAATTCTAAAATAACAACCCATTATAAATCAGGCTAGGGGGCCCATGTACTTTCCCTAATAACCCTGATCACCTCCCATCAAATTTGTACATACATTAATGTACCTAATTTTTTTCCATCACCAAAAAACCAACAACTCGGTATAAACCCTCAAATGGGACACCCATATAAGAAAACTAATCATTGACTCACAGAAGACCAAGTCAAAAGTAACGGTCTCTTGGTCTCACACCCCGCCCTGCCATTCAATTCTCTCTCCCCATTCACATATCATGGGAGGTAATTCATGGTCATGATATAAATCATAACATTATCATGATATCGATGCACTCATGGGGTATCACATATGATGACATCATATGCCAAACATGTAACACCCGAATGTTTTTTATGAAATATTTTCATTAAATATTTTTTATTCTTTAGTAGATTCCAATGCATGGAATCGTGAGTTTAAAAAACCTATGAGACACCCATATTATAAAATTGCTGTTATAGAAAAGTTGTTAGGTTAGTTGGAATAAGTATAACTAACTTATAAAAATGAATTATGAATTCCATGTCTATCAATTATTTATGAAAAATATAAATAAATTTGAAATTTTAATTTTTGAGTGAATTACGTTTGAAAATAAAATTAATGATATATATGTGTGTTATATACTAAATATAATATTTTTGATACTCATTCAATGGATATTTTAGGCATAGGATATAAATAAAACCTTATTTTATATATAAAAACATATTTTTTTTAAAAAATGTTTAATTTTACACATTTTAATGTTGAACCCATTTAAAATTATGATTCTGAAACATTAATAATTTTTGTTTGAAAAAATAAATGTGTTATTTTGAATCAATATATAAAATTTACTATGGATGAATTTATGATATTTTTATGATAAAATTCATGTTTTTATTAATAGTAAAAATACTCAAAATTTTAGCTGAAAATAACTTTTTTCCATTGAAACAATTTATATGGTTAAATTATATTATTGAATGGTTTCAAAGTAAAAATAGAATATATTTTTACCATTTAATATAATGTTGGTCATTAGCATAAATTTTACTTTAAATTCAGATTTAAAAACATTTCAATCTTTTGTAATATTTAAACATATGAAACCCATTTTCTCATTTCAACAATAGAATTAATTTTAAATTAATTAATGAAACTTTTGTGTCTTGAATTTTGAAAAGTGGATTCCAAATTTTTAATTAGTAAGTTTAAATTATATAAATATATTTATTTTATTTTTTGGCAATAGTAATAGTAACTTCAGTAAATTTTATTAACTCTATAAAAGGGTAAATCAGGTAATTAAGGGTAAAAATGTTATTATAAAATTACCCTAAAACATTTTTTAATATAATTGGATGATTATAATATTCTTTAAAATATAATTTGGTTGATATGGTATCTATTGTAACCAATTTGGATGAGATTAAGACAATTAATATATTTTATTTAATGAAAAGTGAAATATTTCTCACTCATACATTAATAATTGAATTATTTTCAATGTAAGGATATAAAGAAGATAAATTAGATTATAAATAATCCTTTTAAAGATAAAAAAACTTTCATTATAATTTAAATTTATTTTTAATTTTTTGGAAATAAATAATTACCTTAAAGACATATACTTTGATGATGAAAAAACTAAATAATTAATGACAAATCAATAAAACAATTTTTTTGAATATTAATATATAGAAAAAGGAAAAAAAGTAAATAAAATTTATTGATAGAGTATATATCGACCATAATCATATGAGGGTCAACTAATTGACCATTTAGAGGATTATAGAAGATATTATGTTACTAATATGATTTTACTTAATGTAATGAAAAAAATTTCACATTCACGTTTTAAAAGAGTATAGCATTTTCAATTTTGAGTTTTATAGATGATAAATTCAACAATAAGTATTATTATGAAATATAATGGATTTATATTTATAATTTCATTTTCTTTTTATTTTTTGTTCCAAAAATATGTATATTAAATAATTACACGATATTGATGTAGTAATTATTATATTATGGAAGAGATCAAATAAATGTTATTAAAAATATTTCGATAAATATAATTTAGAAAAATTATTATGAAAAATAAATTTTATAGATTACCTTAACTCTCTAGGGATATAATAAATTATTTGTATCAATGTTTACTTCTTCTTTATTTATATATTTAAAAATCCATGAAATAAATATTGTCAAAATTGACACTATTGATATGTTTAAAATTAAGGTTTTCTTAAATTATTAAAAAATCATAAAACATTTTATAAAATAGTTAATAATTTAGATATGGTCTAAAATTTTCTAAGGTATTCATTTACGGTCTAATTCATTTTAAACAAGTAAATATTTGATTCTTTAAATATTGAAATATTTTTTACCCTAGTTAGAAATTAAATAGAATAACTAAGTGTTAATTAAAATTATAATGATTTAATTGAAATACAAAACATGTCTAAAATTAATTTTTTGATGATATATAAACATTATCTGTTCTCATTTTTGAAATATTTACATTTTGGAGGATTCTAATTTGGGTTTGAATTTATTATAAATTAATATTTTCTGATGTTTCCGTAAGTGCCCCGCACATCAATTATAAAAGGGCACATCCTCCCTTAAATATTCACGCCATTTTGAGCCTTCAAGAATGACCATACCCTTCCCATTTCCCTTATCAACATCTTTAGAAACATTCTAGATGTTCTGGTCTTCATGAAAGTCCAAATATAGTCTTATAGGAGTAGATTTAGAGGAGGAACGTCAAAGAAGAGGTAATATAAATTATTGATTCTTTCAATCTTCTTTCTTCTTCTACTTCTTCCTCATGATTTGTTTCATTATAAAGTAATAAATCCAGTAGTATATATATACTAAGAGGTTATTATGGTTATTAAACAACCATATCCCACCTTCTACCCATCGTATGAAAAATGAAATCACCATGTGTAGGTACATACTACTTATCATCTCTACGTAGTGGTGTAATCCGTTTTTCACCTTCACCTTAAATTGATGGGTATAGTGATGCGATTAATATATATATATATATATATATGATTAACTTGTGTGGGATAACTTTTCAAATCTATTTTTTATCTGATATTGTTTATTCATATGTATTTACTTGGGTATGTTTATCAATAATGTCAATGTTTCCTAGATATGTATTTAAAAATATTCTTCATATCCCTATATAATTTTACCCATTAGTGAATTTTTAATAAATTGTATGAATGACATATTTTGTCTATTTTGGTAAGAAGTTATTTTTTAATTTTCCCACAAAAATACGTGAAGAATGTTTTTTTAACTTGTACGATATGAATGGTTTTTCTGATTTCATACTTTTTTATTTTATTGAAGCTTCCCCTACAAGATTACAAGTTTATTTTCAAATAATATTATATCTTCTAAAATTGTGTTGAATTTTTAGGAATGAAAACATTTTTGAAGAAGAAATTATTTTCAACATGAAATAATTTCTAGTGTTTTCTCATGATTATTTTCCATCATAGATTACACTCTTTAAATAGTGTTATATTTCAAACCCTATTATTAATATGATTTGATTCCATGTTATTTTGGAAATACATTTATTTTATATCAATTATGATGAGATGGTGTTCAAGAAACCCATTTTCTTTCATGGATTATTCTATGGTTAATGTTTTTATGTTTTTTTGGCACACGTAATAATGGTTTAAATATTAGATGGGTGGGATATATATCTCCCTCCAATTTATTGGGTAATGATTTATAACTAATGAGATATACATGACTGGAATGAAAAGTAAATCCGATTTAGAAATACAGGTTTGGAATGAGTCATGAACAAATTTCAGTAATGGATGTTTTCCACTATGATGGTCTCGACAATGAGCCTTCACTAATATGAATTGATTTTATATGCTTATGTGTGTATGCCATAAAATTTTCATGTCCTATGTTATGACTATTGGGATTATGTTTCACTTTTATGATTTATCCCATGACCTAATATTACGATCTATTATATTAAGGATGATATTTTCAATTGTTATGTTCTTATGATTATTATATGATTGATATTTCCTTTATTTACCCTTACTGAGCATTTGAGCTTACCATTTATTATATATCTTTTACATGGGTCATGATGAAGGTTGTTATGTTATATATGTCATAAGGGATACTTGATATGAAGAAATAAGTTGTAGACAATGTAAATATATTATGAACTGCTTGTTTATGTTTCCAAGTTTCTAAAGACACTAAACATATACGGTCCTGGTCTGGTTTTTGTTATGTTATGTAATAAATATTCTTCAATGTTCAAATAATATCTATATATAAATTATGGGCCATTATAGTTGGCATCCGAGCAAAGGTATAGTTAACTTTTTGAAACTATGATTAGAGAACCTTTATAAGAACACTAATGATATGTCTCGGTATAGGTTAAAATCATATCCTAGTGTTTTAGATATGTTCATAAATAACCTAGGATAAAACATAATGTGTCGTAAATTTACGTTTTATTCCTAAATTATGTGGTTTTCCAATTATGATTAGTGTTAATCACACTATTATTCTTGGATTTAGTCAATGGCTAGAACCTAATGGAATTTTTTCAATGTTGAATGTGATGGGAAATGAAATTATTTTCCCCAAGAAACCAAATATTATGAGATATAGAATAAAAAATCCTATATACATGCTCACACAACTTTCTAAAGCTATGCATCTTGTCAGACATACAAACAATAAAAGAAGGGAGAAACATTCTATAGAATCCTTCATGAGGAAGCTTTCACCTTCCTTCAGTATGTCTTCTGATCCATTAGTGGGTGAATAATGGATCAATACCACTAAAAATATATTTTAGTTCTACAATTTTTTGAACACAATAATGTCATCTTAGAAGTATATCTTTTGGATGGTGAAACTGATAATTGGTGGAATTTAATAATGAATTTGTTTCCAAGAGATTATATTGATTCCATGGAATTAGACATGTTTAATAACATATTTTTCAATAAGTACATTCCTTATATTATTCAAAAAATATGGAGAAGGAGTTCCTTGAACTTATGAAAAAGTATGATGAATCTGTTGGTACCTACGAATAAAATTTAACAAGACATGAAAGCTATAGTTATTGAATTATTATCCAACTTGAGAGTAAAATTTATTGATTATTTAGTGGCTAAAAATGAATACTACGAAGGGAATTAGCCATAAGAGACTATAATAGTTATATTGAAATTATTCTATATCTTTTCAAGGTTGAGATTGAGATTGGAGTAAACCATCAGTCATATGGGTTTGATAAGAAGATAAAATTGGAATTCAATGGAAAATATAAAGACCACATTGAAAAGAAGAAGAGTTTCCCATTATTCTCAATGTGTGGAATAATACATGGAGGGAATTGCCTTAATAGGACTAGTAACTGTTTTACTTGTGGAAAATAAGGTCATCAGACACTTGAATGGAGAAGTGATGGGAAAAATATGTCTAATGATGTGTACAAAGAAAAGGCTACACAGAATCCGCCTCCTACACTTCAATGATACAAGTTCAAGGGAATGGTAAATTGTGGCAATAAATGCCATAATCCAGGGGTTATTGATGCAGATAGTTGTCAATAAACTCTTAAGGACAAAGATAGATGAATTTCATATGCAATCATTATCAGTGACACGGAGTATGATAATATAGTGTTGAATGGTTTACTTAACACCCACTCCAATGTTTATTTTTTATATTTTATTTTTGAACCACCCACTCTTTTATTTCTGAATAATTTTCTAAAGTTATCAACATATTAAATCAACAATTAGATATTGAGTAAGCTGTGGCAAACCTTAATGGCACAATTGTCATATCAGAAGTTTATAATTCTTCTCAAGCTGATGTTTGTGGGAAAATGTTTCCTATAAATCACGTCATCCTTCCTATATTGGAATTTGATCTGTTTATTATCATGGATTGGATTTCTCTATATGGATATCGTACTAATTTCCATGTAAGGGAAGTCACAATTCATTTTCATGATCAATCTATGAGAATTTATCAATATAAGGATGAATATAACCTTCTAGTAGAAATTTCTCCCTTATTATAAGTATTGATTCCTATAAGTGAAGGTTATTTATCTAAAATGGTTGGGGAGAACTCACTATTAAGAATACACCCATTGTAGAAGATTTTTATGATGTCTTTCTGTAAGAATTATAGGTCTTCCATCAAATCAAGGATTTGAGCTTTTAATAGAACTCATACCAGGTGTTATGCCTATTTTAAAGAAACATTACAGAATTTCCCCAATTGAGTTGCATGAATTGAAGAAGAAACTCCAAGATAATCTTGACAATGGATTCATATTCCATATTGTGTCACCTTGGGGAGCACTTGTTCAGTTTTTTGGGAGGAAAGATAGATCAAAGAGGCTCTAAATTGATTATCGAGAACTAAACAAGATAACTATAAAAAATCCCCTTCCCCTCATTTATGACTGGTTTCAATGATTGTGGGGAGATAAATACTTTTCCATGATTGAGCCTCATTCAATATATTATCAATTAAGGGTCAAAAAAGGATATACCACCGCCAAAATTCTATACAATGTATGGACACTATGAATTTATAGTGATGTATTTTGGTCTAACTAATTCTTCCTCTATCATCATGGTTAAAATAAATAGAGTCTTTAGAGACTAACTTGATCAATTTGTTGGTTTCATTATAGATGATATACTTACCTATTCAAAGGGAATGGAAGAATATGAAGACCAATTAAGAATTATACTGAAGACCAATATAAAGGAGAAGCTTTATGATAAATTTACGAACTATGTGTTTTGGCTTCATAATGATTCATTTTTGGGTCACATGATCTCATGATAAGGGATATCTATGGATCCATCCAAAATAGAAGATGCTAAAATTTGACCAAGACCAAAAATTTTAAATGAGATCCAAGGTTTTCTTGGGTTTTTTTGGATATTATTGATGTTTTGTGAATGTTTTCTCATTGTTATCTAATCAAATCACCATGTTGACTTGGAAAAGAGTTCAGTTCGTTTGGATGTTGGAATGTGAAGATAATTTCAAAGTGCTAAAAATAATGTTAGCTAGTGAAACTATGATCACACTACATTGTAGTGGATAAGGGTTTGTGATCTACAGTGACACATCCAAGAAGAGGTTGGGATTTGTTCCCATGAAAACTGATAGAGTGATGTATTATTGTAACATACCAAGTAATTAATGAATAATAGATATTTTTATCTATGTCTATTAATGATTAAGATAGTGTTATAGAGGCTTAAAATGAAAATAAATACAATCTTATGCATGGAATACACTAATATTCTTAAAAGATTGTTTTAGTGCCTTTTGATGGCAAACCATTTTTGAATCTATATTTTGAAAATTTTATAAACTATGTTTGTCAAAATAAACTTATTCTTTATTATTGGGACATCAAAATTTACTTTGTGTGAATTTTTTGTATTTTTCTGACAATGTTCATTTTTTAATGAATAGTGAAAAATACTGCATTTTACATCAAAACTGCTTTTTAATCTAATTTATTTATATGATTATATTATCTTTTGAATTGGTATTAATGTGTAATATGAATATATTTTTACCATTTAATCCAATGGTGGTCATTGGAATCAATTGCACTTTGAAATTGGACTTAAACTAGTATCAATCTTTTGATACTTATTGTTTTGTAAAAACACGCTATTTGCTCTGGCAGTTGGAATTAATTATTAAATTAATTAATGTGACTTATATGATTTGAACTTTGTAAAATAGACTTCATTTTTGAATTCGGAATATTAAATATAGCTTAGGGTGAATTTTTGGTAATTTTCTGAAAAACTTCATTTTTTGATGAATAGTGAAACCACTAAGTGGTAATCAAGCAAACTGATTTTTCAGTTAAATGATAGTTTACCACTAATGTGTATTGAATTTTGAAAATCCGACATACATGGTTGTCATTATGAAGTAAAATGTGGTTCAATGAGATTATAATATTTTTTTGGTGAATAGTAACTTATTAAGTTCTTAATCGCGATTTGTGGTAATTAGGGTAGTTTAAGGTATAAATAATGCTTTAATAATATGAAATGACCTAGACACATGTCCCAACCTTATTGGTTGTGTAATTTACGACCAAGACAAGCCATGGGTCAACTTGGGGACCCCATGGAGACACTTTGGTTTGGAAATGACCTAAATAACTTTTTATTAAATGTTAAAGTAAAAATGACACAAACAAGAGATGTTTTACAAAAACAATTTTTACATGGGGTTATGAAGATCCGATTTTTGATTATAAATAGTAATTGGAAAGATAAAAATATTTCCTACATCATAGTATTTTTTTTATGATTTTTAGACATTAAATAAATTAAATTATTTATGACATAATAATGATGCAGCGATGACATCATTATTTGACGATTTAAATAAAATGGAAAGATAATGTAAAATCTATGAACTACACATGTCCAAAACTTATTGGATGAGTGGATTTCGAAACCTTATCACCTTATCCACGAATTATATCAATGTGGGACCTTTTGAAACCGAAACACAGTTTCAAATAAAGTAATATTTCTTTACTTTCCAAAAGTGCCCCTCCTCTCCTCTTATAAAAGGCCCCCACCTCTACCTCATTTCACACACTACTCAAGCCTTTGGCTCGGACAACCCCTGCCCATTTACTCTATCCACATCCCTCTCCTCATCCTATATGATTCCCTTTGGGCAGAATCTTTTCAAAGGAAGCCTTTAGGCTCAAAACAAAAGGAGTTACACCTTTTAAGGTAATTCATTCTCTCATGTTCATTTGTTTTATTTTGTTTCTCCAACCCACTAAACTCTTTTTATTTAATTCTTTTGTAACAACACCAGTATCTTAAATATACTAGGATTTTGTTATAATATTTATTTGAGCTACACTCTCACACAACTGCATCAAATGGTTAAAGAACATACGGTTTCCGTGGATGGCGAAATTCTGCCTCCCGAAACGATGATTGTTCAATACTCATTTAACACCTTCAAAGGTGGCCATTTTGATGTCACTATTTTTATATATGATATATAATATGTTTATGTTTTCCTTAAGCTTCTGTTTTTTTTCATTTTTGGCATACCTTTATGGTTTCCATTATGGGTAAACACGATATCTTCATTTTAGGAAGTGCGGACTACCGCCCCCTCAAAGTGATTTGATTCGTTAAATACCATATGTGGGACAAATAAAGGATGGAACTATGATATTATATATGATATTATACTGTAATTATAATATACATTTATATCATTATTATTCCATTCTATAAAATACGAAATAGAAATGAAAGTAGCGTTCATGCGTACGTACGGCTTACCGTCTCCATGAACGGTGCATTTCATTTCTTACCTCTAAATGATTATGTAATATTATAAATGCATGTATGTACTGGATATATATGACATATATGATATCTACATCATGAATACCATTCTGGATATAATGAACCTTTGACCAAATTAACAACATGTAAGTGTAAGAAGTCTATTTTTGACTTAAGAACCAAATACCGACAAAATGAACATTATTAACTTAACTGATTACATGATGTTCATAACATGGTATAAAAGGAATAATGAACTTGAAAAAGATTCATAAGCAAGTAGAGATTAACTCAAGTTTATTATTCAGGAGATTAAAGAACGGTCGGGTCAAGTCAGAGACGAGGTATGGGACTTCGTCTCAATCTCCTTTCATTGAGGCATATTTTATTTTATACACAACTTTCTTTTATACGGTGTATAAACCCCTTTGACTTTTACGTTTATTCAAATGGAATCTTTTTTATACGAAGCGTTTACTAAACGAAAAAAGGGAATGTTTTTGTCGTACGTATGCGGCGACAACGACTTCTCCGCCGTCGTGACCGTTATTTGAGTTTCAGCTTCCTCTACAAGCCATGCTTTCTTTTTAAAAGAAAAATAAATACCATGTTTTACTTTTCTTTTATTTTAGTATTGAAAATGGTTTTCATAATGTTTTTATATCAATGTGTTGTATTGATATCTCGTGATTGAAATGTGGAAATTTTATGTTTCCTTTATGCATGTTTTATGTGATATGATTATGTTATGGTTCTTGGGCATTATTATGAAGACGGGTGGTTCTGTGATAAACTAAGTGCGGGTGAGCCCGTTATAGCTCTCTAATGCATTGGGTAACACGAAGGAGTGAAACGTTAAGGTTTCTCCGAAGAGATTTTAGGGAATATACTGTGATGGGTATTCCAGACGTAACCAAGAGGGTTACTCCCTACGTAAGAATCTTATGAATGCCTCAAGTTACCTTTATGTCTTATGATTTCTATGATTTATTCATGATTTTATGGAGTATGTTAAAGTGCCTATGTTTTATGGGTAAAGTATGATTTCATTCTTATGTATATATGAACTCATGTTTCCTTTCCATGTTTTTTTATAACCCATACTGAGTTTTTATGCTCATCCCATGTTTTTGAAATGTTTTTCACAAGTCAAGGGAAAGGTACATGATAAGATGATAGAGTCAAGGATGTGTCAAGAAATAATCCATGTTTTATTTTAAAAGTGTTTCCATTGATGGGAATGAATAATACTATCTTTATGTAACCACTTTGTTTATATGTGGAATGTAATGCTAGTTTTATGATCTAATTCTCTAAAACTCTAAACCTCAAAAGATCCTCAATGTGTAATCTTGTAATAACTCAAGATTAAGTATGGTTTAAGGCTGGGGCCTTATAGTTGGTATCAGAGGTCGGTTTAGATAACTTTAGGAGTTAGAATTCTATTAAATGATTATCCAAAAATATTTTTTTTTTGAAATTATATAGCATTTAAAGATTACCATGTTGCTTCATCTAAGACATGTTTGTTCAGAATGGTTTTCCGCAGAGGAAACAGGGAAGCAGTGCTAGGAAGGCATACAGAAGGAAATAACCTTCTAAATCAGCATCCAGAAATGGTCGGAATTGGAACTGAACAGTTTGTTGCAGTAATGGAGCACTTGACTCAAGCGATAAATGGCGGTGGTATCCATGCACGAGATCAGCCAGATCAACCGCATAGGAACATGTCAGTGGTGGAACATTTCATGAGGCAACATCCACCATCATTCAGAGGATCATCTGAACCTGTGCTAGCTGAAGGGTGGATTAAAGCACTGGAGAAGATTTTTGATGTCATGGGGTGTTCAGACAATCAAAAGGTTAGTCTTGCTATTTACTGTTTGGAGGGTGAAGCAGATCAGTGGTGGTCTATGGTTAAAAATATCAGGGACGCCGATGAGATTGATGCTCATGACTGGGATGAATTCAAAGGTATGTTTCTTGAGAAGTATTTTCCTAAGGATGTTCGACTTAGGATGGAAAAGAAATTCTTGGAATTGAGGCAAGAGGAAGACTCAGTGGCTGCCTATGAAGAAAGGTTCACTCGATTGGCAAGGTATGCTCCAAATTTTATCCGGGACCTTGATAGTAAAATCAATCATTTTTACTCAGGATTAAAGCCAAAGTATCGAAGGGCAATAGGTTCTCGTGAGTTTAAAAGTTATGAAAATCTTGTTCGATGTGCTGAGAAGGTGGAAATGGAGTTTGCCGATGACCAAGTTTTCTATAACAACCAGCAGAAGAAGAGACCGAGGTGGCAGGAGAAAGGTAAGAATTCTTCAAAAAAGTCTGATGGTAAGAGAACTAAGTTTCCAGTTTGTGATAAATTTGGCAAAAGGCATGCTGTGGAATGTCTTCTGAATTCTGGGAAGTGCTACCGATGAGGTAAGATGGGACATAAGGCTCGTTATTGCACTGAAAAAGATCAAGGTGAAGGTAAGAACAAATTTGATTTTCAGTTAGTGAAATGTTATAAGTGCAATGAGATGGGTCACTATGCAAATGAGTGTCCGACAAGGAGCTTGAGTGATGGGAAGCAGTTAGACTACAAGCAGAAATGGGTGGTGAAATCATTTGCAACTACTTCAGCAGATGTCGGGCCATCAAATGAAGTTGTATCAGGTACTTTTTTTGTTTTTTCAGACTTTCCCAGTGTGTTGTTTGATTCGGGGTCTACACATTCTTTCATCTCTGAAACCTTTTCTAGTAAAATGGGAATACCATCTCAAGAAATGACTCCTGAACTTTTGGTAAAAACACCTGGGGGAAATGTTGAGGCAAATTTTTTTTATAAGAATCTTCCTATCCTTATCTGTGGAAAGAACCTACTTGCAAACCTTATTGTTCTACCTCTAGTAGAGTTTGATGTTATCCTGGGTATGGATTGGCTCTCTATTTACCATGCGAAGATTGACTGTAGAGCTAAAGAAGTTTCTTTTCAGAAAGACTTTCAGTTTGTTTACAGGAATGAACCCTTACTTTTGATAACATATCAAGAGGCCGAGAAACTTGTAAAAGATGGAAATTAATGTTACCTTTCACACGTCGTTGAAAATAAAGGAACTGTTCAGATGAATGATGTGCCATTGGTAAATGAGTATCCTGATGTTTTTCCTGATGAGTTGCCTGGAATAATACCAGATCGGGAAGTTGAGTTTACTGTTGACTTAGTTCCTGATGCTAAGCCAATTTAAAAACCCCCTTATCAAATGGCGCAAATTCAACTTTTAGAGTTGAAGGAGCAATTGCAAGATTTATTAGAGAAAGGTTTCATTAGACCTAGCACATCACCATGGGGTGCTCCTGTTTTATTTGCTAAAAAGAAAGATGGTTCTATGAGACTTTGCATTGATTATAGAGCCTCGAATAATATCACTGTTAAGAACAAATATCCTTTGCCTCATATCGATGATTTGTTTGATCAGCTCCAGGGAGCTCAGTTTTTTTCAAAGATTGACTTAAGATCGGGGTACCATCAGCTGAAGGTAAAGGAGGCAGATATTCCGAAGACCGTGTTCCGTACGAGATATGGCCATTATGAATTTGTAGTAATGCCTTTTGGGATAACCAATGCACCTGCTGTATTCATGGACTTAATGAATAGAATTTTCCATGAGTTCTTGGATAAGTTTGTGGTGGTTTTCATTGATGATATTTTGGTGTTTTATAAAAGTAAAGAGGAGCATTAAAAACATTTAAGGGTTATCTTGCAAACCTTAAAAGAAAAGAAACTGTATGGGAAATTCAGAAAGTGTGAGTTTTGGTTGCAACAAATTTCGTTCCTTGGTCACATTGTTTCTAAAGATGGAATAACTGTTGATCCTGCAAAAACAAAAGTTGTGGAAGAATGGCCAAGACCCACAAATGTAACCGAGATTCGTAGCTTCCTTGGTTTGGCGGTCTATTACCGAAGGTTTGTTAGAAATTTTTCACGGTTATCTAGTCCAATGACTATGCTAACTCGGAAGGGTGTTAAGTTTATCCGGACAAAAGAATGTAATGATTGTTTTCAGGAATTGAAAAGAAGATTGATGAATGCTCCAGTTTTGGCACTACCTTCCAGGAATGGTGAGTTTGTTATATACAGTGATGCTTCATTGAAAGGACTTGGTTGCGTCCTAATGCAGAATGATCAGGTAATTGCTTATGCTTCATGACAGTTGAAAACTCATGAGGTAAATTACCCTACACATGATTTGGAATTAGCTGCTGTTGTTTTTGCTTTAAAAATTTGGAGGCATCATTTATATGGAGTAAAGTGTGAAATATATACCGATCACAAAAGTTTAAAGTATATATTCACTCAGAAAGAGTTAAACATGAGACAAAGTAGATGGCTAGAATTAATCAAGGATTATGATTGTACAATTCATTACCATCCGGGAAAAGCAAATAAAGTGGCTGATGCTTTGAGTCGAAAAAGTAATGCTTCATTAACAATGTTGCATTTGGAACGTGATCCTTTGGTTAAGGATTTGATGAACTTTGGCATAGAAGTTGTTGGTGCAGGAAGTCCTTCTGTTTTGTTTCGGGTATCAGTGAGATCTTCTCTATCAGATAGAATCAAGCAAGCACAGAAGCAAGACAGTGAGTTGCAGAAAAAGGTAGAGATGGTTCAGAAAGGTATGTTGCCTGAATTCAACATTGATAATGATTGAGTTTTGAGATTTGGGAAGAGATTGTGTGTGCCTTGTGATTCACAGTTGAAGAGAGATTTGTTATGTGAAGCTCATAGTTCTCCATTTTCAGTTCATCCGGGCAGTACTAAGATGTATAGAGATCTGCGGGAGTATTACTGGTGGGATGGAATGAAAAGAGATATTGCTGATTTTACTGTGAAGTGTTTGACTTGTCAGCAGGTTAAAGCAGAGCGGCAGTTACCGAAAGGGATGCTTCAGCCTTTACCAGTGCCAGAGTGGAAATGGGAGAATATATCCATGGACATTGTTGTTGGATTACCGAAGACATCTCGAGGTAATAATTCAATCTGGGTTATTGTTGATCGCTTAACCAAATCTGCTCATTTCCTTGCTATACAAGACACTTTCTCTCTTGATCAACTTTCCCGTTTGTATCTTAAAGATATAGTCAGGTTACATGGAGTTCCTCTCTCCATTGTATCGGATCGTGATCCCAGGTTTACTTCTAACTTTTGGAAAGGCCTTCAGAAGTCGTTGGGTACTGAATTAAATTTTAGTACAGCTTTCCATCCTCAATCAGATGGGTAGTCAGAACGAACAATTCATACATTGGAGGATATGCTACGAGCTTGTTCTATGGATTATCAGGGACGTTGGGACCAACATCTTTCTTTGGTTGAGTTTTCAAATAATAACAGTTTTCATTCCAGTATACATATGGCACCATTTCAGGCATTATATGGGAAGCAGTGTCGAACTCCAGCTTTCTGGGATGAAGTGGGTGAAAGAAATTTGATGGGACCAGAATTGGTAGAAGAGATGGCAGAAAAAGTTCAGCTGATTCAGAAACACATGAGAACAGATCAGAGCAGACAGAAGAGTTATGCGGATAACCGGAGGAAGGATCTATCTTTCGAGGTAGGTGATCATGTTTTTCTCAAGGTTTCCCCTTGGAAAAGTGTGATGAGATTTGGTAAGAAAGGAAAGTTGAGTCCAAGGTTCATTGGACCATACGAAATTCTAGAGAGAGTTGGATCAGTTGCATACCGAGTGGCTTTACCTCCGAGTTTATCTCAGGTACACAATTGTTTTCACATTTCAATGTTGAGAAAGTATATGCCAGATCCATCTCATGTTTTGAGTCCAGAGGTAGTTCAGCTGGAAGAGAACCTATCTTATGAGGAACAACCGGTCCAGATTCTTGACCACATAGAGCAAGTGTTACGGAATAAGGAGATTCACCAGGTAAAGGTTTTGTGGAAAAACCACATGATTGAAGAGGCAACATGGGAATCTGAAAATGCAATGAGGGATAAGTACCCCCATTTATTCGATAAGTAAATAAATTGCGGGGACGCAATTTTCTAAAGGGGGGGAAGGATGTAGAATCCCAAGTAAGTAATGAATAATAGATATTTTTATCTATGTCTATTAATGATTAAGATAGTGTTATAGAGGCTTAAAATGAAAATAAATACAATCTTATGCATGGAATACACTAATATTCTTAAAAGATTTTTTTAGTGCCTTTTGATGGCAACCCATATTTGAATCTATATTTTGACAATTTTATAAACTATTTTTGTCAAAATAAACTTTTTCTTTATGATTGGGACATCAAAATTTACTTTGTGTGAATTTTTGGTATTTTTCTGACAATGCTCATTTTTTTAATGAATAGTGAAAAATACTGCATTTTACATCAAAACTGCTTTTTAATCTAATTTATTTATATGATTAGATTATCTTTTGAATTGGTATTAATGTGTAATATGAATATATTTTTACCATTTAATCCAATGGTGGTCATTGGAATCAATTTCACTTTGAAATTGGACTTAAACTAGTATCAATCTTTTGATACTTATTGTTTTGTAAAAACACGCTATTTGCTCTGGCAGCGGGAATTAATTATTAAATAAATTAATGTGACTTATATGATTTTAATTTTGTAAAATAGGCTTCATTTTTGAATTCGGAATATTAAATATAGCTTAGGGTGAATTTTTGGTAATTTTCTGAAAAACTTCAATTTTTGATGAATAGTGAAACCACTAAGTGGTAATCAAGCAAACTGATTTTTCAGTTAAATGAAAGTTTACCACTAATGTGTATTGAATTTTGAAAATCCTACATACATGGTTGTCATTAAGAAGTAAAATGTGGTTCAATGAGATTATAATAATTTTTTGGTGAATAGTAACTTATTAAGTTCTTAATCGCGATTAGTGGTAATTAGGGCATTTTAAGGTATAAATAATGCTTTAATAATATGAAATGACCTAGACACATGTCCCAACCTTATATTTTGTGTAATGGCCGACCAAGAAAATCCATGGGTTAACTTGGGGACCCCATGGAGACACTTTTGTTTGGAAATGACATAAATAACTGTTTATTAAATGTTAAAGTAAAAATGACACAAACAAGAGATGTTTTACAAAAACAATTTTTATATGGGGTTATAAAGATCCGATTTTTGATTATAAATAGTCATTGGAAAGATAAAAAGATTTCCTACATCATAGTAGTTTTTTTATGATTTTTAGACATTAAATAAATTAAATTATTTATGACATAATAATGATGCAGCGATGACATCATTATTTGACGATTTAAATAAAATGGAAAGATAATGTAAAATATATGAACTAAACATGTCCAAAACTTATTGGATGAGTGTATTTAGAAGCCTTATCACCTTAGCCACGAATTATATCAATGTGGGACCTTTTGAAACCGAAACACATTTTCAAATAAAGTAATATTTCTTTACTTTCCAAAAGTGCCCCTCCTCTCCTCTTATAAAAGGCCCCCACCTCTACCTCATTTCACACACTACTCAAGCCTTTGGCTCCGCCAACCCCTGCCCATTTACTCTCTCCAAATCCCTCTACTCATCCTATATGATTTCCTTTGGGCAGAATCCTTTCAAAGGAAGCCTTTAGTCTCAAATCAAAAGGAGTTACACTTTTTAAGGTAATTCATTCTCTCATGTTCATTTGTTTTATTTTGCTTCTCCAACCCCCTAAACTCTGTTTATTTAATTCTTTTGTAACAACACCAGTATATTCAATATACTAGGATGTTGTTATAAGATTTATTTGGGCTACACTCTCACACAACTGCATCAAATGGTTAAAGAACATACGGTTTCCGTGGATGGAGAAATTCTTCCTCCCAAAACGATGATTGTTCAATACTCATTTAACACCTTCAAAGGTGGCCATTATGATGTCACTATTTTTATATATGATATATAATATGTTTATGTTTTCCTTACGTTTATGTTTTTTTTTCATTTTGGGCATACCTTTATGGTTTCCATTATGGGTAAACACGATATCTTCATTTTAGGAAGGGCGGACTACCACCCCCTCAAAGTGATTTGATTCGTTAAATACCATATGTGGGACATATAAAGGATGGAACTATGATATTATATATGATATTATACTGGAATTATAATATACCTTTATATCATTATGATTACATTCTATAAAATACGAAATAGAAATGAAAGTAGCGTTCATGCGTACGTACGTCTTACCGTCTCCATGAACGGTGAATTTCATTTCTTACCTCTAAATGATTATGTAATATTATAAATGCATGTATGTACTGGATATATATGACATATATGATATCAACATCTTGAATACCATTATGGATATAATGAACCTTTGACCAAATTAACAACATGTAAGTGTAAGAAGTCTATTTTTGACTTAAGAACCAAATACCGACAAAATGAACATTATTAACTTAACTGATTACATGATGTTCATAACATTGTATAAAAGGAATAATGAACTTGAAAAAGAATCATAAGCAAGTATAGATTAACTCAAGTTTATTATTCAGGAGATTAAAGAACGGGTGGGTCAAGTCGGAGACGAGGAATGGGACTTCGTCTCAATCTCCTTTCATTGAGGCATATTTTATTTTATACACAACTTTCTTTTATACGGTGTATAAACCCCTTTGACTTTTACGTTTATTCAAAAGGAATTTTTTTTATACGAAGCGTTTACTAAACGACAAAAGGGAATGTTTTTGTCGTACATATGCGGCGACAACGACTTTTCCGCCGTCGTGACCGTTATTTGAGTTTCGGCTTCCTCTACAAGCCATGCCTTCTTTTTAAAAAAAAATAAATACCATGTTTTACTTTTCTTTTATTTTAGTATTGAAAATGGTTTTCATAATGTTTTTATATCAATGTTTTGTATTGATATCTCGTGATTGAAATGTGGAAATTTTATGTTTCCTTTATGCATGTTTTATGTGATATGATTATGTTATGGTTCTTGGGCATTATTATGAAGACGGGTGGTTCCGTGATAAACTAAGGGTGGGTGAGCCCGTTATAGCTCTCCAATGCATTGGGTAACGCGAAGGAGTGAAACGTTAAGGTTTCTCCGAAGATATTTTAGGGAATATACTGTGATGGGTATTCCAAACGTAACCAAGAGGGTTACTCCCTACGTAAGAATGTTATGAATGCCTCAAGTTACCTTTATGTCTTATCATTTCTATGATTTATTCATGATTTTATGAGGTATGTTAAAGTGCCTATGTTTTATGGGTAAAGTATGATTTCATTCTTAATTATATATGAACTCATGTTTCCTTTCCATGTTTTTTTTATAACCCATACGGAGTTTTTATGCTCATCCCAAGTTTTTGAAATGTTTTTCACAGGTCAAGGGAAAGGTACATGATAAGATGATAGAGTCAAGGATGTGTCAAGAAATAATCCATGTTTTATTTTAAAAGTGTTTTTTCATTGATGGGAATGAATAATACTATCTTTATGTAACCACTTTGTTTATATGTGGAATGTAATGCAAGTTTTATGATCTAATTCTCTAATACTATAAACCTGAAAAGATCCTGAATGTGTAAACATGTAATAACTCAAGATTAAGTATGGTTTAAGGCTGGGGCCTTATAATTATGCCTCACGTGAGTTTAAAATTCATGAAAAAATTACCCAACTCATGATTCAATGTTATCTGCGGTAATCATTGCATTAAAGTAATGGAGGAATTATTTTTATGGTGAAAAGTGTGATATTTATATTGATCTTAAATGTTTAAAGTGTATTTTCAGACAATAGATGTTGAATATGTGCCGTAGTAGATGGTTAGAGTTGATTAAAGATTACGAATACTCAATACATTACCACCCTAGGAAAGTGAACAAGGTGGCATATGCTTTGAGTCAAAAAGACCATGCTAGATTATTTCATGAGGATAACAAATGATGCAATATTAATTGATTTTCAAAGGATGGATCTTGAAATTTTATTGGATTTAGATAAATATTTTCTTTCTCAAATTTATGTTCAACCATATATACAAGTGAATACTACGGAGGAAAAGAATGAAGATGTAGAGCTACAAACGATGGTGAGAAATGTTCTTGAATTCAACTTAGATTGTAATGGAATAATAAGGTTCAAAAACTGTGTTTTTATTCCTCCCATATAATAATTAAAGAAGGATCTGTTGGATGAGGCCCATAGTTCTTCATTCATTATTTATATAAGATGCACAAACATGTACATGCACCTGAAATAGTATTTCTACTGGGATGGCATGACAAGATATTTTTCTAAATATGTCTTTTGGTGCTTTGTTTTTCTGCAAGTTAAGACTGAGATATAGATGTCTTATGTGATTCTTCAACCACTACCCATTCAAAAATCGAAATGGGAAAACATCCTTATAGACTTTGTTGTCCGAATTCCAAAAACATCTGATGTCCATAATGCTATATGGGTTATAGTTGATCGCCTTATATAGTCGGAAGACTTAATTTTTATGGGAGTGGATTTTTGTTCTTGGTCATATTTATTAGATATAATTAAAGGAAGTGGTAGTATTTCATGGTGTTACACATTACATTTTATATGATCTAGATCCAAGGTTTACCTCGATGTTCTGCAAATGCTTTCATCATGCTCTGGATATAGAGTTATGTTTAAGCACTACTTATCATCCTCAGATATATGGTCAGTCAGAAAGGATAATACAAACACTAGAAGACATGTTTAGAGAATGTTCTTTGGATTTCAAAGGTGTTTGGGATCAACACCTACCTTTGGTGTAATTTTCATACAAAAGTGGAAGTCACTCCATTATTCAAATGGCTCTTTATGATGCCCTCTATGAAATGAAGTGTAGAACTCCGTCTTGTTAGGATGAAGTTGGGGAAAAAAGCTATTATGAGATGACCTTTTAGACAAAATTCTAGAAAATATTAGGTCTATTCAACAACACATAAGTTTCGTTTAGAGTCAACAAAAATGATATTCTGATAATCGAAGAAAATAACTAGAATTTGATGTGGGTGATAAGGTGTTTCTATGAATATCTTCTTGGAGGATAGTAATGAGATTTGGAATGAAGGTAAAGATGATCCCAATGTATATCTGTCCTTTTGGAATTATGGATCGTATTGGGATTTTGGTTTACTGATTGAAACATCCACTGATTATCTCTAATGTTAATGAGGTGTTTCATGTATCTCTCTTGAGAAAGTACATACCTGATACTTCACATGTAATAATCTTATAATTTGTATTGCTAGTGCAAGATCTTTATTATTAAGAACAACCGATATGGATTCTTGATCGTAGCAAAAAAATTCTAAAAAACATGACCAATCACTTGGTTAATGTTTTATGGAAGAAAACCCAATTTGAAGAATCTACAAGGGTAATTGAGAATATGATAAGGGATAGGTATCCTCATCTATTAGTTTCTAAGTGATGAATTTTGAGGGAGAAATTCAGATTAAGGATATTTGAATGTAACACCCAGATGTTTTTATGGAATATTTTCTTTAAATAATTTTTATTCTTCAGTAGATTTCTTTTCACACAATCACGAGTTTCAATGAAACTAAATACACCCTTATTATAAAATTATTATTATATCCTAACAGCAAGTTTAGTGGGATTAATTATGTATAACTTATATAAATTCATTAGGAATTCATTGTCTATCAATTAAAATTTAGCGTATTTTTGAGTGAATTAATGTTGGTAATGAAATTAATGGGGTATATATGTGATATATACTTAATAAAACATTTTTTATATTCATCCAATTGATATTATAGTCAAAGGGTATTAATAAAATAATATTTGATGTATAAAAACCTATTTTTTTTTAAAAATGATTACTTTCACACATTTGAATAGAGAACCCATTTTTAATTAAGATTTTGATACATTAATACTTTTTATGTGAAAAAATAAACATATTATTTTGAAGTGGGATATAAAAATTTACTTTGGATGAATTTTTTATATTTTTTTAAAGTTTCATGTTCTGATGAATAGAAAAAGTACGCTAAATTTTAATTGAAAATAACATTTTTCATTGAAACAATTTATATGGTTAAATTATCTTATTGAATGTTTTTAATGTATAGATAGAATTTATTTTTACCATTTACTATAATTTAGGTCCTTGTAATTAATTTGACATTAAATTTAGTAGTAAAAACATTTAAATCTTTTGCAATATTTTAAAATTCAAAACTCGTGTTCTCATTTCAACAACAAGATTAATTTTAAATTAATTACTGCAACTACTGTGTATTGAATTTTTAAAATTTAATTCTATATTTTGAATCATTAGGTAAAAATTTCCAAAATAGCTTTATTTTATGTTTGGTAAATATGAATAGAAACTTTGGTTAATTTTATAACTTGGTAAAAGGGTAAATCGAGTAATTAAAGGTAAAAATAATAATATAAAATTATCCTAAGAATTATCTTAATATAATTGGATGATTATAATTTTCCCTAAAACATAACTGTTTGTAAATGATATCTATTGGAACCCATGTGTATGAGATTAAGACATATAATTTATTGTATTTAAAGAAATGATATATATGTCTCACTCAAAATGGAATAATTAAATTATTTCTAATATAATATTATAAAAAAGATAAATTCTATTGGAACCCATCCACATGTTTTCCTATAATGAGAACATTGTTTCAACTAACCGTGTTCCTAATAGTTCACCTCTTCCCAAGGGGTTTAATGGTTACTACTAAGAGGCTAAACTATTTTCAAAATTGTCTTTCAACTATGAAACTCCCATTTTCTTGGGTTGAACGTTCTATTGGGGAAGGTTTAGCATTTCGGGAAAACTATGAACTACCCAAAACCCCTTTAAAGAACATCTAAATTTTACCAAAATTCCCCAAAGATAAAACCCAAACAAATTATACACAAAACAATGATAATGAATACCTAAAAACATGTTCAATCCATCTCCAGAAAACGGATGTGTTGTTATAGACTCCCCACCTTATAAAATAATTCCCTCAAGATGGAATCCCAAGTATCTGTAAGGTTCCAATGTAAAATGTTCAGGACAGTGAGCCCACATATTTTCTTCTATTTACCATGTTTCCTCTTGAAGACTCCAATGTTTCCACAATACATGAAGTATCAGCAAATTATTTCCCATAATACTTTATCAGTGTGATCCCACACATGTATCTGATGCTCCTCAAAGGACACATCAGTCTCAAACTCAATATCATCCACATCAATAACCTGATAAGTGTTTAGATGATACTATCAATATTTGGATACATTAAAAATATTATTAATAGAACTATTACTCTGTGGAAGATCTCATTGCTACACCACAGTTCATGTTTTCTCAACAAGATCAAATGGTCCAAAAAACCTGGGCACTAACATACACTATCTTTGAATCCTGTAGTGACCCAATATTGATGACACCTAAGAGAATACATGATCACCCTTTGAAAAATCTTGGTGTATTCTATAGATATTGGTATAAAATTCTATTTACTTTGATCTTTAGCTATGCAATTCAGAATCAAGAAAGCATGATCTAACTCCTCTTGCATGAGACTTACTCCAAAAAAATCAAACTCCCTATCCTCCATCCAATATAGAGGTGATCTACATAGACTACCATAAAGAGCCACTTTTGGAATATTCTTTTTATTTTCATGATAATTGTTGTTGTAGGTGAACTCCACCAAAACCATAAGCTTCTTTAAAGACAAGCCAAAATCTAGGACATATGCCTTAAGCATATCAACAAGCATATATATAGTACACTACTATTTCACATCTATTAATGTGTGAAACCTATATATATCCCAAACTCTCTACCCAGAACATTCTTCAATACCTATTGGAAGTGAAAAGTAAAATATGATTCACATTTTGTCACAATACTCGGTCGAATCCTATGAATATATACTATTTCCTAGAAAACAATCTCCTAACTACTCCACTGATAATGACTCTAGTACAGAAAAGAAATGTGCTACTTTTTTCAAATGTTATATAATCACCCAAATAGAATCATTTTTCTATGGTGTCCTTGGGATTCCTACCACAGAACCCATAATAACGAAATCACACATTCATTCTAGAATAGAATATGGATGTTGCAAACCACCAGGTCATTGATGATCATCATTAACCTTTTTACTAGATTAGTATCATGTCACGAAACATTCTATCTACTTTTCATGGACAACCACTGAGAATTTCTTCATTGGTCATGGTACATTTTTGTCACACCTAGATGAACCACACACTTCAATTCCTAAAATTCATACATCAGCACCTCCTGTATACTCATAGGCACAACAATATGATTTACAAGATAGATTATATCATCATAATCTATTTTTTAATATGATGTTTCTCCCCACCTTCATGTATTTCCCTTAATGAAAAACAACTTTGATCATCGTAATTACTCTCCTCAATCCGGATCAAAATAGTATAATCCACTAAAACTGATATGAGAGTCATATAATATTAGATCTCTTAAACTACAACATGATTCTAATTTAGTAAGGTCATCATCATCGACTTACCACTAGACTCTTGAACTTCCAGAGTCTGAGTTTGGTTGCCTAAATTGGTTAAAACAATATTTCCCTTCTAATGCATATATGATAGATCACAGATTAATTAAAGTATATGATAAACCCATATTCATTGCTGGAGGTCTATTTCAAGTAGTGAAAAGATATTCTTTAATTTATTTTGATTAGTATACATAGTAAAATTATAATCCAATAGATAATTTCTCCTACACTTCCAGGATTAAAAACCTACATCCTCATCGAGGTCATAAGTAGGGTATTTTTATTCACTTGGAATCATCTATTGAGACCCATATACAATAAATCGATCTCCCTACATCTACAATACTTCAATACCAATCCCAGATGTATCACAATACATGGTATACTCTCAACTAGGCTTTAGGGGGGATCATGATCGGTAATGTAGTCAAAATCTTATTCAAATCCTCGAAGGAATTCTCACATGATCTAGACTATTAGAACTTTAATGCATATTTGGTTAATCTCGAAAGTGGTGCTTCCAAATGGTAAGAGTCTTGGATGAACCTTTGATAATAGCCTACTAAGCCCAAAAAATTTTCAATAATGAAACAAATCTTGGGATTCTCCCAAAAAACTAATGCTTGAACTTTCTTTGGGTCCAATAACACAGCTTCCTATGAGATTTTGAGTCCTTAGAAGTGTTCGCAATCCATCAAAAATTGAAACATTGATATCTTTGATTATAGGTGATGATCTCTTAGTGTACTCAATATGAGTTCATGATATAGGGAATGATATTCATGATTCTTGAAGTACACCAAGATGTCAATGAAAAATACTACACCAAACTGATCTAGGTATGGGTGGAGGATTTGTTTTATCAAGGCTATAAATACTATTATTGGGTTCTTCTACCTAAAAAGTATAATGGTGAACTCATAAAGGATATACCTTCTTATAAATTAGCATGTGTCATGTCCGAAGGTATAACCCTCAACTAATGATACATAGATCTCAATTAGATAAATGAAAAGTCACAATCTCCTTTCAACTAGTCAAACAGATAATATATACATGGAAAAGGATACTCGTTCTTCACTTTCATGTGGTTTAACTGTATTTAATCAACACATATGCATAAACTATCAGGAGCCTTCATATAAAAATAAATTGGAGAACCCAAAGAAGAAAATAATTGGATTGATAAACCCCTAATCAATCGACTCTTCTAGTTGAGTATTTAATTCTTGAAGCTATTTTCGTCTCATTCTATATGGTGGATGAAAATTGGATTAGCCCTTATCATGTGATCAATTGTAAATTTCACATCTCTCTTAGGTGGAGACCCTAGTAATTATTATAGAAATAGAACTTCAAACAGGTCCACAATTGATGTAAATGCATCATTATTCACACCCCCATTCTCCAAAAAAGTCTAAAAACTGGGGTCAGGAGCTCCCCTAGTTGTTGGTGAACTGGAATTGGAAAAACTAGATGGATATCCCACTCCCCATGTGAATATGATTTTCACCCTTAAGAGATAAAAAACTGACTCCCATTTGGTAAAAATATGTTTTTTTCTTGGTATGCAATTAACTAGTCCATACACATATTTAGTTCAAATCCTAACATATATAGATTGTAATATTCCCAACTGAATTGATACACCCCAACACTGAGTGAACAACCGATGCACAAACAAATGTCTCCCAACTATACACCCAAAGGGGTTTCTATCATCACAACCCCAATCTAAAAATCCATTAACATGATTAACACATTTATTTGTTTTTTATATAATATAATGAGATTCACCAAGGTCAAATATTGATTTATAATGTGTAGATGAAACATGAATAGTACCTCTTACTTGTGATGGTACAACATCACTCTCCAATAGTGTAGGCTGAATTACATGCAAATACCTTTCACAGTTTTCACTTTGATGCATTACATGTCTCTTAATCTACACCACTATTCTAATATGATCACTCTTTTTTTGGGCCACCACATCCACTACATCTACCACCATGTCCAGTAGAACTCCAGCGGCTAGACTAATATAGTGTAGATGATCCCCTTCCCACACTCTGATTCTTCACAGATGTTCTATAACTACCCATATATTCTAGGTTCCTAGAGAAACTCAATTCATATCCCATCCTATCAAAAGCACTACACTCAAAAATTGGTCAGGGACAATGCCTATGAAAGTATCCTAGTCAACCACACTGGTGGTAAATCACTCAGGTATGATCATGAAAACTATTCCTTCCCCCTAGCCACTCTTTTTTCCAAACCTCTGGTCAAAATTCTCAAAACTATTATACCAACCCTTAGAATATGTACCTCTTGATCATCTATCTTAAACAAAATATCCTCTACTAAAATATTTCTTTAGGTTCCCAACAGATAGAGGAGCCTGATCCACTATTTTAGAAAAACAAATCAGCCGAAAGATATTTACATGGGAATTTATTTCACATTTTTTAATGTTCTAAATTACTCTCATTAGATTTATCATCCCCTTTCAATGCCACATAAAAGTTTTAAAAGTTATTTAAGAGACCATAATAGTCCATCCCAGTCATACTTCCCTGAGTTAACCATGTTAACTTAGTTTTTCTCTCTTATCTTAGTGTCTATGGATATACTTATTCTAGGAACATAACCAAAAAGTCCATCCATAGCACCCCATATTCTTTCTCCTAATTTTTTTAACATGAAACCAATGCTTCACTAATTATCATTACATATAATCATCCATCTTGATCTAATTCTCAGAATAGGTCTCTAAAGTTTCAGGTATAATAGAGATGGACTCATTCCAAAACTCGGATACCTCAGGTCGACCCTATATGGTAGAAGTTAGAGGGTGGTGTAACTAAAACTCCCACATCATGTCATGCATACTCTTCACTTCCCACCCTAGGCCTCTCTCTATAAAATTCATGAATTTATCATTGTTCTCCTGAAATGTCTCTCCAAGTACGTCACTCGGGACTATCTATTACTTAAGTTCCTCTATCGGAGGATTATTTCTTGGCATAACCTCGTGTCATTAATTCAACAAACATCATCATGAAGGTATATATCTACACTTCCAAAAAATGTATTATGATAAATTTCTCAAAATTTACATAGTTAGAAATAGGTATTAACACAAATCTATAACAATTCATCCCCCCTTTACTGCCACATAGAAAAAACCGATGCACTATCACAAACCTTAACCATACTACATCGTGGTCATTGTTAACAATGCTAAATCCATTTTCATATTCATGTTTCACACTATTCACAAGGTTATTCACATTTTACATCATTTTTATATTTTCAAATTCCATATCATGTCCAATTTTTAGTTTAATTACACAAACAAGGATAACATTTGAATCTCAATAACTTACATAAAACTTGTTTTATTATGCCTTATTAAGGGAGATACAAGTCACAATAATTCTAGAGTTCCTAGAATTATTCATGCATAAAAACTCTCATTAAATACTATATCATGATTCAAATCTAATAAAACCTTAGAAACAATAATCACATCACAAAAAAATTGCATCACCCAAGGTGAAATAACATCCAATTGTAGTTACACACTTCAATAACAACAATAACACCCTGTGTACTTTGATTTTAATCTCTTACAAGGTTTAGATACAACAATTAATGAGATCTTATAGAAGTCTTGACTCATTTTATTATCCTATCTACCAATACTAAATATTAAGAAAAATGAATGAAATTAAAGCAAACCTTTGTTACCACTTTGAAAAGTCTCGACCCGGTTTTCACACATTTTTTCCCTAAGTCAGTCGATTACATGACCTCAAGGACACCTCCCTATTTTCTAGAGCTTTAATACTAGTAGTAAGGGGTTAATATGAATCTTGGGGAGTCTATACCATCTTTATCAAAGTAGCACAAGAGTGTAAATAAATATACAACAACCAAATTATATAACCAATAACCAAACCAAACCACTATTTCTTAATGAAAAAAATAGTAACTGCAATATCCAAAACTAAATATTAGTTATTTCATGCCAAATAGTTTTCATGTTTCAATATAAAAACTCCAAATTAAAGAAAGACATAGAAAACTCCTAAGAGGGCCATGAATCATGCATGGTTCCCCCATCCATGATCCATCCCAACTCATCCATCTAAAATAGGGCCCTTTCCCTTATCATGTCGTTCAAAAATGAAGTGTATTTGAATTCCAATCAGGAATCCTAATTATGGTGTTAGTATAATTTAGTAGGCCTTCAACAATGGTGTCTAAAACTACATCTGCTCAATAATAGTGCATGAAGTTGAGTAAAGAATAAAGTTCAATTCATAAAGTAAACAGTTATCACATTTCATTATTATTTAATTAACCACAATAATGATTATCTTCTAAGGAAACCCAAACCCCCCAATACAGTATTTTCTCAATGATAGATTCTGAACCACGTGAAAATACCAAGGTTATCATTTATCATCCCAATACATATCATGACCAATTGTAACCGTAGTCCAAAGAAAACCCCAGGGCATAGAATGTTGTGCCAACACCTCATTGATATTTGTAGAATCTTTCCATATCCCACAAATCATTGTCACATGGGTAATTGTATCCTTAGTCACTGTCTCACATCCATTATTTCATATGGGTATTTGGATCCCCAGTCTATGTCTTACTCTCATTTATCACATATGGGTATTTGGAGCATTAGTCCATGTCTGAAACTCATTTATCATAAATGGGTATTTTAAACCTCAGTCCCTATACCACACATGTATATCACATATATCACAATATCACATATAAAAAATTGCTTACAGTAATTATGTTTAATCACCATTAACCTTCTTAACAAACATCTACATACTAGTATACTGTTTCAATTCATCAATAATAATGGTTCATCATGTTAATTAACATGGAAGAAGATGAACAATTCACTATTAAACCATTTATCAACATTTAATCATTTTAATAATTAACCCATAATTTTTAATTTAAATATACCTTAATACCAATTATCAATTAATTCCTAGACATGTGAATTGTACAATTACAGTACCCCAATTTATCATTAATTACACAGTCACCACATTCTATTAATGAGTTCAAACATTAATTAATCCAACTCCACAAATTTCATAAAAAAATTACATTAAATAAATAGTTAATTAATTAATCCAATTAAAAAAATTCCAATTGTCACTAATTTAACCCATTTCATCATCCCAAATAAATTTCATTAAATTAATTCCATGATTCCAAAAATTAATTAGTCAATTAATTTACTCAATTTGAGATTCAATTTTTAATTGTGCCAATTTAAATTTCACTACACATACAAATAATTTGAATCAAGACAATGGGAATACAATTTCGAAAACCTACCTAAATATCATTGAAAAACACTCACCAATGGATATCCCCAATTGAAGTGGAATGAACCAGATCCTGATAAATAATTAGATCTAGATAAAAAATAAGGAGAGGTTTAGATCTTCAGTATATTATTTGAATCATTAATAATGTAGGTTAGAAGGATTTGGAATCCACATGTATGCCTACAAAAATAAGGGAAATCATTTAGCATTGAGCTAGGGTTTATATATGGTGAATAATAGAGGTTTATGAATTTTAAATCCAATTTTGTGTCGATTAAAATCATGTGTACACGGGTTATAGAATGAGGTGAATGGTTTCCCCTAATAGTTCACCTCTGCCCAAGGGCCACACGGTTACTAGTAAAAGGTTACACGATTTTCCATACTATGTGTTAACCATGAAATTACCTTATTCCTTGGGTTACAATGTTTTCTCTGCTACAAAGCATGGTTGAGGAAAACCATTCTCCAATCATGTACTTCCCAAAACCTCTAACAAAAAATATAAATTTCAAAATAAGTCACCCATGAAAAATCCAAAAATATATACTAAAAAATTTAACGATTTCTCAAAAAATAATGGGAAATTACTATAAAAAAGTCAGGATCTTACAAGTGAGTGGTGAGGCTTCCCACACATGGACATAGATAGTAGTATAATATGTTGAGCTATACAAAGTGACATATCATGTTGTAAATCCTAGGTGATAGCAGGGAAAGATCCAAATATGTACTACTCTTATGAATCCATAGATACATGCTAAAATAGAGGATCTAAATTTCCTATACATGTTATGTAAATTCATTTAATCATAGTTTGTTTATCATGGGAAACTAGTGTCTTGAGAACTCTCGTAAGTTGTCTTATACTAAAGGAGAGTCTATAATCTACATATGGAACTCTTTATTATTTTATATAAGTAATAATTATTAGTATAAGTTTTTACTCATTGTGTTAATTTATTACTCCTCGATCTCATTAACAAAATAATAATGATAAACTTATAATCTCCTCTAATACAGACTCAATGTGAGAATAAATAAATTATATAAAATAATACATATTACATGAAGGTTTGTAATATGGAACAATTTCTTAAGGTTAGAGTGTCATATCTGTCACTATTGGGGAAACAATGAAGATGTTGTAATTGAGTTAGGGGTTTTTTTCAAATGATTGATTCTCCCTACCAATATAAATATATACCTATATATTTAAGATCTAGATTCCACTAAAATAGAATTATAAATGGTGTAAAAAAATTTCAAGATAACCATCAAACTTATTTTAAAATACCATGTTTCATCATGTTATTATTGATGTTGTTTTATCCATAATTTTTAATGGACAATGAGGTAAAGAATAAACTACTTGAGCCATCACTAGAGACCAAGTGGATTCTATTATTAAAAATAAAATTACATTGACAATTATTCCTTTAATGAGATAACGACTATGAAAAGGGTTCTTGGGACATCAAAATTAACTAAAGGGATTATATAAAAAATTAATTATTAAATTAAATGTTATTTTAAATGTTTCAATGTGTTTTCACAAAAGTATTTATTATCAACAAGAGTATGATACCTCTTTGGGTTATTCCATTAGGAATTAATCATATTGAACTAGAATTCCAAAATGGAAGGAAGGCATGTTATCCAATTTCATTTGTTTATATATGTCAATGAAAACCATGTGAGAAATAAAAGAGTGAGTTTTCGACAGGATCTAAGGATCAGAGCAATGTGATCTATGATGTAGTATAATTTAAGAAAATATATTGTGATCCATATGCAGATATAGTTTAATATTATATATCATATAAAATTTTGGTTCTATAATTTTATGTATTTGAAGTTAGTATTTTATGGGTGGTAGAGTTTAATGGCATAGAACATGGATAGTAAAGAGGCCACTAATCTAAGGTAATAATATTTAGGTGGTACTTGACTAAAAATTTTAGGTTATTAATCTTGAAACACAGGGGTGATGGAATTTTTTATCCAAAATATGGATCATTATGTAGTGATACATTCTCTATAGTAAAAGGGATCATCAAAACCCAACGTGGGTTGAGAATCAATTATATCAATTAAAAACATAGTTATATATATATTCAATTCAAAGCTTTGATGCTTGAACCAAAGGGACTAGATATTTGGGTGTCAAAATATTTTTATTCAAATATAAATCAATTCCCACATAATTATATTATTCTCTATAATGATCTTTATTATGAAATGGAAATACGGGAAATAAATTCATTTTTATAATGATATGATAAGTATGATTCATACCACCTGTTAATTTTTAAAAGTTTCCTCATTGGGGTATAGACGAGAATATAGATTTGTTCAATTACTAGGATTAAGATGAGTAATCATAGTGACATTATATATCCCATGATAAATGGAATAAATACACACATAGTTCATGAATTGAGGTATCAATTTCAATTTGTATTATATATTGAGTATTATATGTGATCTCTATCTAGTTTTGTATAGGTGAAAGGGGGATCAACATAAGTCCTAGAGTTTTCCTAAACACGAAGATGAAATAAGGGATATATCTAGGGGTTGGGATCATGATTAGAAAATTTTAGGTCACTATTTATCTCATATAAATCATAATCAATCCATAAGTATAAATTAAGGGTTATGGGCTTGTGATTGACAACAATAGAGGTCATGGTATAAAACTAACACCTCTTAAAGGGAGAGTCATCTTGGGTAAGAAACAAGGTATTATTAGGTGATAGGGAAAGTTCCATGTAGGTTAATTTCATATTACAAATACATTCACCACATAGTTTAACATTATATTTTAAGGATGATGTCCATATATTTTAAAATTGTATGAAAATGACATATACTAGGAAAAATCACCTCATATGGTGATTGTGTTATGATAAGTAGTTTAATGTATCATAAATTGAAAAAATAAGGTATGTGTATATGTATGAATCTAATATGGGGACCACAATGTTTATTTCCACACATAAAATATATATATAATTTGTTTAAAATCACACAATAAGTATTAATAAACTACCTTATTCCAGTTCTGATACATCAAAATCACACTAATAAAACCATCCCCCAAAATGATTTGGCTTATGTGACTCATTGATGAAGTGAAAAATATGAGTTAATATAGGATAAATGATATTATATGAGATTTTATGAAATTTTTGGATGGTTTGGGGTAAACACATTTTATTGACCACTGTAAGTGGACCCTTAAAGATACAGGAACTATGTGGGATTGATTCCACAATACAGACTCACCATGCCAAAAAAGTGAATGAGGGGGTGATACCAAAGGTTTTAAATTTACAATTTAACAAATGAGAATGGTTAATGGTTAAATAATAACATTAACAGTTTTAATCAAGAAGTAAATTGAAAGACATAGTGACTATGAGCTTCATGAATCTATTCAAAAATTTGGTTCCATTGTAGTTCCATTCTAAATAAGGGAAAATATACTAAGTTTGTTTATTGGGTGACTTTACATTGACAAGATATTTACTGTTCTACCAGTATAACCTGATTGAGTTTGAATACAGTGTGACTTTATGATTTTAGTTGGAATATCACTATCTTAGTGATGATGTGGAAACCATGATTAGAATGAGATTATGGGAACTGGAAACTTATCTATGAGGTTCTTTTTATATATTATGAGACACCCTCATAAATCTAAGACATTATTTTGAATCCTAAACCTAATTAAATAATAATGTAGACATTATTTAACTATTCCAAATGATACATTATCTAGATTAATACCTTTGGTTAGAGTGGGTTGGTTTTTTAGGATGGTTTGGATATTTTTCTATCTTCCTCTTGCTAAGATATGACTATATATTTTTCTCATCAAAGAAGTGAACAATATGGGATAGTAGTTTAAGGATTGAAAATAATATTATTTTATTGCCGACATGTTAGGCCATGAGTGTGTCTCATGATAATCATTTAAGGAGTCCTATGATCATCACCTAAGACTCCCCAAGCTCATAACATTAGGGATTATTTTCTAATTACACATGGAACTAGAGGCTAATTACCCAAGGATTAACATTATCATCATATAACACATCATTATATCATTGCATAAGGAATACAAAGTTCATTACCTATGTTTTCTAATTCTCATCACATGTGAAAAGATGGGCTTGAAATGAATTAGTGTGTGCTGATATATAATTCTCATCATAGATGTGTCATATGCTCATCATATAAGTAATTAAAGGGGAATATAGTGATCACAATGAAATAGTGGTTGATAATCACACAATAATCATGTCATAGTCTCCAAGGTTTTAGATTTTTTTGGAAATTCTTATCCTATTACACTTGTTAATTTAAGGTTGTTATGGTGTAGGGTCTATTGTGAACATTGGTCCAATAAAATTCATCTAGTCCTAGTAATGGTATAACATCGAGTGGGGATTTTAGGCCTCTTATACTCATCAAAAAAGTTTATTCACAATTTATAATGTAATGGGAAAATTTATTCTTTTTCTCTCATCATGTAGGGTAAATAAATATTTAATGTTCATTAGGGACACTCAAGATGTATTCCTGACTTATAAGAGTCTATTATTTTTTCCATCTCTCTAAACAGTTATGTGTATATATGGTTTCTTGGGTGATGGAATCAAACCATAAAGATTTATCCCATATATTTTGGTGGAGTATGAATCATAAACAATTTAGCCTAGGGTTCACGGTTTAAGTTAATATAACTAGAATATTCATTTCATTTTAACATCAAATGTTTGGAACTCCTATATAGAGAAAGCAGATACATCAAGGGATAGAGAGGGACTTATTTATTAGGATTCCCAACTAACATTGGGGAGAAACAAGCATATATAATGCCCATAATAGGCTTAATGAAAATGGGGTGGGAGTAAGGGACCCCAAATATGGTCAGGAATATGGAGTTAAAAATATTAGGAATAAATTAAGAGGATGTGGGTCTCATGTTCACTTCTCTTTTGAAAAGTGTTTCTTATAAAAACAGGAAAATGGAGTTATAATAACACTTTCTTTTGTAGCTTTATGATTTTGTGAGACATTTACTTTCCTTAGATAGGGTTCTTGTATATGAGAATATTTTTTCATATAAGGGAGTTAGGTAAAATCATGATGAATTTATGCTAATACATGAAAAGTATTGTGTGGGGATTCATTTGTAAATTAACTTTAGAAAGGGTCCCTGGAATGTTATATTCATTGTGTGATCTGCAGAAGTAAATTTACACAAGTAAAAAATATTTTTTTCAATTTAATAAAAAAATGGTTTTTCATTGAAATTAGAAAATATGGTATTTTTAGGAATCAATATCACATCAAATATTTGATCGGTACCTTCAACTATGGACTCGCAAAACTTGTTTTTTCTGAAGATCAATCATGCACTCCAAAATTTCATTTCATGGATGTATTTACACTATGATACATCATGGAAAACTTTTATGAAATGAAACAATCATTTACCTTGTAATTGGGTTTGAATAGGGATTGAAGTATCAAATTATAACAAAATATCACAATTTATAGAATTTTAATTCTCTATGTATTCACAATGTGGGTAACCACTTTGCCTATAAATTACTGTGGGGACTCAAAAAGGGAATCAATCTTTCCAAAATTTGAAATATAATAAATTTTCATGGAATACATATGTTATTTTCCTAAAATATAATTATATAGTATTAATAATTTTCACTATTTAAGTGGAAATCGTTTTAGGATCACTACATGAGTGATATAGGATTCATCAACCCATCAAACCACACTTTCATGATGATAATATTTATGAGAGACATGATCAAATTCGAGATAGAATATTCCTCAGGAATTAAAAATATAAATTGTCAAGAGGCATAATATTATACTACTCAGAGGAGGTAGAAGAAAATAAAAATGGTATATAGTTAAGAGGACAAATACAATATTGCCACTAAGAACTAATTAGACTGCATAAAAATAATGTGAGACTATAACTCAAGTAACTCAGATTTGATATTTACTTATTATAATTGTTTGAGAATTAGTGGACCCCACCACATATAATAGATCGTTTTTTAGTCAATTAAAGTTATATATAGTACATGAGTCCTGTGTTAAATGGGAAATATAAAAATATTGCATACGTTATATTCTTAAAACCTTGAAATAATTTAATATACCCATCTTTATATCACAGGAAATAGGATAAAAATAAAGGGTGAGTTCATATCTTCTATAAAGGATACGTATATAGAATCTAGCATGAGTAAATAAATCAAAATCAATATGGAAAATTGGAGAAATAAAATACATGACATTAAATGAACAACTTCAATTCAATGTATTCCCATTGAAAATATACACATAAAAATAATAGGAATAATGGAAACTAAATTCTTAATAATGGAAATAAATAAATCAAAACATTCATGATATTAAAATCAAGACCTCAACAATTATGTCATTAATCTTTCCAGCAGGTTATTGTCGAAGACATCATTTTTAAAAACTCGGTCTGTGTAGAAAAAATTACCATATAATATATAAATCATGTTATATTGTCTCATGATACATATTGATGGATTGAAAATTTATATATAACTATTCCGCACTCATTACATTCATTCCATATTAATTCATTATATATTAAATGATTATTAATCTTCCTTGAAAAAATTTACTAGAAATCAATATATATCTATATTGAATGAATAATAAAGAATATTCCCCCTTTTAATTAAACAATATTCAAAATAATCATCCATCAAATGATGCAATATATATTAATGGTATATGGGTGAGAGAACATAAATGTGTTAGAATTGATTCTTTTTAAATACGTGATACATAAAATATGGACATTGGGGAGAAAATAGTACCTAAATAAATGATATAGTGTAATAATGTAATGTGATCAAGATAATTTCAATGACCAAAAATTTTGAATTAGTAAAGAAAAAAAAGAAGAAAATAATTTCATTATAAATAATGGTTTTATAGAAAAACCAATCATTTTTAGGATATAAAATATAATGGAATCAAAATATTAAAATTAATTCTTGTAACATTGTGTAAAAATGTAATAATAAATCACTTTCCAATTTGATTTCATTCTTTAAAAAAAAATACCCTTTTATTCATTATATTTAAAAAATAAAAAATTCATGAATATTGGGAAATTTATTTTCTAAAAAAATTACCATAGAAACATGTAGAAGAAGCTTCAAAAAAATTTACAATCATGAAATATATAAATTTTAATCATGTGGTAAAAATTTAAAATTTATTTTTATACATTTAGTAAAAAGTCCAAAATACTTCATTGGAAAATTACAAGAAGCTTTCAATTAAAAATCATAATGAAATCCAAATATGAATTAAAATGACCTCTAATAGTCATTTTACATTAAAGAATAATTTTTTTTAAAACATTTAAAATTACATTTCCAATGAATAAAAAGTGTTTAGAAGAAACCCCCTAAAATTTGAATTTTATATGAATGTCCCTTATATGTGAAGTTATTATTGATTATTTATCCACTAGGGAAATAAATGGAATGTAATTATGTATACCCAAAAAATAACAATATGAGAGTAAAATACATGGGCTTTTAGATAATACTATCATATAATTTTCCGAAAGTAAATCTTAACCTAAACAATCATTAAATTAAATTATACTGTAACAGAAATACCTTACCTTGAGTCTATACATAGTCATACAAATTTTGTCACCCAATATAATGATTTTAAATTTATTAAATAATTTATCATGGAAAATATTCATATATATTTAATTTTTATATTCCTTTTCCAATCCTTTTAAATCCATTCATTTAATAGTTCTTCCTTAGGCCCACCATTTAAGTTTGTTCGGTTAATTTCTCCAAAATATCACTGAATTGTTATGAATGATTATGGGAGTAATGTAATAATTAAATAATATCTAGAATTTTAATAATTTCATTAATACAATTTTTATTCATTATATAACATTTTATAATCATCCATGCACAGTGGATATATAAAAACAAATCACGTCGCTTTGTGGAGGTGGTAGTCCAAACATACGGATGAGTGATGTTATCATCTTTAAAAAAATAGAAACATAAAAAGGTATATGTATCCTATATTTCAATAATAATAATTATTTCATAATTATCAAATATATTCATTAATTCTATATTTCTGAACATACCTGTAAATCAGTGATAAAAATGAATTACACCGTTATATGGAGACGGTGAGTCATACATATGAAAATATGATTTTATCAGTTTCCATATAATAGAATGGAGAAATAATATCGATGTACCATTAACATAAAATAGAATAGTATGATTAATATAGTGATTTATAATGTTAATATGGATATTGAACATTTGGTGTAGCTTAGAGAAGAAAAGAACATGGAATGGCTCGATAATACTATATAACATATCTTTCAGTAACATTTTTTTTCAAACACCATAATCCATCACAAAGTAGTATCTTGGGAATTTCAAGACATAAACTACCTATGTAACACCCCAAGAATTCATAGTATGTTATTTCTTCAAAGTAATTCAATAACTTTCACTACATGTAGCACTGAGTTCTAGAACACCATGACTTACCAAACAAGCCGTTCAAAAGCATTTATGAATAGTATTAATTTAATTTTGAACTATATATAATACTTAAAATTTCTGAATCCATATTATGAGTTTCTAAGCATAATGTAAGAACAAATACATTTTTTTAGACAAAAGAAGTATTTTTTTTAAATGAAATTTAACCGCCTTTTAATGGCGAAGCCATTTTAAATCCAATATTTGAAAGTTTTATATATTTAATTTGACAAAATAAACTTATTCTTTATAATCGGGACATAATAATTTAGTTTCAATAATGTTTTGGTGTTTTTCTGATAAATATCATATTTGGGTGAATAGTGAAAATACTATATTTTAACTGAGAACAACTTTTTTAATCAAATTAATTTATATTGTTAAATTATAAATTTTAATTGTACAGAAGTATAAATAGATTATATTTTTACCATTTAATCCAATGATTTTAATTTTATGTAATTTCACTTTGAAATTGGACATAATCAAATGTCAAGTTTTTGATAGTTATTATTTCTTAAAAATACGCCTTTTGGTTTTAATAACGGGAAATAATTTTAAATTAATAAATGAAACGTTTATATATTTAATTTGGTAAAATATACTTCATTTTTTTATTTTGAATATCGAAATTAGGTTAGGCTGAAATATTGGTACTTTTCTGATAACTTTCATATTTTAATGAATATTGAAAATTACTAAATTTGAAACAAATTTTTTAATCCAAATAATTAATAGTGATAAATTTTGAATTTGAGCGATTTTAAAGTATAATTAGATTATAATTTTACCATTTAATAAAATTTTGGTCATTGGACAAAATTTCATATTTAAACTGGATATAAGAAAGTGTAAATCTTTTGTTAGTTATTATTTGTTAAAAACATGCTTTTTTGTTTCGACAACGGGAATTAATTTTAAATTAATTTCTGCCACTTATGTGTTTATATTTTAGAAAAATGGATTTCATATTTATAATCAGGATGTCTAAATTGTGTAAATAGGTAACTTTTATTTTTAGACATATTGAATAATTACTTCAGAAAATATTTTATTTACCATGGTTAAAGGGTAAAAACAGTAAATAAGGCTAACAAAATAATATTATAATAATACTAAATTACCCTAAAATGTATCCTAACCCGATTGGTTGATACATGTCTGACCATGCGCATCATTGGGTTGATTTTGGGACCCCATGGAGCCACTTGTAGGTGATAAGGAAACTTTATATTAATTACGTTAAAGTAAATACAAAAATGACATTAGCATATATCTTTTGGAAACAAAATTTTTACATAGGGTTATATATGTTATATTTTACACTATAAATATTCATTAGAAATATAAAAAGATTTCCTACATAATGGTATTTTATATATAATTTATAGAAATTTAATAGTTAAATTTAGTTATGACACAATAATGATGCAGTATTTTCCATATTAATTAAAGAATAAAATAATTGGTATTATAAAAGTTAAAATAAATATAATTTGAATGTTTTGATGAAATAAACGAATTTTATTAGTTAATATTACATGTTTTTATTTTTTAAAATAATTTTATTCGAATTAATAAAGTTTTTATGACTTTAACAAAAATCAATTATTGAATAGTGTCAGAATGGTCAAACATGAGTTTTTAAAACAAATAATATATTATTAATTGATATTCTATTCCTAAAAATCTAAATATTTCACAAAGGAATTATATAATGATATATGTATCATTAATAGACCACTTGGGGGATGCGTGGATTTATATGGTATGTTTATTAACTATATAATATAAAAATACTAAGTGACATGGTAAATGTCAAATTAATTAACTTAGAGTTAAAACTAAAAGATAAGGTTAATATAATGACCCAAACCTATCTAAAATCTATTGGTTGAAAGGCTTTAGACCCATACCCACCATATACTTTGAATAATCCACTTTGGATCCATTAGAAACCGAATATGAATTTATTATAAAATAATAATTTAAGTTTTTCCTAAAGAGCCCCTCCTCCCCCTTATAAAAGGACACCACTTCTAACGAATTCTTCACAACTTCAAAGCCTTTTGGATTGGCCAAACCCTGAAAAATTATTCTATCAACTTCCCAAACTTCATCCTATATTCATTAGTTTGATCATAAAGCCAACCTAAGAAGCCCTATTGATCAAATCAAAAGGAAGAACCCGAAGAATAGGTAATGTTTTCACCACCCTCTTTCAAGTTCCTTTCTTCTTCAATTTATTCTTTCATTGTAATTTCCATTCTAAAATAATAACTCCAGTATCTTATATATACTGTGATTTTATTATAAATATGGTACAACCATATTATGTATTTTATCCATCATTCGAATGACATGTCACCATACGTGCATACGTACGACCTACCGTCTCCATGTCGTGGTGTAATTGTTATTAAATACTTTATTATTTGGATGGGTATAATAATGATGTGTAATTAATATAAATAATAATTATAACATTAAAATTATTATGTTGATATGATATACCATCCAATTATATATTATTTTAATATCAAAATAATGATATTATCGCTCGTGTGTACGCACGGACTGCCGTCTCCACGAACGTGATGAGATTCATTCTCCATCGTATCCATTCAAGTATAATTCTCATTTGATGATTAAAAATAATGTTTAAAGACTTGATATAATTCTGGATATGAATAAGATACAACATATCCATAAGAAACATGGCCTCTATAACGAAACATATAAAAGAAAACGAGAAAGTTAACACCCAAAACGATGATAATACTATGATATTATTAACAAATCAATGTTAAAAGATCATATATGATATCATATTAATGTTTATGGTTCTTTTATAATTTAATAACAATTATTTCACCATTATACAGGAGTTTAACCTACTCCCATCCAAGGAAAAGTACAATTTAAGGGTTTATTTCACAATCTCTTCACTATCCGAGGTTATTTATATGTAATTATCTTCTGGGACCTCTTTATCATCCACATCCATGTTTCTTAAAAATATATTTCAATATATTCATAATATTTTACATAATATGGGTAAATGTCATTTATACCCTTTTTTGACTTTTTATAAGATGTTTATAATGGAATCTTTACGTCATTTTCCAAACAAGGGCCTTTTCATCCTTTTCGACAAATTAAGGTAAGAATGTCTTTTTTTAACTCATACGGTGGGTGGGGAAATTTTCCACCACTGTAAAATCTTTGAAGATTATCTTACTAGTTTATAAGAATATTTTCAAAGTAAATGTTTTATTTTATAATTATGTGACTTTTAAATGATTTCAAAATGAATATTTTTTGAATTTCTGAAAGGTACTCTGTCAAGATCAGAATTTTAAATGTTTTAAAGATTTATCTTTCTAAATATTATTAATTAATGTCCATGTTTTCAAAATGATTTTATAGATTTATTTATATGGAAATGAATGTTTTGAAATGAAATTTCTTTTCAAATGTTCAAAGTGGTGTGGGACACTTTGACTCAAAAATGTCTTTAAAATTACTTCTTTTATAAATGTGTTACTTTTAAATGTTTGCAAAAAAAGATATATTTATATCAAATAGTTTTGATTTCATCTATGTAAACATTCTTTGATGGATTTTAAGCTTATTTTAAGTTGATTTATTATGATACAAAACTTCCATATTGTATTTAAGGTTTTGTTATTTGTTTGACTGTGGATATGTTATTTTTATACCATTTATGGTTTATGGAAAGAGTATTTACATTTTGTATTCTGGTTTTAATACGAATTTTTATGTTATATTTAATGCTATTCATATGAGGAATGCATTGGACATAGTAAGTGACTGGTGGATCCCTCTATATCTACTCGATGCATCGGTAGGTCTCCTGAGACAAACAAGTCTCTTGGCAGGATGCGTTGACAAAATCTTTTTTGTAGTCTTGGAACGAGGCATTGGCTACGTGATTATGATAGTCTGGCATTATGCATTCCATCATTATGAAAGTGGTTATTGATATTTAATGTGATTATTCAACTAGTATAATATCCACGTGAATAAGTAAATTTCATTATTTCATTTTATTTTTGTCATATTATGCTGAAGTTCAATTCTAACAGGCTTTTGTTTTAGTTATACATTTCTTAAAATGTTTATGCTTATTTATGAAAGTTTCCGCTATATTGTTATCCTTACCAGGAATTTGAGCTCACCCCTTTCAATGTATTATTTTTCACAGGATGTGAAGAAGTATTTTATGAATGACCTGTAGGGATATTATACGGGGATATGAGTGTGGAGACAAGCTTTTGTTTTATTTTTTACTTTATGATGTAATGTAACCTTTATGAATGTATATAGTGTTTCAAGGATACTAAATGAATCCGTATTTTGAGACTTGATCTTTTTTATCATGCCAATGTTATGTAATAATTCACAGACTCTGGGTAACTGGGGTCGGGGCCTTATAGTTGCTATCAGAGGAATTTTAGTACAAACATTGGAAGCTAGATTTAGATAAACTCTAATTAGAGAACATAACCCTAAGATAGACTTTGAGGATTAGTATAGTAGAGCATCCTAGAATTATGGTATTGTAAAGATTTTGTGAGTTTTCCGAGAAATACATCAATGTCTAGATACGAGAAGGTAGAGACGGCTCTAGCACAGATGTACCTAAGGGAAAAACCCGAAAACACCGTTTTAAGCTAGACTCGAACGGGAACTGGTGCACGACAACTGGCCTTGCTGCACTCTTGGTTATGACACTCTCGGGGGATATGCTTAGGATAATTCTCATTTTATTTACAAACAATTATGAAGGTATTATGAGTATATAATGAATCATAGAAAACATTTTTATGATTATGGATTATATCCATAAACTGTTCTATTTACGTTATGTATTTTACAAGTTTGGAATTATTCATTGCAATTCATAAATTGACATAGTTTGTGCTATTGTATAGAAATGGCTCCCAGTAGAAGGAATGTGAACTCCAGCAATACGTATGATCCAAAGAGTAAGAAGGATCATATATTTCACGGTATTAATCCAACATTTAGAAGGGAAATAGTCTCCCATGTATTCTCAACATAGGAAGAAACAGTATCATGTGTTAATAAGATAAGTAAAGAATTCTCCGAGTCCTATGGTTTTGAAGGGAAGCAAGAGAAGAAAATGATGGAAGAGAGAAAGGTGTATAATGGGAAGAGGGAAAAGAAGAATTTTTCCATATGAGATAACTGTGGGAAGAAACACCCTGGAACGTGCTTGAAAGGAATGAGAGTTGTTATAAGTGTAGAGAAAAAGGACAACATGTACGCAACTGCAACGGTAATAAAAAGGTTTAAAATGTACAATTCTTCATATGCAAGGAGCTGGGACACTACGCTAACCAATTTCCTAATCATCAGAGAATGACCCAAATGATGCTATTGGATAATAATCATGTTATGATACTATCACAGATGAAGAGGAATGATTAGAGTTCTAATTTTGATTATGTCAATTGAGTGTAGTATCAACAATGTACTGGTTATAAAAATTATGTAGTATATAAGGATTGTTCTGTAGTAATATATCACTAAGGACTTGAGATTGTTTGTAATAAACAAAAGTGACTCAATAACAGGTTAAATTTTTGGAAAATTTATGGTTGAGAGAAAAATAAACCATAATATGGTTCTGATATCAAGGTAGTGATTTTGGAATAATACATGATTGATTTGGTTAAATTATATTGGATATTCTTGACTACCTTGAAACTGATTAATGATTTGTATATTCCATCATTGTTGGAGTTTACAACATTTTTGGATACAAGGATTATATCTAGTATTCTATAAGTAATAATAGATCATGAATGTAATCAATTAGATTTTATAGTATTTCATGATGACGCAGTGTTTTAAAAGAATTCATGATGAAGGTGTTCACATGATATTACATGGAAAAAAGGATCTTCACTATGTTTAACTACCTTATAAATTTTTTACTGTGAGTTTGTAGAGAAGTATTTTGGATAAGTCTAGTTTGAGATTATTTTTGGATTTCCATGAAAAGGACAATCTTGAGGTCGGGCGGCAACCCATCACCTCCGACAAGGCTGCGAGACTTGAACCCACAACCGAAGGGCGACAAGGGTGTATCACCTACCACTGACCCTCATGATGTACTATATTGAATAATTTAGTTTTTTATGGTTCTTCTTGTTGAATTATAAATTCATTTTTTTAACCCTATACGAATATGATAAATAGAATATCATTTTTAAGTTCTATTATCTTTTAGAGTGAAATATGATTTTGTGGTAGAACTTAGTTAAAGGATGGGACACTACTTGTAAAGTACATATTTTTATTCTTCTATTATTCAATGAAGAAATTAATTCTTATACTTTAGTAATTGGATATTAAAAAAATGTGTAATCCTAATACCATATATTTTGTTGAACCGATGGTATTTTAAATCAAAATAGATTAATGAATTTAAGGGCCAATATTTTACACTTGTTTTTGATTGATATCCTCAATCACTACCTATATATATTTACGTTTTTCCACAAATTATATGTCTCTAATTTCCACCAATGTTCTCTTAATCGAGATCATAATTTGGTGGTGACCCTTTCATTTCTCTTTTCCTCTTATTAAGACTAAATTTTATTAACCTAATTTCCGATGTGGGTTTTCCCAAAGTTATTTTCTATTTTCAAACTTTTATTTTTGAAAAATAATTTTAAATTTCGAGGACACTATTTATTGTAGGAGGGAAGAATGTAACACCCCAATATTTCAGAGTACGTTATTTTATTCAAAGTAATTCAATAACTTTCACTACAGGCAACACTGAGTTCTAGCACACCATGACTTACTAAACAAGACGTTAAAAAGATGTTATGAATAGTATTAATTGAATTTCGAACTATGTATAATATTTATAATTTTATAATCCATATTATGAGTTTCTTAAACATAATGTAAGAACAAATACATTTTTTAGATAAAACAAGTATTTATCAAAAAATGTAATTTTACCGCATTTTAATGGAGAAGCCTTTTGAAATCCAATATTTGAAGTTATATATATTTATTTTGACAAAATAAAATTATTCTTTAGAATCAGGACATAATAATTTAGTTTCAATAATGTTTTGGTGTTTTTTTGATAACTTTCATATTTGGGTGAATAGTGAAAATTACTATATTTTAACTGAAAACAACTTTTTAAATCAAAATAATTTATATTGTTAAATTATAAATTTTAATGGTATGTAAGTATAAATATATTATATTTTTACCATTTAATCTAATGTTGGTAATTTTAAGAAATTTCACTTTGAAATTGGACATAATCCAGTGTCAATCTTTTGATAGTTATTATTTCTTAAAAATACGCCTTTTGGTTTTAATAGCAGGAATTAATTTTAAATTAATAAATGAAACTTTTATGTATTTAATTAGGAAAAATAAACTTCATTTTTGGATTTGGAAATTTTAAATTAGCTTAGGGTAAAATTTTGGTACTTTTCTGATAACTTTCACATTTTGATGAATAGTGAAAATTACTAAATTTTAAACTACTTTTTTAATCGAAAAAATAATTAGTGATAAATTATGAATTTGAGTGATTTTAAAGTATAATTTGATTATAATTTTACCATTTAATTCAATTTTGGTCATTAGACATAATTAAATTTTTAAACTGGACATAAGAAAGTGTCAATCTTTTGATAATTATTATTTGTTAAACACACGCTTTTTGTTTCGACAACGGGAATTAATTTTAAATTAAATCTTGAAACTTATGTGTTTTGAATTTAGAAAAATGGATTCCATATTTAGAATTAGGAGTTCCAAATTGTGTAAATAGGTATCTTTTATTTTCAGATATTTTGAATAATTACTTCAGTAAATATTTGGTTTACCATGGTTAAAGGGTAAATCAAGTAAAAAATGGAAAACAAATAATATTATAATAATACTAAATTACCCTAAAATGTATCCTAACCCTATTTTTTGATACATTCCCGACCATGGGAATCTTTGGGTCTATTTTGGGACCCCATGGAGCCACTTGTAGGTGATAAGGACACTATATATTAATTAAGTGAAAGTAAATACAAAAATGACATAAGCATATATCTTTTAGAAAACAAAAATTTAAATAGAGTTATATATGATATATTTTCTATTATAAATATTCATTAGAACAATAATAATATTTCCTAAATAATGGTATTTTATTTATAATTTTTAGACCTTTAATAATTAAATTTATTTGTGACACAATAATGATGCAGTATTTTCCTTATTAATGAATGATTCAAATAATTGGTAATATAAAAGTTAAAATAAATATAATTTGAACCTTTTGATGCCATAAACTAATTTTATTGGTTAATATTACATTTTGGTATTGCTTAAATTAATTTTATTTGAATTAATAATGTTTTTAAGACTTTAATAAAACTCAATTATTGAATAGTGTCAAAATTGAAAAAAATGAGTTTTTAAAACAAATATTATATTATTAATTGATATTATATTCCTAAAAATCTAATGTTCGTCCAAAACAATTATATAATGATATTTGTATCCTTAATGGACCACTTTGGGGATTCTTGGATGTATATACTATGTTTATGAACTATAAAATATAAAAATACAAAGTGACATGGTAAATGTCAAATTAATTACCAAAGAGTTAAAACTAAGATATAAGGTTAATATAATGACTCAAACCTATCTAAAATATATTTGTTGAAAGGATTGCGACCCATCCCCACATTAGACCTTGAATAATCCACTTTTGAACCACTATAAACTGAATATAAATTTATTATAAAATAATACATTGTGTTTTTCTTAAAGATCCCCTCCTCCCCCTTATAAAAGGATACAAATACTATCCAACTTTTCACACCATCAAATCCTTTTAGTTCGGCCAAAATCTGCCCAATTATTCCCTAAACATCCCTCAATTAAACCTAGATTCCTTAGTTTGATCATAAATCCAACCTAAGGAGCCATTTTGATCAAATCAAAAAGAAGAACCCGAAGAAGAGGTAATGTTTTCACCGCCCTCTTTCAAGTTCCTTTCTTCTTCAACTTCTTCTTTAATTGTTATTTACATTCTAAAATAATTACTCTAATATATTCTATATACTGTGATGTTATTATAAATATGGTACAACCATATTCAGTATTCTATCCATCATTCGAATGACAAGTCACCATACATGCGTACGTACGGCCTACCGTCTCCACGTCGTGGTGTAATTGTTATTTAATACATTATTATGTAGCTGTGTATAATAATGATGTGTAATTCATGTAAATAATAAATATAACATTATAATTATTCTTTATATATTATATAACATCCAATTATATATTATTTTAATATCAAAAGAATGATATTATCGCTCGTGCGTACGCACGGATTGCCGTCTCCACGAACGCGATGAGATTCATTCTCCATCGTATCCATTCAATTATAATTCTCATTTTATGATTAAAAATAATTTTTAAGGACTTGATATCATTCTGGATATGAATAATATACAGCCTATTTATAAAAAACACAACTTCTATAACAAAACATATAAAATAAAACGAGAAAGTTAACACCCGAAACGACGATAATACTAAGATATTATTAACAATGCAATGTTAAAAGATCATATATGATATCATATTAATGTATACGATTCAGGTATAATTTAATAAAAATTATTTCTTCATTATTCAGGAGTTTAACATACCCCCAAACAAGTAAAATTACAAGGTAAGGGTTTATTTCACAATCTCTTCATTATTTGAGGTTGTTTATACGTATTTATCTACTGGTACCACTTTATCATCCACATCCCTGTTTCATAAAAATCCGTTCCAAACATTCTTACTATTTTATCGAATATGGGTTAAAGTCTTTTTTACCCTTGTTTGACTTTTTATAAGATGTTTATAAAGGAAACTTTACATCATTTTCCAAACAATGACCTTTTTAACCTTTTCGACAAATTAAGGTAAGAATGTCTTTTTTTAACTTATACGGCGGGTGTGGCTATTTTCCACCATTGTAAAATCTTCGAAGATAACCTCATAATATTATAAGAATATTTTCAAAGTAAATGTTTTATTTTATAATTATGTTACTATTAAATGATTTCAACATGAATATTTTAAGAATTTGTGAAAGGTAATCTTTATCAAGATCATAATTTTAAATGTTTTAATGATTTATATTTATAAATATTTTAAATTAATGTCCATGTTTTCAAAATAATTTTAAGTATTTATTTAAATGGACATGAATGTTTTGAAATGATATTTCTTTTCAAATGTTTCAAATTTGTTTGGGACACTTTGATTCAGAAAACTCTTTAAAATTACTTCCTTTATAAATCTGTGACTTTTAAATGATTTAAAAAAAAGAGATATTTGTATCAAATAGTTTTTATTTCATCTATTTCAACATCTGTTGATGGATTTTAAGCTTATTTGAAGTTGAATTATTGTGATACAAAACTTCCATATTATATTTAAGGTTTGGTGATATGTTTGACTTTGGATGTGTTATTTTTATTCCATTCATGGTTTATGGAGAATGTATTTACATTTCGTATGCAAGTTTTAATACAAATGTTTATGTTAGATTTAATCCTGTTCATATGAGTAATGAATTGGAATTAGTAAGTGAGGGGTGGATCCCTCTATAGCTCCTCGATGCATCGGTAGGTCTCATGAGACAAACTAGTGTCCTGGCATGAGGCATTGACAATATCTTATTTGTAGTCTTGGATCGAGGCCTTGGCAATGTGGTTTTGACAGTCTGGCATTATGCATTCCATCATTATGAAAGTGGTTGTTGAAATTGAATGTGATTATTTGACTATTAGAATATCCATGTGAATAAGTAAATGGAATTATTTGTTTTATTTTTCTCATATTATGCTGAATTTCAAGTTTAAAAGGATTTTGTTTTAGTTATACAGTTTCTTAAATGTTTATGCTTATTTATGAACGTTTTTGCTATATTGTTGTCCCTACTGGGCATTTGAGATCACCCCTTTCTATGTTTTATTTTTCCCATGATGTGAAGATGTATTTTATGAATGACCTACATGGATATTATAAGGGGATATGAATGTGGAGATAATATGTTGATGTAGTCTTCACTTTATGATGTAATGTAACATTTATGAATGTATCTAGTGTTTCCAAGGCTACTAAACTAATCAGTCTTTCTAGACTTGATCTTTTGTGATCAGGAAAATGTAATGTAATAGTGCACCGACTTTGGGTAACTGGGTCGGGGCGATACAACCTGTGTAGGGATTTTGGAAGGTATTGGTTGAAAAAATAGGCTCTAGTAGTGTGGATAATATAGGATATGGGTTACCATATATAAGTGAGGTGGGTGGAAAACTTGAAAATGCATGAAACATTACAATATAATATATGTATTAGTCATGTAAATTGATTGAAAATAATTGTATATTTTAATATGGTAAGGATAAAATCTAAATAAAAAAAATTTATATTTATACACATGTTTCTTGTAATCTTGATTCCTTATCCATTTATTTTAACTCATCTTACCATTAACAAATTTGATAAATATTTACCATTGTAATTATCCATTATAGAAAAATAGTAAGTCAACATTTTTGATTAATATACATAAATCTGATTATAAAAATAAAATATATTTTATAATATTAAATTCTCAATATTTTTAAAAATTAATTTCAAAATATGTTCGTAAAACAAAAAGAAAATCATTTTTAGAAAAAAAAACAATTTTAAGTCTAAAATGATTTTATAGTAAAATAAAATAAAATATTGATTCTAGTAGAATTAATTGGATGCTTTTAAATAAAAATATACAATTAATATTCAATAAAAAAAGAAATTATGAAATACATTATTGATAGAGAAGAAATAAAAACATTTTTTCTTTTTACAAAAACATTACATTGATTTCCAAAATATTATTCATGTATTTATATTCTTAAGAAAATGTTTTTATATTAATTATATTACATATATAATATATATTTGTTTATAAAGAATGTACTCAAAAAATTTTATGTTTCTCTAACTATTAGTCAATAAAATTTAGAATCTAACCTAGACATTATATAAAGCTCAAAAACTAATAATGATTTTCCTCCAAAATACTCCATCATCTGCTATAATATTTTAACAAATAATCTTCATGGATAGATAGTTGACTGGGACCCAATCCATGTGGGGATTTCACTGATAAATATGCATGGTCTTTATGGGTTCGCTAGATATGCATGGAGTTTTTAGATCCCCTTCATATGTTTAGTCTATTTTTTGTAGTGGGGACATTATAATTCATAAACTACTTACTTCTAAGATTGATTTTAGAAGTACTAATTTAGTTGTTTTAAATTTAGTAGATTCAAAATTCACCTTGGGGGGAGGTCATAATTAGACTATGTGATATCCACATGATCAGGAGGATCCTCATATTAATTAGGAGGTATAATGATTTAATACATGATTTGTCTTCCCGGATGGGTACATATTAGACCATCAATCTTATATTTCTATTTATTAGAACATTTGTGGGAGATTTATTAATGACTCCTATCTTATACCTTTATGAATATTTAGAAATATGGTTTTAGATATTTATTGACCTGACATGAGTCTAGATTCCAAATATGATGAAGCTATTCTGGAGATCCCAAAATAAGAAAAGCATGGGTCATATATTTTCCTTTTGGGACATGAGAAATATACTATGTAGGGACTCTATATAAAGGATTAGGACCCTGATACAAGCCTGACTAAATCATTGGTGATGTTCATTTGATGATTCTTATTAAAAGTTACGAAGACTCATATGGTTCTTAGTTCAATGGAATTCATTATGACATCACTACTGGGGACTAGAAACCCAAACAACATTTTTATCCCAATGATGAGGAAACCTTATATCATGTTGAATCACATTAGTATATAGAACTCACTATTGTGAATATAAGGCCCCCTCAAATTATTATATAGGTGGATATACATGAAATTTAAGGGGGTGATAACATGATACCAATTAACCCCCTAGAATCCTTCCACATGCTAATTTTTCTAAAAAAATGATATCTACAAATCAACTATACTATGATGAAAATCATGATCGGGTTACAAGACATATTATAATAAAAATATTTATAAATTATTCTATGGTGGTTATTGGTGAGGGTTAGTATAGTTTTAAAAAGGTTTTATGTGATAGCCTTCAGAGATATGTTGTTGTTTTCTCACATTAACTCTTATTTAGTTCATGAACTACACACCCAATATCAATTATCTTGATAAAATAACTACTTCCAATGAATCATTAATTGTATGTGTACCATATTATGTTTCTTGGATGAGATTGATCTAAGAGTATACGAGACCCTCAATAGTCATTTATATTAGGGGGATACGTAGGAAGCCCTTTATTTATAAAGGACCAAAGGAAAAACATCGAGGGAAACAATGTGGAGGATCTAAGACAATCATAAAATCACATTAATCGATGAATAGATATATTAACAACATGTAAAAGGCTATATAGGCTTATCCAATGACCCTTTCACGTCATTATGGTGAGGCTTTAGATCCAATCATTCCTCCCTATAAATTTCCCCCAAGTAATTGAGTTTGAGAGTAGAGTGAGACTTAGATACCATAGAGGTTGCCTCAATCATGGATCCCAGAAAGTTCCTATAAATAATTTTAGTAAAAAATGATTTTTAATGTTTCTAAGAGCCTAAAAAATAATGACACATTATTCATTGCCTCTATATATGTAGTCATATGTGTAGAAATCTCTGAATGGGAGAGATATACATTCTCGATCTTAGGAATATCAATTATGTTTTATTTGTTCCCAAGGATAAACATAAGACATGTCTCTAAGAGTTGGAATACTTAATAATCAATTATTTATAGGGGTTGATGTTTTCACCGATAAAGTATTCCAAATGATTTAGCGTTATCTAGTTTTATACCCTCAAAGTGAAACCTCAACCAAGGAAACATAGATCAGACATTCTAGTGATAAATATGAATGAGGTATGGTGGTAAAAATGGAAGATTACACTATGAAAAATGGGGATATAATCCATCTAATAATGATATAAGAGAGCTTGCACCAAATTATGTATGTCCCTTGGCCAAAGAGTGAAATTATTTAATTTTTTAACAATGATCATCATTTGTTTTTATTTACTAGAATGTGCATGAATCAGAAAGTGGGGAGGAATGAGAGGCTTCAGAGTAGCATTAGTAGTTTCCACCTATTATATATGATAGGAATCCCCCAAGTGGTAAGGATCTTAGTACATCATCATCTCCTAATAATGTGGGGTATGATCGATCTAAAGCTGAAATACAATGTATAAGGAAGATATCAACCCACTAATTATTGGGGTATGAGAGGTAAATTTGATTCACTTCTTCATGTTTATCATTTTTAAAACATTATAACAAAAAAAATTAATTTATCTATAGTATAGTGAGTTTTTTAGGGTGACTACTATCTCATAGAGGTTTTTGAGAAACCCACAAATGTTGAGCGTCATGGGTGTTGGAGATTGTTTTAATTTTTTCTTACCATAACCTACTAACATTTGTAGTGGTTGATTATAAAGAGGTATCAAGGCCTCTATAATTCCAAAAAAATATAACCATATAAGAATATATATAGAATATATGTTTTCATCATGTTCTTTTAACAAAAAATTACTACTTTTATAACTCGAAATAATGTATAACTTTATTGTTCTAATAATTTTAAACAATAGAAGGATGATGGTATATTTATGGGATAATAAGAACACATTTTAATTCAAATGAATTAAGGGGTTTTTGGGAACCTAAATCCTTTAAAATATATAATGGAAGGGCTTATAGAGTGTTAACCACTGGTTATGACATTTATGTAATCTATAAAAATGAATAATGTTTTGTAAACATGGAATTGGATCTTATTATCTCAAAAAAGTGAAGCTAGAAATCTATTAGAGTTTCCTCCAATATAAGAGGGATCTATATTTTTATACCCACCACAAACTATAGAGCCTAGATTAGAAATTTTAGAGCATGATGATGAGGGGCATATTCCCCTCTCATGTTCTTACTGACGTATAGTCTTTCACCTAAAACAGAAATGGTTTTAGGCCATGTATAGGTAGAGACAATTATGTTATCTGACTACAGACATGTAATATATTTCTGAGAATCACCACTCATAAATAAATGGATCTATTGTGGGGAAATATTGGGATCCTATTTAATGAACTATAGAACCATAAATTTTTTTTTACTTAATATTCACTACATGAAATGACCCATGAATTTTTTGGATGAGTGGGAGCATTTTGAGTCTCAATAGATTGACTCTTTAAGAGCCATGTATTTGGATCATGGTTTAGACACTCTCCATGTTTCATAAAAATGTGTTACTGCGAAATAGGTAGTAGAGAGCCTTCTGCAGAACCATACATGGATACCAAAAGAAAAAATATGCTAAATGGGTCAACTTTCAAAATTGTAAACTATACTAACCCATGCATTATCTTGATCTATGTAATTTTATGTTAAGTAATTTGTTTTTTGGATGCACACAACTAATGTTCATCCATATGTACATGAAGAGATGGAGGAGTTTTAAAGGATATAATAATTTTTTGAAAACTCTAAAAAATTATGTATAAGGTAGATTTAGTGATTAATCAAGCATAATCTACGAGATATTTTCTATTAAATAATAGGCTCCAATCTATAGTCAGTCATCATGTCATTTTTAAGCAATAAAATTACATATTATCTAAATTTACTATTTTAAATTCATTATATATATATATATATATTCCTACAAAATTCATGTTAATTATGGAAATAAATTGATGAAAATAAGGCTACTCTTGCTATACGAGTGTGTGAAATAGAGGTGGACATGTTAGAAAAAAAATATCACCTGAAAAACTATCTTGAACTCAAAAAGGAGGAGAATAATAAGGTTTATTTTTACTCATTCATCATTCCTCCTACTAGTGTGACAAATTTCAAAAACGCACGACATCAATGATGTTATTACTCCAATTGTAAAATATATTTGTATTAAATTTAAATTTTGTCACCAAAATTGTTAATCTATAGATGAAAATATAAATTGGTTATGGATGACCATTTAAAAAAATTCAAAACATGGGTTCCACTACCATACAATCATATATGATTCTTATTTGAAATCTACCCTATATAGCAGGTCGTATGATACTTTGATAGAATTTCATCACTATAGGGGAGTCTATTATTTAATGTCGATAGTGGTTTCTCTAATACATGAACCCTAGATAGGATTCATGATAAGGCATGGGGGTTGTTTTTTCCCATAGGAAAACCTATTCATAATGTAAATGGGATGTCGATCTTAATCAGTTATTTCAATGTTTTTTTATAGAGAGTTTATTTTAAAGAAATTTTCGAACACTATTTAATTTATATCATGAATTGGTAAAATATGAAGGGCACCAAAAACTGATGGATGGAATACAGATTAGTGGATTTTTGGAAAATAATACCCCTTGAAGGGACATGAGGATGTATATATTCCATGATCCAGGGAGGAGGATAAAATAATTATTGATGTTTTATTGTTTTATGTCATATAGATTTAAGCCATGATTGATATAATATGTAATGATTAAGTTTGAGGTAATTCATTTTTGAGTATGCCCCCAGAGAAATCCATCTTCATAATGACTGGAAATTAAATGGGAAACCTAATAGAGGAGAACTAGACCCCATGACGAGGTGGGTTGATAAGATATTCACAACTGAGCCTATTATAGAATATTAAAGAATCACATTATATCCTATAAAAATTTAATCAATCCAAATTGTGTTTTTATCCATTACATTTCTTCTGTAGATCTATATCATACACAAATGGATAAAACAGATCGATACCTAGGAGATGAAAGTGGAGACTTCAAACCTGATGGGAATTTGATAATAAAGAAAAAAAATTTGTTAGATCCTGGGATAATGCATTTGAGGGTCACCATATATCATGAAAAGGGTAATCAATTAACTCTTACGTCTATATGGTGTTGTAATTGGTTTCCAACACTAAAAGAGGGGAATAGAATAATACCAATTCCACTATGATAGTGTTCCCCAATGAGTGAGGACCTAAGATTCATGTATTTTAAATTCAAGTGATAGGTATATTTCATTATATAGTAACATCATGTGAAAACAATGTTTATATTGTGGTTTAACATTGTATGATGATGATAGAGATTATAATTATGTATATCGTGAGTCAAGGATGTTGATCTCATAGTTTAACATAATATCACGAGGATGAGGAGTGTTTTATAGTTTTATGTCTTTTAATAAATAATAAAAGATTTTCCTACCATTAGTAATAGTGTCTCCTAAAAGTGCTACGGAAACAACCAACTAATACTCCCAATCAGATATTAGTTAAACTCAATTTGAGAAATAAGTAGAAATGAGATATTTCTCAAATTTAACTAGTGTTCTTGATAGTTATTGATGGTTCATGGTTAAAATATTACATCCACAATTAATGAATCTTATCAAGGGTGTTATCAATAATATCTTTTCACCCTATAATAATTAAAATCTCCAAATATGGGGACACTGAGATTGTTAGGATTTTATTTTAACATGTAATGTTGTGTTGAGAAACATTGTGGCCCATAAAACTATATAATGTTTTATAGTGACATATATTTCAGGAATGACCATTATAATATTTGTATATGTGGATACAATATTTTACAATTGAAATGTTGGGGGATAGAAAAACCTATTTGATAGCTGGGAATATCTAAAGTGAATTATCCACAATCTTACTTCCAAGAATTTTCATACGAGCCACATACCCTAGATTGGTGGTAGGTCAATATTGGGGAATTATTTCATCACCATAGTTGTGTATATTTTGAAATGGATTATTTATCGATATTTAAAATGAGGATACCAAATGTAGATATGTTGATTCAATAAAAATTATCTATAGGAATTTAGACACATGTAGGGATAAACTGCGTAGTACTGTGAATATTGATATGATGTACCAATGTGGGTGAAGTGCCATGTGGGAAAGTATGGTTTCCTTTAATGTTTTTCGACTAGAAACACAATAGAGATATTATTGTGTAATATAATCAAGAATCAGGGGTCTATTGTGCTCCACAAAGATATATACTTTTATGTTCTTATACATTTTACTATGGGGGTGAAGAGGTCCATATACTAGGAAGGAAATGAGAACCCAAACGTGAATAAATTCCCAAAAACTGATATATAAGTCCCCAATTATTGATGGACACATTTTATGTTCCTAAACCATGGACCTTGAGGTACACTTTTGAGTTTAAGGTCATGTAGATTTGGAAAAATATTACTAGTTTTTAAGGTCTTACAACATTATTCAAAGGTGAGGGCAATCTATCTTGGTGGAGTTTAGAATATCTCACATTAATCTATAACCTTATTATATTTCAAACCACCTCCTGGATGGGGGAATATATTTTATGGTCAAAGTTCTTGAACTGTTTATAGTTCTAGAGTTTAGTTTTTTGTATGTTTTACAAAATGTGGGTGACGGAAGTCCGTCTAATGCCCAAGGAAAGAAAATCATAATGTGAACTATGTGGACAACAAAAGCATGGAAAACCACTTAAAGGATAATACATACATTAGGATCATGGTGATAAGACTAGGTGGAATGAAATGAGTTCATCCATAACAACAATGTGAATACTGTAAAACTAATATGTATTGGTGACCAATTACAAAATAAACATATTTAGATAGTATAAGTTAATGATGCAAGGATCGTGTCACATTTCAATAAAGGTTATGCTTCTTGGACCATAAACAAACTATTTAATGTCATACAGAAAGGATAAGGGAAATACACTTTAATATCATGTTTCAAGATGATGAATGTATATTTTGACATCATTTGGTTAGTACTAAAGGGGGGATCAATGTGGAATATATAAAGGCAGGTGAAATGAAAAAGTGTGATAAGTATTGGAAGCCCCTCATTCAACACATACAAGATAAATAATGATTTATCACAATTTATGGTCATGATTCATAGAAATTAGTTTCTATTTACTATTTCAAGAAAATCAAACCATCCCTTTATTGAGTTTCATTATCTTTGGCACAGGTAAAAATATACTATTTAGTGGGAAATTGGACACTTAGATGATATAGTGGTATATGAAATTTATGGTTATGTTAATGATATATGGTCATAGAAATACAAAATATCTCATTAAATAATAATAACAGAATATTTAGTTCTAAAATATGAAACCTCCCTATAAATGTCTTACTTATATCTATGAGTGTAAGAGAGAAATTCATGGATTCCATGATGGGATAAAAGGATGAAACCCTGATGTTAATTAGTAAAGGGATTATCATGAGTTCAAGATAAAGAAAAATATGCTATGTAAATTAGGATAGTTCTAGTAGTATATCTAATGGGTGAGTAACCCTAGATCTAATAAAATAAAGAGGGAGCAGAATGGGTCATAATAGAAATAAGGAAATCAGCATAGAGAGGGTTTTAGAACATGTTATAGGGCCTGAGATGGGAGATATGGGAATTATTTTATATTCTTTATGATTATAATCATGACGCATATTGTACTCTTTTTTGGGTTTGGAATAATCTCATATGTACCCTTTGATCTCATAAAACATTCATAATTACACAATTAATTATATGGATATACATGTATTCACATCACATGATGCATACATTTTTTTCCACAAGACCATAAAACATTCATATTATCATAACTCGTGAAATGTAATTGGGTTTCGTAAACATTTCATTATAGAATAACCCATTGAAAATGAATGGATTTCACAATCTTTTAATCATAGCATAACCAATGGAAAATAAATGGGTTTCAAAATCATTTTTCATCATAATCCTAAATCATTAAATGAAATAATAAGGATTTCATCATTGAATCGTATCATGAAGAAATCTAACGTATCATCCATGGATTTCATGTGAGATGAAAAATTATTTTGAAATAATACTTGGAACATTTCTTGAGGAAAGTATCATTTCCAATTTAATGTTAACAATTTTAATTCTAAACATGTACCAATTATTATAAATAATATTTCAATTATAGTATCATTTGAAACATGTAATATAAGATTCAAACCATCGTTTTTGTATGATGGTGGGAAATGCCATTCAGGTCATACAAGTTAGACTAATGAATCCTTTCAAATTTTCTATAAAATTTAAAACATCATCATTTAGAAAGAAATAGTAGGATTCCTTTTAAACCACTTCATAAATAACTAAAAATGTGTAAAAATAATTCTTTCAACAATAATTGTAGAAGATTAAAAATAATCATGATTTTTTTAGGGAACATGGATATTGATGAAAAGAGGTTTTTGACTGAAGATAGAAATATATAATGTTTTATAGATAAATATTATTTTATAATATTGAATATTTAAATAGAGGTAAGTTATGAAAAGAATTAAGTTTCCATAAATATCCAAAGGAGTAAAAAATTTATGAGTTTCCGGAGAAGTAGAATATATGATCTCCTTAATGAAATCTCAATCTTAAATAATGAGATTATAACATCAAGACATAACCACTATGATAACATTTCCAAAATAACACCCATAAAATATAGATCATTATATATATATATTTAATGACCCATAAAATTAATAAAATCATTATAAATGAAAATCATGGTCCATATATAAACTATATAAAATAAATAATTGTTGAATATTGCATGTCCCACAAGGAAATAAAAGTGAGATTAAATCCCTTACAACATTAGAAACTTTATAATATTAAGTATAATTAAAAAAATTAAACATTAAATATTATGGATATAATGATACTTGTTTTATTGCATGTTAAAAGATAAATATATAGATCATACCCCATGGAAACTTTTTCATTTATTTTCAAACAATCCATAAGACACAACCATACAACCATACTATCAAACAAGGGGGAAATTATAGAGGAAAAAGTAATGTAGGCCAAGTTAGTCATCCTAAACTATATTCACACATTCTGGTGGAAGGATAGACATACTAGATAAAATTGTACGAGGTACATCTAGGGACCCTCGAGTGGAATGAAAGTCCACCACATTTTATCCTGCCCACTATGTGTGATGAAAGTCGAACTATCAGGAAACTGCCTCAAACATTACATAATAATATAAGAAACAGACCAAGGAGTGGACTCACATACCTGGATACCATTATGGATAATATCTATGTCAGTTTTTGATGAGTGAAACCTGATTATTTTTTATAAATACAGACCTCCAACCCGTTAAGCAGAGTGTTGGACTCTGCCATAACCGAGCTCCCCTAACCATAGAAACAACTCAAGGAAAGGTGCAATGACCCCTTATGATCTCAAACCACTTCACCACCACTCATAACAATGAGAGAATATGAACCATTAATGTGGAGTTTAAATCCACTAATAGGAGGCCACCAACAGATCCAGTTCCCTGGTCTCAGAGCCACCCGAATTCTCTAGGTTGGGTCGTTACCCAATGAATGAAGAATCATATTCAGGGGATGGATATTAATCTAATTTTTATCTAAGTGCACAAGATTTTTAGTAAGAATTATATAATATACATAGAGAACCATGGTTGAACTATAAATACCTTCTATATGGGAAATATTACAGGTATTCCAGATCGACCAACAACCCACAGTGACAACTGTTGTCCAAGTAGTGCGATACAGAACGAAGACATTAACACATGGAGTGGAAATCTACTACAGGACTCCTCCATATCCTCATTGAAACCCCAAAACCATCACCAAACCAATGTACTCCACACCTCTGAGTCCTAGTAACTTTTACAAAACATTTGTTTCACTAATTCCATACATTTTCTACAATAGCACTAGCACCGCGAGACAATGGAAGTTCCCTTATTACGGATCACATCATTCGTAAGAATGAAATTTTTGTAACTACGCAAAGGTATTAAATTTTACTTTATAGCAATTTCCTTAAAACAATAAAAACTAACACCAACATTAGAATTGGGCTTTTGTTGGAGCATGTTTTTATACTCTTTACCTGAGAATACCGCACATGATGCCTCATTGAAAATAGGATGATAAATGTCTGAAGACAACATAATATATTCAAATAGGGATCGCTGATGATGGTTTAGGATATCATTAATAAATATGGGATAGAGGATTTCCTCAGAAAAATAGATGCCAGGTGTTGGGTATCTTGGGAAGGCCAGTGTGGAACCTATCCAGTTATCAAACCCGAATTGAGCTGACCACCTTCAATAAACCACCAAGATTGTTGATGAAGGGTTGGAAGGTAATTCCAAAGAGACTATCAGAGCCCCAAAAAAAATTCATTTTGGTTATTCTAGGTTAAAACCATATGTACCTTTAATGAACTGAATCCAAAGAAAAACAATCTCCATCACATCCCAAACTAACATAGCTTGTAAATAATACATTGACAACTCCACACTATGTAGATTAATTCCCCCTTCATGGATTGGATTATACAACATCTTCCACAAATCCTAGTGATACCTTCCTTCCCCATTGGAGTCACAAATAAACAATTTTATGGTTTTCTAAATATTTCTAATCACCCCTTTTATAACTTGGAAGACCGATAAGACATGAATTGGTATTGGGGAAACGATACAATTCACAAGGGTTATTCTTTGTCTGAAGGAGAGGAACCTATTTTCCAATTTTTGATCTGATTGATGATCTTATTAATCATCGGTTTGTAATTCCCAATGTTAATTCTTCCCAAAGATATTAGGGGGCCCAAGTACACATACGAAAATGGCCATCTACAAAATCCACATATTTCCTCCATTCTTGTATACCGAACCTAAGAAAAATCCCACTTCACATAAGAACCAACTCTTTTCGTATTTCATACGCTCCCCATTTCAGGAGGTATAATTATAAAACACCTTTTTAAAGCCTATAATATATATACTAGCTCCATTGATAAGAAAGATCATGTGGTCTACAAACATCAGATGAGGGAAACCTGGAAAATAATTCATACATTTGAATTATTTAATAGAACAATTGGTAATATATATTTATAGAATAAGACTAAGAGGGTCTTGAGACAAGATGAAAATGGAAGGAGATAGGGGGTCCCCTTGTAAAAGTCCCGAGATAGATTTGATGAAACCACCTCTTTTCCCATCAAAGAAATCAAGAACCCCAGTGAGTAATAAGATATGAATAATATGTCACGGTCCAAATTAGAGAATCTAATACACTCCATGACCCTTAGAATATAGCTCTATTAAACTCTATCATAAGCCTTTTCCGTGTCAAATTTTATGACAGAATTAGAACTATGCACCTTCTGATTAACATCTGAGACAATTTCCTGAGCAATACCAATCCTAGCATGCGAATATATTCCCTTAATGAAACCATGTTTCGTCACTTAAACCTGGTTGGATATGTTTATAGAGAGACTTCTATTATAAATGTTGTATAAAATATTATAAGATAAATTATAAATTATAATAGGCTAAACAATTTGAAAATAATATGGATCCTTCAATTTGGGAATGGGCATAAAGAATGTAGCACAAATGTCCCAAAGAACATAACACCCATGAAAAATTCTTGAATTGACACCACAAGTTCATCTTTAATATGATCCTAGTAAATGCAATAAATATAGGCTAGAAAAACATATAGCCTTGTTGTGCTATTCTTGATGAGTGATTTAATCACCAAAAAAATTTCCATCTCATCTAGAAGAGTCATGGAAAATCGAATAATGGAAAGAGAAACCACCTGAGTAATATAAGAAAATAGATCACTCTCACCACTTTGAAAACAACCTGGCGTATGAGGATTATTACCATCAAGAAATAATTTAAAGAAATTTTCAGTTATACCTCTGATGACAACGAGATCATTGGAGAAAGATCCGTCTTCCATATTTATGTTTCGGATAATTTCGAGTTTCTTCTCTTTAATAAAAGCCTGAAAGTATTCTATATTTTTATATCTCTCTTTAATCCATGCGACTCTAGCTCTGTCACAGAACACACTCTCCTGATCAAGAAGCAACTCACACAGCTTGTTTTCTTGTGAAGTATGGATCTAAGAATTACCACCTCCCACTCAACATTGAGGCTCAATTCAAGGTGATAAATATTATATTTTATAGAATATATCTATAAAAAACAAATAGTTTGTTGATTACACCATGTTTGTATCTCCCTACGTAGGTGTTTCCACTCGTTATGAAAAACCGCCCATTCATTCCCACGCATAGTCTTTCACCACAAAGTCACTAAAACATAATGAAAATGATCATTAGAGGCCCAACACCTATAAAAGAAAAGAGTCATTTGCAATACAACTTAAATGAAATCTCAAGAATAGTGGAGCATGATTAGAGAGGGAGCGGACTATATGATTCACCTTGACATCCGGAAAAAAAATATAATAGCCTGAATATTATTAACCCATGATCCAACAGACTCCACATTGAACTATGACCTCTTTGATTTTTACACCAGGTGAACTTGTTACTGGTGAAACCTAGACCCATCATCCCATAGTTGGAAACAAAAGTGGAAAACTCTTGATGGTATCTCTATGGGTACATGCCACGCCCTTCTTCTCAATACTATAAAAAATATCATTAAAATCAACCACAATAAAAAAAAATAAAGGCTACAAGAATTAAAGGATTACATTACCTCCCACATATAAACTCAATCTATACACACATCCTTTGGAGGCAAGTACACATCCATAGACCGACTGATAAATAATAATGAAAATGCTGAGAGATTATGCACAAAAATAGTATGATTGTAGCAGGACAAAAAGGATGGGAAGATGATGATTTTTATGAGAGATAGGCTATGTAGATCAAGATTGAGGCCAAGGAACCAGATCATTTAACCCCCGATCATTCCCTACACTTCAAAAAGACCCTAACGAGGATGCACCAACGATAGATCTTGAAGACCCGAGGATAACTCCGGATCCATGAGGATAGAATTTTCAGAGAAAAAGAGTAGAAGTCTGCTTTAATTGAGAAAAGGATCTATCTAGGGTAACTCCCGAAGGAACCCCTTTAATTGAAACCTGCTCAAAGGACCGAGATGATCTGGCCGACAACTCTGCCATGAAAAGTAAGTATTAATTCAATTTTCTAAAATAATTTTTATAATATAAATAATATATAAATATATATTCATTTAAAATACCATTATTAACTCTCATTTCCATGTAATATGACAAGGGTTTAACATCTATTTATAGAGTTGATAGTCCACACCTATGCATGAGTGACTGTATAGTCTTCAAAAATATTGGAAGGTAAGACATTATATGTGATATTATAATTCCATAATTATAATTATATGACAAATATAATATAAATATATATATATATATAAATCTGTGTGGGGGGGGGGGGGGGGTGGAAAATCCATCGATGTATCCAGTTGCGATATGGGATGATAGAAAAGGAATTATATCAGTTCGTGAGGAAGTAGTCCACCATACATATGATCAATAATTTTGTATCTCATTTTATATAAGATGATATGGATATAAATTTTTAAAACAACATAATACCATAGATATATATGGTATATATTGATTATATTATATAATCATGGATGAAAAATAATTTAAGGAGGTGTGATGATAAATATTATAAGAACACTCAATTATGAAAAAAAATATTTTCTCTAGACAATTTCCTTATGTTAACACCAAAATCATTCATTTGAGGGTATCATAATAAAAATAACTCCATCAAGATGTGGTATGAGAATTAATTAATTATTTATTTCTTTTAGTTTCTAACGCAAAATAATATTTGAATGTCGAGTGGATAAGAGATAATATGTCCTTATATAATTTTCCAAATTAACACAGTTAGAAAGTTCTTAGAAACATCCCAAAATAATGATAAAATATGAACTTATTTACATGAAAAAATATTCAAAATGAACATATATTACAATTTTGGTGTATGTTATGGAATAAATATGTCTATAATATAGGATTTGTACATATTTTATGGGAAAAAATCACCTTATATTTATGTTTAACCATAAGGTAAACTGTTTTAACCCTAACAACAATTATTAAATTTTATTATTTTTACTACTAAATAAGAACCAAAATTATGTTTGACTCATTAAATAATATTAATTATTTTTATTCGAAATATATAATCAATTTTTCCAAATTCATTGCATAGAAAATGAATAAATAAATTTAAAATTATATTGTTAGAGGCAATAAATGGAATGTATTTCAATGAAAATATTTTAAAAAATAATAAAAAAATATTATATCCCTATTGAATATAGAATTGATTATGATGAACTAAATTTTATTAATTATAATATAATTGAAATAATTTTTCTTTTAAAAACATATTAAAATTTTATTTAACTTTGTAAATACTTTAATGAAAATGGTAGTTTTCAATAAAAACCAGTATTTTCATTATTTTACAAAAAATTACTATTTTATAAAATTTCTCATAAATTCATTATGGAAATATAGAAAATATTATTTAAAGAATCATGTAAATTATTTATAATATATTTAATAATTTTTTATTAATTTTTTATATTATTATATCACAAAAAAGTAGTAAAACCATTTTTTGTTTAAAAATGTTTTTTTGAAACCTATAAAAATTTTACTAGAAAATATTTTTACTTTATCTAACACCATTACTAATATTTTTTAAATAATTTATTTTTATGATTCATACCTAAATAAAAAACTACTAAATTGTTATCATTATGTGTAATTAATAATATTGATAATATATTGTGGTTTGTTAAAACATGACATTGTGTGTAACCCAAATTCTAAATGAAATTAAATTTCGATGAAAAAATATATTAGATAAAAAAATATGGGTGTTACAGACATTTAAGGTGGTTGTACTCAAATATTATTACCAAATCATGACAATGTTTTAAGTCATATGATAGAGATATTACCATATTTTTAGAATTCATGGGGAAATGATGTTGATCAAATAATTTTATAATGAACCTCAATGATGGGGACCATAAAATTTAAGATATTATAGTAGGAACATTAGATGCATATATCAACTTCATATGGTGTGGATAAAAGTAGATTTACCAACCATTAAAATTTATTTGACCCAACCATGTAATTGAAACGATCAATAGGTGACTCTAAGGCCATGTGAGTCATGTTTAGTGTGGGAAATAAGGGGTAATGGAATATTACTTCATTCATATGGGATTTATAGTAATGTATTTATTGGATCGGTTTGGATAATTACATTTATATCCAAAATAATTCATGATGATGGGGAAATTTATTGTGTGTGAAACCCAATACCAATACACCCTACTAACAAAACGAACATAAGAAAGGGTAACACCATATTAAGATACTATTTGAGTAGAGGGGAGTGGAGGAATTTTTAAAGAGTAATTTTTATATTTGAATCTAAAATAAGGCTATATAAAGGACATGCATGATCATCATCCATGTATAAATTGTTGAAACCACTATAATAATGCTATAAAGATGTGTAATTAATCATAAATCATCAACCGATCTTGTACAAAGAGTATGATCCATGGTGTTCCTTCCAAGATAGATTATATAGAGAAATATTCCTTATATGTGATGTAGGATAAGACACGTGAATTATTCCATCAACATAGGGGTGTATATTTATAAATGATTGGATAATGGGAAAAATCAAATTATGAAAATAGTATTGACGTGCAGGAGAAAAAATACTCAGTGGGAGTTTTGAGCTTCATGGGACTATGCCATCATTTTTTGTGTAAATTGATAGATCTCACTATGCCAAATTATGTTTTTGGAAATATGTGATACATGAGATATTCCACTCTATTTAATGGTGGAAAACCATGTTGTTTCTTGAGGTTTCACATTTTAAGATCATCTTGAATTGACAATGAAGGTGATGTAGTTAATACAGTTCAGTGGAAGGTCCACACAACATGAACTAAGGAACCAATTTCATTATATAATACTCAAAAAATAATTTTCATAAGTTTAAAGGTAATAAATATTGGAATATCTACTTTAATTGAAGTTTCATCTTGATACATGGTGGGAAAAGGAACATTTTGATGATACACTAAACATCAGGAAAATATAGGTCAATAAAGGAAATAAAGCTAAGACCACAATATTTTATTTCTTTATAACTATGTATCTAAAAAAGGGGAATCAATGAACCCATATTTATAAGAATGTGATGTGGTGGGAAACCATCATATGATGAAAAAGGGGATTCCCATTTTGTAAGGATGGGAACATATTTTTTTTATTATAAGCATCATATAGAAAAAACAAACACCATAAATGGAACTCGATAAAGTAATAATAAACATCATCAAATTTAATGAAATAAATGAAATGAAGCTTGTCCCAATATTAAACATATTTATGAAACTATTTATTATATAAAGTGTAATAAATATAGACATGGTTATATAAAATAGTTGTGGTTGGCGATAAACATCATAGGAAAATAAGGATTCCTCTTTTGTGGGGACCCGACCAAGTTTTCATGTGTAATCATATTATACAAAAAAATATTCTATATAGTTTGACATCAAATAGTATTGAACAAAAAAATTTACATTAACTTTGTGTATATAGTTTTAATGGATATATAGTTTAAATTCAATCATAATGGAATAATAATCTATTTAGATTATAATTATTAAATAGTGAATACTTTTGAGTAGATTAATGTCTTGTGGAATAGACTAGTATATTTTTTAGTTTGAGATCATATTTCTTGAACATGGAGCCATGTATTTTAAACCCATTCAATTGGGTATTGAGTGAACCCAATGTAATGTTTTAAAAAATACTACTTGATAATCATTTCCTTTGTGTGTGGTTCCATATAATGAAAACTCACACTGATAATTAGTCTACACATTTACAGTAATCATTGTAAATAGTGGAGGATAATTCTCATTTGAGACCCAACATTGGTGGTTTTATTATATATATCATTTATTCCCCTAATTAAAGTAAAAAATCACCCTGAAGGAATGATCTAAGGTGTGACTTTTTGTTGAACGCTTAAGCTACTCAATTCTGGTGAAACATGATTCTTTATAGTGAATAGACCCTATTTTAATGAAGGTAATATAACTCATATATAAAAACTTGGTAATATTTATCCAATTTCAACCTATAATATATGGTTTAATTGAGGGATAAAAGCTAAAAGTTGTTGGGTCACACTACCTTTATTCTGTATACGAGGGAGTCATAAGTCACTTGGACAAAAGATCATGTTTTTGTATGGTATTCCTATAAGAATGTAGAGATCTATTCAGGTACTTAATTGTTGTTATGATTCGTTATCTTCTATTTAATTTTATGAAGGATAATATTGAATTCTCTAATTTATCAATTTACCAGTGTGTGATATAGAGAATGATCATTTGACCATATGATGCACTTGGAATATAGTTTATTCATCTCAGAGGGTAAAAATATGGTATCATTTTCTTTGAGAAATGTTTTGAGAATCCCAATCTAATGAAAGATACAAGATTTCACAAGATCGATCCTAGAAATCAATTTTACCTCCTTCCAACTAACATCTTTATACTACTTAAAGAGGAAATAAATAGCAATAATGATAAAAATGAACTATTGGGATTCCACTGGTGTGTAGAGACCCATGATGTAAATTACTAACACTAAAAAAAGAATATAGAACAAGTGGTGAGAATAATATCTAGAGGATTATGAATGATGTTTACATGAAATTGTAAATTATTAAAGTTTATTTTGAATTATAATGAGTCATGATTTATTGTTGGTCTGATGTAATTCAATATTAATATATGGTGGGATAGACGTAACCCCTTCTAGAAAGCTTCTCATATCATAAAATGAATCTCTTATATGTAATTAATAACTCCCTTCCCTTTTATATAAAAGATAAGGTCTCTATAAAATATATTCTCATATAGGAGTCAAATTTAGGTCGGTTTATCATAAAGGATGAAATTTTTTGACCATTTATTGACTTGACCCCATTCTCCCAAAATTATAGAAAGTGTCTCATATTTAATGTAACATCACAAGTATTTATAGAATAATACATTTTACAATATATTAATATTAATGAATAGTATAATCATTTTATGTTAAATGGGATGTTTTATCTAGAAGTGTACTCGACATGCAACAATATGTTTCTTCAAAAGCTTAAGTTTCACACAACACTAATTTATACCCAAAAACATTTATACAACAATACTTTTATTATTTTAAATGGGATTTGACACCTAGAAATTGTATTAGAGGGATTGAAATGAATTAAAGATATAATAATTTTACATATTTTTTAAATGTTTTTACATTTATCCAATTAATTTTAGAGAGTTAAAATGATCATGAATCCAATTTTAAGCAAAAAATACAATAATATTTTAAAAGGTCCTTAGACCGTCTTTTGATGTAGAACCCTTTTTAAATATAGTTTTTTCAATTTAATATGTTCTATTTGACAAAATAAACTTCTTATTTAGAATTGGAACATCAAATTCTACTTTGGTTTAATTTTTGGTATTTTTTGATAAAATCCATATTTTAGTGAATAATAAAAAATACTACATTTTAATTCAAAGTTATATTTTTATCTAATTTATTTATATATTAATATTGTAATTATAATTTTTTTATAGTGTAATTGTATAATATTTTTATCATTTAATCCAATATTGGTCATTGGATGTAATTTTACATTGAAATTGGACATAAACACATGTGAATCCTTTGATAGTTTTTACTACTTAATAACATGTTTTCTGGTTTTGACAGTGGGAAATAATTTTAAAGTAATTTATAAAAATTATGTGTTTTTAATTTGTAAAAATGGATTCCATATTTGAAATCATAAAGTCCAAATTTTTTAAATAAGTCCCCTTTATTTTATTCACACTATGAATAGTAACTTTAGTAATTATTTCTCTATATCATGGTTAAATGGTAAATTAGGTAAATAAGTGTAAAAAAATAATCTTATAATAATATAAATATACCATATAACGTTTTATAATCATATATTATGAGATATTTCCAAATATTAGCATACATTGATCGATTTTAGGACCCCATGGGGCCACTTGGGTGTGATAATTACATTTTATAACATTTTTATTATAGAAAAGGGAAATATGACATAAAATGTATCTCCAAAATAGAAAAAATTTAATTTTTTATATATAAATTATCTATCAGATTATAAATATTTATTATAAATATAAAATTATTTCCTACGTCATGATTTTTTATTTAAATTTTTTAGACTTTAAATAAAAAAATATTTATGAAACAATGATGATGTAATGATTACCTTATCAATAAACTATTCAAATAAATGATATAATAAATATTAAAATAAATATAAATTTAAAATTTTGATTTCATCCACTAATTTTATGGATTACTGTGAAATATTATCTTTATGTTAATTCTTTTGTTTCTACGTTATCAGGATTTTAGGACTTTAAACAAATCAATATCTAAATAGTGTTAAAATTGACATAAAATGTTTTAAAACAAATACTATTTTATTAAATGATATAATACTCATAAAAGACTATGATTTAGCTAAAATACATATATAATATTAATCATTTCATTAATTATCCACTTGTGGTTCTATTTTTATTTTATAGTAAATATAGTAACAATATATTATGAAAATTCACGAAAGCATGGCGATAGTTAATGTTTTTAACTAATGGTTAAAGATAAATGATAAGGATACTTTTGTGAACTAAACTAGTCTAAAACATAATTTTTGGGAGGATTTTGATCCATACTATTCTTATCCTTGAAATATATCACCTTGGAGCTATTATAATTCTAAAATAAATTTATAATAAAAAAAATATTTTAATACTTTCCAAAAGTGAACCTCCTCTCTATTATATAAGGCCACCGCCTCTACCCACTTACACACACATGTCAAGCCATTTGTCTCATAAAAATTATGCTTTAATAAGCTCAAAACAATCCCTCCCTTACTCCTAGATTCCTTCACTTGGGAAGAAGGAAACTCAAAAAAGCCTTTTGGCTCAAATAAAAAGGAGTTACCTGATATAGAGGTAATGCCTTCTCTAAAACTCATTTCCATTGTTTTCCATCTCCATACCCCTAACCTATCATTATTAAAGTATTTTATAAAAACACCAATATACCCCAATATAATGGTATGTTTTTCTTCTAATATTTATACCTAAACTTACACACACCTCCATCTAAAAGATTTAGAACATACTGTTTTTGTGTACAGTGAAATACTGCCTCACGAAACGATTTTTTCATGGTAATAAGTAGTATAAAAGGATAAAAATGGAATAAAAATTAAATATCGACTAAATGTCTGATACGAACTTAAATATCGACTTAACACACACCTCCATAAATTTATAATCCTAACAAGTTCATGTTTGACTCAAGTTCCGAATATCGACTAAACATCTGATAGAAACTTAAATATTTAAGTAATTGTTATGTCATGGTAATAAGTAATATAAAAGGTATAAAAGTTAAATATTTTATCAAAAAATTATAAAATAACTTAGGTTTATTATTAAGGATGATAAACAATGAACAATACAAGTCGACCTCAAGGTAAAGGACTTCATCTCTGTCTCATTTATTTGGGGAATATATTGATGTTATACACCTTTATTTTTCTATAAGGTGTATATATATCCATTTGAATCATTATATCGTGAATTATTATATTATCATGATATTTAATGTCTTTTATAATGTAATTCCTTATTGATATGTATACAAGTGTTTCTTTTGTGGTTAGGTAATTCTCAACTTCTATTTCATATCATGTTCTCTTTTATGTGGTATATCATTAAAATTTATATACCATGTTATTATTTTCATTTTATTGTGTCCCTATATTGTATTATGTGTCATTTATGGATAGTATTCCCATTTATCCTCTCTTTTTAATGTTTTTAAAACCTTTTTTCAGAGTCATTGTGTTGTAGAATTTTCATCTCAAAATCTCTCTCATTTTCGCAAAAACTTCTTTTATTTTGTTTTTGTGATTACCCAAACCTATTTCATTATAAGGGGTACTCAAAAATAAATAAAAATTATTTATTTCATTCTAGAATTGAAATACATAAAACCATTTTCTTCTTTTCATGGGTTATAAATGACATAATGATCATGTTTTTAAGAACTTTTAAAAATGTTGTGATTTTGATATGAAACCAATTCTTTTAATCTTTATGGGTTATTTATGAAATTTTTTATTATGAAATATGTGGATCACATGAAAATTAATACATATTATGGGTGTTCCCTGATATATCTATAATTTATTAGGTAATGAAAATAATCTCTAGAGAGGATAAGTTTTATGATTACATGGTGAATAACCTTAGTATTGTTTATGCCACATTGGGGATAAACCTTGGTGAAATTCTTATGAATGTGTAAAAAAAATATAGTAGCAAAATTTTAAAGTTATTATCCATGTTCTTATGTTTATGATATTTCCCTTTCTTATTCCTCTATTAAAGACCACATGTTCTTATTTATATCTCTAAAGATCCCATGAAAAATCATTCCCTTTTTTCCCTTACTGAGCTTTTTTGTGATCATCCATAGTTTTTAAAAGATTTTCCTAAGTATTAAGATTGGTAAATAATATGAATATACTATGATTAATGTATTTGAATATTTTTAACGAAAATATCTCATGTATCATTTTAATTGTTTTTATGAAAAAATGGATTGCATGTAAACTTATCTAGTCTTTCATATTGATAGTTTATGTAAGATTTTTTTTACTATTTCTCTACAAATCGAGACCTAAAGGGGAATAAATGAAAATAAATTCTAGGAAAAAGTAACTTGAATATGTTATATTTTAGTTAGGGTCTTTATATTTAAGATACACAAAAAAGGAAGAATTATAATTGTATTCTACTTCTACAATTGGGGTATTTAAGGTTCTTACAATGGAGGTTCTAGGAGTGATTTGATTAAGATAAAATCCCATTTCATCTGAAGTGGTATCTATGATCATTTTATGATGTTCCAGGTGGAATAACATGTCATCCTCATCCATATCCATGAAGGAAGCATCGATGTTTTATATTATATCAAAAAAAATTCACGTATTTTAGGACATGAAAATCCACTGGATAAAAGTAATATCATACCATCAACTCATATGAGTGTTTGATAAATGGTATGAGCTATTATTTCATTGGTATCTAGTCTCCATTAATTTTTTTTATGAATTTATTGGATTTGCAATTCACATGAAACCGTGGAATATTGACCTTGATCACCCGAATGTGGTTGGTTTTGGAAGATTAGTATCAAGAGAAATTGTTTTTATATCCCCTTAAAATGTGAAATGAGTAATGTGAGAGGTAATTTAGTTAATTAAAAAATATTTCTATAATTAATATGATGTTGATATTATTTCTACTCATTATTTTACTAGTGAGTAATTAGGAGGCCCCATCAAAATATATATTCCAACATGACATTATATCATTGAAAATGATAATGACCTCATCTAGAAACATGATTTCCATTATAAAATTCTCAGGGTTTGGGTGATTAGTAAAAATTTATTCTATTATTTAATCCTTTATGGTAAATGAGGGATAAACTTGATATCAATATATTAATTAATTATTCTCAACCATGTCAATAATCCATTCAGAATGGGATGATTGGTGATGTACTTCAATGGATTGATACATGTGATCAACTGGACCTCCTGATATTTTAGATAATGGTGTAACTTATAGAATTCAAAGACATGATAAGGAAAATTTGTCATAACTAGATAATATATTGTAATTGTTTTTTGAATCATGTGACTAAGGAATATAATATTTTTTTCTTTACCCTCGATATTATTACATGACATTAGGGTGTGATATAATCTTGATGAGCGTTATCGCACACGCTCTCAAAAATAATAATTTTCGAATTTACTAATTTCACCATAGTGGTTCACATATGTCATTCTCTTAAGAAGGTAGTGAATTAGAAAAACATTAATACGATTGAATAAAACAAGAAATAAAGTAAATAATTGAATTCAAATGAAACACAAGATGTGGTGGTTTGGTATTGTGACTTTTAAACAATTCACTAAACAAGTGAATGAGATGGAACAATTAAAGACACAATTTCATTAAAAAATTATATGTGAAGACATAATTGATCTAGTATCCCCCCATAATTATTCATTTATACATATCCAATATGATTATAATTCATTTAATTTTAATCCCCTAACCTTGTCAACCCCCAAAACCTATAGAGATTAACAAGACCACAAATTTGTGAAAATGAGCCCTAGGTTAACTTCGGGACCTCCAATCGTAGGACCCTGATTTGATATCGATTAAAAATCCAACTTGTTGTTAGTGGTAAATTAGGGCAACATCTCCTCCCTGGAGTGGATAATTAATTGAGTTTGGGATGATTCCTGAGCCCAAAAATTGTATCCCAATTTCATTGGAGTTTGTGGTTTAAGATTTAGTCTCATGGTATACACAAGCCCAACCATGCGGTCAAATGTATGTCGATCAAGTATCATATAAATTAAAACTCTAATAATTGAAAAAAATCAATAAATTATAGTATTTTTAGTGATTCAAAATTAATAAATTAAGGGATTATGAATTAGATCAACTACATAAGAAATCACACTTCCATGGGGGGAGTGGTCATCATAGAGACGTTTTTCATAAGTAATGGATTGATTGGGGAACACACAATCTTGTCTCCACTCTTATATTCAAGAAAAAGATGAAAAAGAAAAAAAAATAATAAGAAAATGGAAAAACACAGAAGTTTAATTGAAGAAAAATTCAATATACCAGAATAAAAGTAAAGAAATACAAATAAAAGGTGGGAGATGAGAGCCTTCTTGGAACAGATGTTTGCACAAGGCGTTAATTATTCCAATAGTTCTGAGAGGTTCCCAAGAGACACCCTTTCAGAAAAACCTTCCCAATGCCTCTACCAACCCTCCCAATGAGTTAAAATATCATTTAAACAGTGTTTGGGAGGACTATGGTTACATGATTCATTTATGTGTGAAAGGGAAATTCAGACAAATTGTTAAATCCCACTTGAACCGCATAGTTAACCTCCAAAAAACGTGAATTGGTTGGCCTTCTATAAGGATTATTTTTGAATAATCATGACCCTAAGGTTCCCTAAAAATATGGTCCCAATCTATGCCTAGATAAAGAATATATGTCCCAAATGGTGAAGCGATGTCTAATATTGATAGTTCTGTCAAACTTTGTCGACATGGGCCATTTACTCTACTCCAATGAAATATCCTGCTCCCATGTCCTAAATAGAATTTGTATCCCATAAGTTAGGAACATAGTTACAAAATTTCAAGTCAAAAATAATTTACAAAAAATTATTTATGCCTGAAATACTACTATAAATTTTAAAAGGGTAAAACTGGAATTTCCATCAATTTTTCAAATGAATGATATAATCTGAAAAATTCTATACATTAACATATTTATCACAATGTGAGAAAATAATTTCATTTATTATCAATAAAATATTTAATAAAATTTTGTTTTATGAACTCTCTTACACTGACCCTTTTGCACTCTTGGGAAAAACCTCAAATCATGTATTCCAGAAAAATTGTGACAAGATATGCATGTTCTTATTAAACAATCCATAGTGGAAAAATAGGAAAAGTAAGAATCCGATAAAGAGTCAATATCAATAAATTTTAAATTCATTGTCTCATAGGTAGTATCAACACAAAATCAGGTGAGATTAAAAACACTAATAAGGGAAAAAATAATTCATGGGACTACCATGCTACTAATTACTCACGTGTGTGCGTGATAATCATTTCAAGCCTGTCTCTCTATCCTTTATTGTGTATATTTAGTTTAATGAAAACCATTCTTCTTACCTGATTCTATTCCACTGAAACTATTCAAAATTCTTCGCAATCAAATTCTAAAACCCAGTCATTTAAGAATTCCCAAAAGTAAAACCATGATCTCCCAACCTAAATATCCCCACCTGTTGTATATTTCTCCACTCCCCTATTTATTGATAGTTTTTATTGGATATTTTTATGAATTTTTTAGAGGTCATAAAACAGTCATATATTAGGTTCACACACATAGGTCAATATGGTACAGTGATGGAATTGATCGAAAGAGAAAAAAATGTATGGAAATACCATATTATAAGCTGAAAAGGATTAATTACCCTGAATACACATTCAATTGGTTAAGAGAAACTCAAAACTATTGATTGTGTGAAAAAATGTGTGCAGAAATTAATTACACAAAACACAATGAACCAAAATCACAATTAATGGTGTCAAAATCTAAAAGGTTTTATTATGACATAAAAAATCATATCATCGAAAAATTCAATTTTTTTTAAAATAAACCCTTGATTATGAAATCTTACTCATTCTTATTGTTCTACCATAGAATTCTGAAAATATGCATTTTCTATATGTTTCACTTGATAATGTTACATAATATATGTATATATATGTTTTTTGATTTTTTTTTGTTATTTTTATGGTTTTTTTTAAGATGGTAACCAAAAACTTAATTGAAAATACACACAAAACACACAAATGAAAATCATAAATTTCTATACTAAAATATTGTCCTCTCTTCCACACATAATGTATTTCATTGTCCTCAATGTGATCCAATGAAATGATATGTGAACATGAAAGGTAAAATTTTAAATAGGAAAGATAATATAAAATTTAAAGGGTTAGGAACAGCCTGATATGATTAAGTGATGGTGGGGTGATGCAGTGTGATGAAATCCACTAAATCAGAAAGAAGTCCCTCAAAGTATTTCATCAGACGTTGCCCGTTTACTGTAAAGATCTTTCTAGTGTCCTCTTGTGTGATATCCACTACACTATACTGAAAACATTAGATACAATATAAGGACTTAACCATCAGGAATGCAACTTACCAGGCATCAACATTAGTTGTGAACTGTAGAGAAACAATTTCTATCCAAAATGAAAGTCCCTTTGTTGGATGATTTATCATGGGCTAATTTTGAACTTTCCTTGTAGAGACTTGAGTTCTTGTATGAAGACAATAATATCTCCTCAAGATCTTGAATTTGCAGCTTCCTTTGGATTCCAGGTTGGGCTGAATCCATGTTGCATTTATTTATAGACCAATAAGCTCGATGGTCCACTTCCATGGGGATATGACATTCTTTCCCAAAAACAATTCAAAATGGGGACATACTAATGGGTGTCTGGTATGCTTTCATATAATCCCATAGCACATCATCCAAGCACATTCTCCAATCATTTTTATTTGGCTCCATATTTTTCTCCAAAATTTGTTTCAAATCGCGGTTTGAATCCACAGTCGGGCCATTTTCTTGGGTGTGGTATGGTGTTGATGTTTTATGTGCCACCCCATACTTCTGATGGGATTTTGATTGCAAAAGCATGTCCCTTTGTCACTGATGATGGTCTTTGGTACTCTAAACCCACAAAAATTTAGATCTTGACAAAGTCCACTACTACATGAGAATCATCAGTCCCAGTGGGCTTAGCTTCCACCCATTTACTCACATAATCAACAACAACCAAAATATTCAAAAAACCAAATGAACTAGAATAATTACCCATAAACTAAATGCACCGCACATAAAAAATCCCATAGAATAATATGGGTTATTGGGGCATCTCATGTATCTTAGAAATGTTTTCCATCTATTGGAAACAAGAGCATGACTTAAAAAACACATGTGCATTATGGAATAAGCTAGGCCAATATAATCAAGAGTCCAAAATGTTCCTAGTTGTCCAATGGGGTCCAAATTGTCCACCACAAGCATGTGTATGACCGAATTGCAGAATAGACTCAAACTCATGATTAGTAACACACATCCTAATAACTTGATCAATAAACATGTGTCATAGGTATGGATTATCCCACACATAATACAGAGAGTCGCTTTTTATTTTTTGGACTTGATGTTTATTTAAATTTTCAGGGATTTTAGGTGAAACATGGTAGTTAACTAAATAAACATACCAAGGATGTGTACTTGAGATGGAATGAAGATGCTCATTGGGGAATGTGTACCAAAGTGGTACCTTGCCCAAGGTGTCCGCCTCTAGTGTGTGATTAATCCTACTCATTTGGCCCACAACAAGGCTCTTGGATTCCTTATTGGCCTTTATTTAAATATTTAACTCTTGAAGAAGGAGCATCCATCAGATTAGTCTTGGATTCTCATCTGGCTTATTCAAAAGGTACCTCATATCTACATGGTCTAAAAAACAACTACTTTAGAGCACAATAAATATGAACGGAAAGTATCTAAATAAAACATGATAGAAAGAAACTCATTTCTGTGGGTTTTTAGTATTATTATATTGAATCCAATGTCCTCGAAGCATATTCAATCACATCCGAACGTCCCTCCACCCTCTGGAATAAGACATCTCCAACCGCAATGATAGATGTGTCACATAAAAGCTCAAAAGGAATGTCCCATTGTTGGGGATGTATGATCGGTGGAATGGTCAGACACTTCTTCAGCTCATCAAATTCTACCCTGCAAGAATAATCAAACACAAAATCTGAATCCTTTTGAAGTAATCGTGACATAGGAAGAGCAATCTTACTGAAATATTTCATGAAGCCTCGATAAAATATTTCATGCCCTAGGAAAGATCCGAAATCATGCAGACATGAAGGATATGGTAAGGGTGAAATGATATTTACCTTAGATCTATCAATCTCTATCCCATGATTTGACAATAAATGCCCTAAGACAATGCCATGTTCTACCATGAAATGACACTTTTCAAAGTTAAATACCAAGTCCTTCTAAATAGAATGATTAAACACATTTCCCAAAATACTTATAAATTCATCAAATGAGGATCCATACACTATAAAATTATCCATAAACACCTCCAAGAAGGTCTCAATAAAATCAAAAAAATACTCACCATGCATCTCTGGAAGGTATCTGGGATATTGAAAAGTCTAAATGGCATCCTCTGGTAAGCTATTGTGCTGAAGGGATTGGTGAATGTAGTCTTGTGCTGCTCCTCCAGAGTTATGGGAACCTAAAAATATATAGAATATCCGTCCAAGAAAAAATATTGTGTCTTCCCAGCTAGTCTTTCAAGAATTTGATCATCAAATGGGAGGGGGAAATGGTCTTTATGAGTGTATTGATTTAGATTCTTATAATCAATACACACACGCTAACTGTTTTGTACCCTCATTGGAACCAACTCATCTTTCACATTTTTAAAAACTGTAACACCACTTTTATTAGGAAAAACCTGAATAGGACTTAACCATTGAGAATATTTAATGGGAATGATTATACCTGCCTCATGAAATTTATCAACTTATTTTTTAACAAATTTTAGAAGGGTTGGATTGAGTCTTCTTTGTGGCAGCCTCACTGGTTTATCCCCGTCCTTCAAAATAATCTTGTGCATGAAAATTTAGGGGTTAATTCCAGATACGTAATCCAAGGTCCACCCAATTTCCATGATGTTCTCCCTCAAAATATTCAAAAAAATTCTTCAAGTTCAAAATATAGATTATTATCAATGATAATAGGTAATCATTTACCACTCAACAAGTCTGAGTTTTGGAGATTAGGTAGCAATGGTTTGAGTTCCAATATTGGGGGGGTTCTATATGGATGGGGATAGTGATGGAATTGAAATATGTGCACAAAGAGCATCATTATCAAAATAGACATCATCAAAATCAGATAACAGTTCGTCAAATCCACCAATATACTCAACAACCATGTCACAATCATATTTCAAATGATCAAAATTAGAATATAAATCCATTTCAAAATCAAATATAAGAGATATTATTTTTTATTATAAATGGGTATGGAAGTTATCTTAAACATCAAAATAGAAACAATTCTCATAATATCCCTAAGAATATGCCATTAAATTTCCCTGTGGTATTAACATGGTGGTTCACAATGGGAGATAACAAAAGAAGAATGGTCCTATTGGGGGTACTTCATGGAGGCTATAACATTAAATATCAAAACTTCCTCTCCAAACACCATATAAAGTGTACCCTCATGTACATTTATTTTTTGCAGTTTTGAGGAAGGACCAACCTAAGATAATTGGAGCATGAGAACATACATGATCATTATCCATGTAAAGAATGTAGAAGTCTTCTAGAAAGATCAAGTATCTTAACCTAACAAGTGCATCCTCAAGGACTCCCACTAGATATGTTGTATATTTATTAGCAAACTACACCACTACTCTTGTCGGATTCAACTCCCCAACCTATAAAAAAGAGAATACAGAGTGAGGCATCACATTTATACAAGCTCCTAAATCACATAAAGCATCATAAAAGTGGAACTCCTCTATGGTGGATGGGAAGGTGAATTTCCCGGGATCCTTGCACGTTTTTGGCATCGCTAGATTTGGTGCAATAATTGCTGACACATTACTTCCAAGATTGATCCTATCATTCCCCTTCAGTCTTCTTCAGTTGGTACAAAGATCCTTTAATAATTCTTTATACTATAGGATTTGATTAATAGCCTCAAAAGGGGGATGTTTATCACCACATGATTGAATGTGTCCAAAACCCCCTTATTTACTACCACTTCCACCATCTTCTTTCTTTGAACATCTCTATTTGGAAAGGGAAGGTGTTTATGAGTAATAAAATTAATCTTTTTCTTACCCTTATCTTTCTACTTGGGTTTACCATCTGCTGTTTTTGAATGGGGCTTCTCTAGAGTTGAGGTGAATCCCAGAAAAATGGTAGGTACAAATGTATCATTAATTTTTTTCCCACCTCTCATTGTGATGGTACTAACATTCCCCTTGGGATTTGGAGTAGTTTGGAAGGAATATTTTTAAAGTTCTTACTTACTAGTTCATGTTGGGCTATGGTAATCTGGCTCATTTGTGTCTTTAAATCCCTCACCTCCGAACCCTGACTCTTTTGCTCATTATGTTGATTAATAACAATTTTCCTTAAAAGATAATTAGTGTTAGAATCTACCTTGGATTGGGGATTCTCTTGTTGTTTAATTTTTTATTTTTGAGCTTCAAATCTTTTTTGGGGTTGTTGGAAACCTTGTTGGTAAGGTGGAAGTTGCTGGAACATTTTTTGAAAAGGGGTAATTTGTTATTGTCCGTATTCATACCTCATGTCTGATTGATACTTCCATCCTTGGTTGTATGTTGGTGCAAAGAATAAAGCATCTTTTGTGGATATGGATTTTGTTATGGCTGATATGTTCTCCTAGGAAACACTGCTGCACAATCTTTTGTTTCTTGTAGTTGGGTGTCTTGTCTTAGTGAAAATGCCACATGGCCTTGAAGGAGGTGGTTGAGATATCTTTTAAGCTAATATAATCTTCCTCACCACACTAGTCAATTACTAGTTTCTTTTTCACCAATGAACGTTCAACTACTAGTGTCTTGTTCACCAATGTTACTCTAGCCACGACATCTACCATGCTTCTCCCCGTAGGTGTGAGTCATTCATATAAGTATTGGATGAGGAGTTTGTCACTGATTTGGTGATGTGGGAAGCTTTCACACAACTTCTTAAATCACTCAAAGTACTCATACATTGACTCCCCTTGATCTTTCATGATCCATGAGATCTCCTTTCGAAAATATGTGTTCCTTGATGCTGGAAAAACATCTTCATGAAAAGATGTTTCAAATCGTTCCAAAAAGTTATATATTTAAGTTGTAAATAATACATACATTATTTTTTAGCTCTGTCAAGTGATAATGGTAATTTTCTTAGTTTGATTTGATATTATAAAATATTTCTTGGTTTTGATTTTGACCAAACCAAAATAAATTCTTCATGATGTTTTTTTGGGTCCTCACCGGATAAGCCATGAAACTTTGGGAGAAGGTGAATTAGTCCAGATTTCAGTTCAAAGCCTGATTCAAGATTTGGGAATGCAATACAATTTGGTTGATAGTTAATATTAGGTGAAACCAATTCTAGTATGGTTATAATAGGTTTATTTCCATTATTTTCTGCCTTTGGTTTTTTTTTGAGTTTGATATATAATTTTTTCCAATTTCAATGTTCTTGGATTGGAGGAATTCTCAAATTGGTTGAATGTTGAAACTTACTTTAGACTGAGAATTTACGATTCAAGACCTAAGGATATGTTCAATCTCATGTTCAATATCTAAGAGTTATTTAGTATTAGTTTGTGTCATAAATAAAATAAAAATGAAAGGAAGGTACATGGACCATAGTAAAATAGAAACGATAATATTTAGTTGATGGGACAAAAAGAAAATGAAGAAAAAAAATAAAAAAAAATCATATTGGATAAAGAAGGAAGAAATAAGAGAATAAGATACTAAAATTTAAAATAATATAAATACCTTTTATTGGTTTAAATAATTACATTCCACCCCGGCAATGGTTCCAATTTGATGAGCGTTATCGCACACGCTCTCAAAAATAATTCTTTATTATTTAACTAAGTGCAGTATAGTGGATGACCTATGTCATTGTCTCAAGGAGGAATTTAATTAAACAACCTTTAATAGTCTTTATGAAAATAAAATACGGAAATAAGTGAAGACAAATGAAACACAATATTTGGGGTTTCTGTTTTTTGACTTTCAGACAATACACTAAACAAGAGAATGAGATGGAACAATCAAAGACACAAATTCTTTAAAAATACTTATATGAGAAGATGTAGTTGATCTAATATTACCCCTTAAATATTAATTTATCCTTATCCCATATGAATATAATTCATTAAATTGTTATCCCCTAACCTTTTCAACCCCTGAAACCAGTAGAAATTAATAAGACCACAAATTTGAAAAAATGATCCCTATGTTAATTTTGGGACCTCCAATCGCAGCACCCTATTTTGATAGAGATCCAAAATCCAACTTTTGGTAAGTTCACAATTATATAAAAAATATCCAACTTAGATTGTAGAATTTATTCATTTTGGGATGTGACATGAACCCTACCATTCTATACAATGTTGATTAGAGTTTGTGGTTTAAGTTTCACTCCCACGATTTACACAAGCCAAACCATGCTGTCAAATTCAAGTCGATCGAGTAACATAAAAATTAAAACTAAATAAATTGATCACAATTTATGAATTATATTATATTTATGTATACAAAATGAATAAATTAATGGATTATGTATTAGATCAACTACAAAATAAATCACACTTTGATGGGCGGAGTTGTCATCATGAAGCCATTTTGCATAAGAAATGGATTGATTGGGGAACAACCAATAATTTCCCCACTATTATATTCCAGTACAAGAAGAAGAAGAAGAAGGAATAAAAATATGAAAAAACATAGAAGATTATTTGAAGAAAAATTCAAGATACGAGTATGAAGGTAAAGAAATACAAAGAGGAGGTGGGAGAGGAGAGCCTTCTTGGAAGAGATGTTTCCACAAGCCCTTACATCTTCCAATAGTTGTGAGGGGTTACCAAGAGAAAAAATTTTGTCCAAACCTTCCCAATTCCTTGAACAACCCTCCCAAGGAGTGAAAATATCCTTTAAATAGAGTTTGCGAAGGATAGAAATACTTGATTTATTTAAGTGTGGAAGGGAAATTCAGAAAAAAAAATTAATCCCACTTTCACCACATTTTCGCCCTCCAAAATTCCTGACTTAGCCAGACCCCCATAATTATTATTTGTTCATTATCATATCCCTGAGCTTCCCTCAAAATTTTGACCCAGTCAAATTCCGGATGAAGATGATACGGCCCAAATGGTGAAGTGATGTCCAATCTGGATAGTTCAGTCCAACTTTATCTACATGAGCCATTTACTCCACTCCAATGAATGATCTAGCTCCCATGTCCTAAATATAATTTGTATCCTCTTAATTCATGAACATAGTTACAAAATTTAAATACAAAATAATTTACGCAAAATATTTATTCCCGAAATACTACAATGAATTTTAAAAGGCTAAAACTAGAATTTCAATCAAATTTACAAATGAATGATCTAATCTCTAATATTTTATAAATTTACATAATTAGAACAATGTGAGGAAATTATTTCATGTATTATCAATAATATATTCTATAAAATAGTGTATTATCAAATCACTTAAGTGATTTTACATTGTAGATAATAGGTTTCCATTGGACAAGAAGCCTTAAAACATGGGGGCATGGTATAAATCACTTAATGTCATCAAATTTACACATGAATTCTCTATAACTCTATTCGGTGGTTCCTTTATCATTATACTTGAAAAGGGATTATACTTCTCTTCTATAGTAGTGAAAAATGACTTAATTTCAACCATACCACCTTGAAATCATTACAACATTCAATAAATACTTGAATGTAGATTTTTTATGATGGATTTTAATTTGTCTAAGATGATATTGTAATCTATTTTTCATAAATTAAGGACGGTGAATTCCTCTACGGCTCACCTAAATGAACAGTTTATGTGTTTTATATTAATATTTTTACCATTGGGAATATTGAACATTTTATCATGATCATTTAGATGGTCTTGGTATTGACGGTATTTAACCACCTAACCTTCCAAAAATACACTACCATAATTCTATAGAGGGGAATGATGATATGATGCATGGAACACTAATAGGTTTTCCAAAATTTTAAATTTCTAATTGAGTTACCTGATGGTAATAAATTTCATGTAGTACCCTAATTCTAGTGTATTCTAATCTATGGGGACCATCACGACTTGGATCTATCTAGAGTATTTATACCTTATAAAAAGGGCATGGATTCATGAAGTTTGATTATTTAAAAATTATATTATTTATAGGGTTAATTCAACCATTAATTACTGGAGATTATGGTTCCTATAAGTTAATATAGACTGTAATTTTTATGAACTTCAGATTGATTAAGATAAGAAATACCATCCATGTTTGGTACTAAACATGCCTCATGAAGTATTTATTTGGAAAAAATCCCTCAAGATAACATTGTAGCATTTTTGGGGTTTCATGCATTTGTTGAAAAAGTAGGTATACATGGCGAATTTTCACACTCTAAAGATGTAGTTGACAATCCATGTTGACAAAAAACCATTACAAAGAATGGAAAATATGGTGGTGTTACAAAAGAAAATATACAAGCTTTGCAAATAGTAGAGTTGAAGAGAATTGTGATAGCGAATGGAATTGCGAGTGAAGCTTCGTGGCCAAGGGAATTACTAGTTGAGCTTTTTGGAGAAGGTGTAAAGGAATATACGAGATGCCCTTTGATTAAGATGAGCACAACAATAAGATAATTTCCATGGTGCCTTTTGAGTTTGAGATAATTTCGGCAGGAAAATTGGAGCTTTGTGATTTGAGATGATGTGGCACTAACTTTATGTGGAAGGTTTGAGTGATGGTGGAATCTCCTATAAATATAACTCAACCCCCTCGAGTGAAGTAGAGATTTTTCAACGAAAATATTTTTCTCTCAACTCATGATGGTAGTTTGCAAAGGCAATGTCCTTCACAAAAGAATGGAACGTCGCAATGACTATTCTAGCTCCCTAAATGTTGGGTGCTTCATGTTGGCTCAGTGAACATCGCGAGGGAAGTCAATCTGTGATTAATTGACCTTTGCGATGACCTAAGCTCTATGAAAGTGTGAGCTAGGAAAAAAGGTATAATCTTCTTGAAGGATTTTTTAAGCTTCGCGAAATTAGGAGGTTTTCGAGGTAGGGTGCTTTGTAAAGGTAATTACAATGGTTGTTTCCTAGTGCTCAGAGAAAAAGTGGTATTAATCTGTGGATGAAAGTTGGACTTTAACAGATCACTTATCAATAGTTTAGGATACATGTATTCATGCAAATAAAGAGTCCTAAAGGTCTATAAGTTTTGAGTGGATTCCTTCAAAGTGCAGTGAGAAAAGGAAGATGAAGAAGGTCATTATTTATACCGGCAGTGAGCCAGAGAGAGGTAAATAGAGAGGGAACCTTGTGAAGCCGGGAACTATCCCAAAACATTGTAAAGTCCGCGAGACTAGGCATAGAAGTGATCTTGCCTGAACATTATTTGTAGTGAGCTAATGAAGATTTGGTATAGTGGAACATCATCGCCGTATGCTCCTTGGACGTAGCCCAGGGAGGGTGAACCAAGTAAAAATCTTTGTGTCTTCCTTCTTTCTTCCGTGTATCACATTTAAAGCATCATCATCAGATAAAGACAAAAACAAGTGATCTTCATAAACACACAAGTGAAAACAATTTGACCCTAATAATAGAAAAGTCAAGATCCAGTGTGGCAAGAAGAGTTTTGAAAAATAATATCCATACCCGGATTAACCCCCCCTGCTCAGGGTATGTAGGACCCTTTGTCCTAACAATATTCTTCTACAATCGTTTTAACATCATCAATGTTCACAATACCCTGAGATGGATTTATCCTTTTATCAAATTCCTTGTATCCAAAGTGTCCAATGGGAAGGATGATATATGATAATATGTGTTAGGTACCCAATCATAGTAAATAATTATAGTTCCATATAAATACAACATAGTTCTACATCAGGACAATGATAGTAGTGGAAACACATTTTTCATAGGAAATAGGGTCTTCCTCGAATTCCACTTAATCAAAATCTTCAATATTGGAGGGAGGGGTTGGATCCTCACGAAAAACTAGTTATGGGAAGGAATAACCTTTTTCTATTGAGGAAGAATCATTGATACCTAGTTTGAACTCATTTTTTGTGAAGACTATGTCGATATATTCTATAGCTCTTACAACATGTAGTAACTAATATCAGGAATTAATTGGGATTTTAAAACAACATGGATTTATCATCCATTTTTTTTCCAACATACATATTTTTTCACTACGATGGTTTCATTTATTGTTGGGAATATGATGAATGCCTTGGTGTACAATGGGAGAAGGATTCACCATTTTTAGACATACCTTTTCATCATATCAGTAGTATGTGATCTTAAATGTGTCGTTTATTTATGGAATATTGAAGTGGTGTCTAATTCCTGGAGATTTTTCTTCTATATGTTATATCGGTAGTGTAAATATTATCTATTATTCAACTCTCGATTCCTCTAAATAGGGTGTCAAATCATTAGACCCATTGATATGTTTGGATCATTTTTATATGGATCAATTACATCCCCCCAATAATTCCTAGAATCATGTTTGTTAGTTTCATAAGAGATGAATGGTGTGGAATAAATCTGGGGACCCTTACTCAACTATTGAGGGAGAACATGATGCATTAATGATATGATGAAGGGATAATTGCAGATTAGTGGATCCAAGGATTTCTAACTAGGGCATTGAATTTGGTATCATCTAGGAAAAAAATGCATTTGTAATTGGATTAAATACAACTATACTAATCCTTTAGTTGGAAATTTTGACAAGTATTTTATCACTATTACCATATCCTTGATCTATCATGTTTTTCAAGAATAGATTGGTATTTATCTATTCAATATTTTAGGGAATTTAGGTATCAGGGGGGCATTTTCCCTAAAAAGGTAATGTAAATTTACTCTTTTTAGAATTTATAAGATATATGTGGGTGTATGTTACTATGAATATTCGTAACTTCATCTAACCCTGACATGGATATGACAATATGATCGTCCTTATGTTTTTTTCATTACATGGTAGACTTTGGTAGTGTATAGTCCATTATAAACCTCTATGGTGATCATTATAAATTCGATAAGGGCCTCCTGAAGATCCATTAATGGGTGGATTAAATAAAAATTTAGATTATAGCATAGATTCTATACAGGTAAAATATTATATAATAATTCAATTACACATGCACATTTTGTATCCTAATAGATCGCTCATAAACTGAATGTATTGATGGCCCAACTAGTTGCGACATAACTTCCTAGTTTCTATCCACTTAATTATATTGTGGATTTTATAATTATGGATTATATAAGAAATAATTTATATAAATGGGTCATATAGAAATACTGAAGAATCTAGTAATGGGATGTTTATCTCATTAATGTTTGAGAAACACTTGCCAATTTGTTTCAGTAGCATAAAAAACATAGGTTAGTTCCTTGGAAATTTCAACTTCTCTAGGAAAATTTTACATTATCATCATATCATTTTCGTGATGCACTAGGATCATAAAAATATCATTATTCATCACTAGGATGGTTGTATTAGTTTAATAATATGATATCATATGTAGTGGAAAATTTCTTCTCCTTGTTGGATGAATCATATACTAAATCTTGGTTCATTGGACTTCCTCCCAAATCCTGGGGAATAATTTCCCTAGTTTTGGAAACATTATATGTAATTTATAGAGGATATAGATCATTTTGGAGATGAAAACAGTAGTTTATTTTAGCTTTAGGGGGTTTAGAAAATGACATTTTCATAAGATTTAATGAGATAGATGAGGGTGGTATTAGCTGATCTTTTAATTCATGAATTATCTCATTGGATTTAGTGGTTATCTTTTGGGTCATATAATCATAAAAATACCATTCTATTTGGACATGATATCATGATTATCATTATGGGAGTTTGAAATTCATATGACATATACCATGGAATGAAACAGTTCTGCTATAATATGTTATACCATTCCATAGTGGTATTCCTTAAAGGCAAAACATTCTTGAATGGTGTGTCTAATAAACCAATGTTGGAGCCAATACATAGGATGATTTTTCAAGACTCTTCCGATATCATGGTATCTACAATCATGAGAGTCTTCTAATCTATGTAAGGTTTTGTCATTATTATTTTGATCTATTAATGATTTAGAAACTTTTCCATGAAATAATTTTTTGGAAATATTATCTAAGTGAATCTATGCATGAAGGGGCCTATTCTATGGGAAAACCTAAAGATATATCAGATGAGGGGCCTAAGACTATGTAACAACAACTCTTTTTATAGTTACATGATCTAACGTAGATAAAGGAAGGGTATAATAGGACTTTATCTTAGTGCGTTCTATGGTTTTCCCTATGTTTAGGTTTCCCATTGATTTTTATAAAACCTCCATGTTATTCAAAGGACATGACAGTTAATACTATCCCATCTTTAAGGTTTTATACACACAAATAAAACTACTATTTTTAGAGAATTTCAATATTGAGGGAGTATTTCATGAACTTCTAATAAGCACTGAATTAAAAAAAACGTTCACTCTTCCACTGCTTACATTTAGAAAGGATGGTGACAATAGTCATATACAATGTAGAGCTGGACTAGTGGAGTAATTTGTGGATGATATTCTCCCAAATGTTGATATTTCAGGGTACCAAACTATTATACAATATTAATGTCGGTCCCTTTAGAGTCCAGAAGAAGTAAAGGAGCTTAAAATCCTTGAGTTTCCCTAGAGTTCCCAAAATCATTCCACGTTGAGAGGGAAAGATTTTGATGTAATAATCTATGTTAGACATGTCATTGATGAAAGAAAATATTTCATTACCAGAATTTCATGGTATTTGGACATGTTTGTCCCTTTATGTTTTGACATTTGTTTGGGTTTTACCAATGTGTTTTGTATCTCCTTGTCTTAAAAATGAGCATTAAAGGGAACTAATAAACTCATATAGGGAGACTTCACCATGTGCTTACCCCTAGTTGGTCAACTAACTGATGAAGAAAAATTGCAATGGTTGAGTAGTGGGAATAAACATTAATCCATGAAACAGGAAGCCTTATGAAATATTGGACTATATCATGGGTTATAGGAATCCAATGGTTTCATTCATTTCAATAAACTAAAAGCTATATTTCAAATAATTATAGAATAAAACATTATGATTTATTAATGAAAATATTCACAATCATAATAGAATAATTAGAGGAGATTAGTTCTAATCAACCAACAAAAATTTAGTTCATATAGTAGAGACATTATTTTTTGGGTTTGCAGAGATCTTAAGAGTAGTGTGAGGCTTACCAAAGGAACTGATCATAACCTTTCCCTTTTCATGTTTCTATAAAGTGTTTATCAGTTAAAAGTTATGTGGACTTTTTAAGACATGTCCTACATTTTTTAATGGTTGTATACACCTATAGAATGATTCAATTATCACAGTAAATTTTCTTGGAAAATATACCCCATATAACCTATCAACGATTTCATTCTTATAATTGTATGATGGAACTACGATGATTGAATTATAAATGTAAATACCATCAAAAAATAAATTATACATTTTTGATGCCCAGTATGACTTAATTAAATTATGGTATACTTTACTAAGACTATAACATAAACACGGTGGTATTATTTTTAAAGAATTCAATATAGTTTTATGATACATATAATTGACTCTATACATATGTTATTATACGATCCACTTCACTGAAGAATTTGAGAAACCAAAATTACTACATGTTCGACCCTTTGGAACTATTGGATGATGGTATCATATTATCGATGATTCATAAATATTCTATATAATGGACCTAGAGGGGGTTGAAGGATTCCCATATGTTCTGATGGAGACATTTCACATGAATTTTATTGGATATTTCTTAGTATGAGAACTTTCGTTACACTAATTTCTATAATATGAATAGAATTTGGTTAGTTCCCAGGACTTCCCACCATATTTTATATTCCTCTTGATACAACTTATTGGGGAACACCTTCTCTAGAGAGATGGGTTCATGTGAATTCATACGTGTGAGTTATGAAAATAACCTATATTGTGAATATCATGGTGAGAGTACTGTTTTTGAGACACAATACCCAAATTAGATGAATGTCAGAATGATATAACACAAGATTCAATAGAATTTTCATATACATTATTGAGTCTGTATACTTATTTTAAATGTGTGCATCATATTCCGATGGATCTTCAAACTATTTTTTCCGAAATGATAGTGTTTTTCATGATTTCAATGTCTTCATATCCTCTAGGGTAGAGGTACATATAAGGGATACTAAAAATTCTAATGGTGGTGTCATAAAGAGTAACATGAACAATGATATCCCATCCTATACATATGGGTTGTTTTGGATAAACCTTGTGATTCTTTCACAATTATCTTATTTAATGAACATCCCTATTCATTGGTGGATTTCCACCAAAGATTATTATTTTAATTTCATGAACATCTCAATAGAATCCTTAGAGGCCTCCAAATCAAAAATACCAAGGTTGGTCTGATTTTGATTCTCATATATATATTCTGGACCCTATGTGAATGTTTTGTGGGCATGATAATGTATGTATTATGGTAGAAACATACATGGGTATTGTTATGGTTCTATGAGGGGGTCCTTTGTGGATAAAGTTTTTGTTATTAAAATAATACCATGATGATTTTTAAAACCTATAAAAGTACCTGAATATATATTTTTGGTATCAAATAGAAGACCTCCTGGGATAAAATCTATATTATAGGTATGAAATATATGATGGATAATGATTTCATGGGGAGGGCCTCCATGATTTTGATAGGAATCATATAGATGACCTAAAAAGTATTCTTCTTCTTCGATAAAGGTCCATCATGATGGTTTTTAATGATGTTAGTTAATGGGATAGTTAACCAGGCATGCCTAGTAGGTGGGTGGGGTACCCCCTTATAGTATAGATTATTTTTCCAACTATATATTTTGGGGTGGTATTGTTTGAAATTGAATCTAAAGAGAAATCCACTGATTGAGTTTGATTGGGAATTGCCCCAAGCATAAGGACTATATATTCAATAATCGGGTAGCTAAGATAGGATTAGGTTATAACAATTTAGCTTCTTAATAAGATTCCATACACATTATGTGATATCATCTAGTAGTATGACTCTTTAAAGACACTAAGGTGGAAACTAATTCTACCACAACAAGAATTTATCAAACCTCCTTGAAGTAATATAATTAGTTATTCATGTTATACGAGGAATTTTTCTTAAATCCAATGGAGGTAGTAATCAGAGGGTCTTTCCCAAGATGATCCTTACTGTTGATGGAATTGACATGGAATTAGGGCTACGAGAATGTCCGGATCCATCATCTGGTTAGGGATGATTCCCTCTTTCTTGTATAACTAGACAATGGAATTAATGGGGATCTATAATATGAACGTCATCTCGGAAAGGGGAGATAGTTCCCTATAGCCTAAGGGATGGAGAGATATCCATCTAAGCATACATGTATGAAATCATAGCATGTATGTGTCAATAACTTTTTGGATAAATGTGGCCTTTCATAGTTCCAAAATTCCTATAATATGTGGTTGGAGAACTTTTTAAAGAATGTCGGTTAATATTCATTATAAATTCATTTAATTATCAATAAGACTGACATTGGTAATGAACAACATTATGGATGTCCAACATTACTCATACTCTTAATATTTAAGAATAAGATAATCACATTTGAATCAAAATTACTCTTATAGATTATTTACACTATAAACTCCACATTGTATTTCACATTGATTTTGTTGATCTAATTCCTACATTAGCCCCTCCCTACAATGGTCATCTATCTTTCACTGCATGGGTGATAACGATGAAACAAGGATCAGAACATGCATAATTGATGTCAGCACTACCTTAAGAGGAGTTATTTTCCATATAATATAATTCATCATATAATTATATAGTACTAATTAATCATGTTTCCTGTGACATATTAATGTCTATTTTGGTTAATTAAATCACATCATTTCAAAGAAGGGTGATAAAATTTAGATGGAGGTGATGAGTTTGTTAGGAATATTAGATATACTAGGAATCTTATTTTTCTATCATATTTATTTTATGCCGTGGGGGAATCATGTGCTAATAAAAATAGGTAAAAATATGTATATACATCTTATAACTTGTTAGAATAGTTATTTATTCTATTTCGTTCTAGGCTCTTCTGGAATCTCATACTCAACACACATGGAATCCAAGATTCATAATTTCAGGCACTCCATGCTCACCACATGAGGTACTGATTCTCATCACATTAGTTATTAATGAATCATACCAAATGAATTCCCATTTTCATCTCATGTTTAATATTTTCATCATAAAAGAGGTCATAACATGCTTGTAACATAAGATTCCTCATTCCCATCATATGATGAAGGATAGGGTTTGATGAATTGGTGAGTGGGTCATCATATTCTTATTAGATATGGAATGATAATCATGTAACATAAAAAACAAGAGGTACCATTCATTCTAATTACACACGATTGGTTGATCCTACTATACATTACATTTATGTATTTTCATGATTTACCATCTAGTGTGGTTATTGATCCTATTAATCTTAGCTTAAAATAGAAATAATAGTTTTAATTAAAATGGGGATATCGATTCCCTTATTATAACGGCTCGAGAGTTTTTTAAAAATAAAATATATTTTATATATTTTATATTTTTCATTACATTAAACACTGATTTTGACTTATGTCATATGAAACATTTAATTTAGCTTATCAAACATTCTACACTGAATTTTAAGGAAATATAGACATCTATTGTGAAATTATTATTTAATTTTATATTGATCACAAATTAGTTGGAATGGAAGGTTTGAATATAAATAACTAAATAATGAATTTATATCTTTATTAAAATTTATATAAAATTAGTTATTTTCTTACCAATTAATTATAAATCGAAGAAAAAAATTATATGAAAATAAATGGAATATTTTTCAGAAAAATATATAATTATAAACACAAACATTTTTTCTATTGATAAATTATATAAATCACATTTAGTGAATTACATTAATTAATGGTATATATTATATATTAGATAAGCAATAAATATGTTTTTTTGTTTTTTCTAGAAAATAAATAAGAATAAATCCAATTTTATACTTAGAAACCAAATTTTCTAAATAACAGTTTTGTCAACTTTCTATGGACTTGTTTTCATACAATGTTTTACACTATCATAAAATATATGTGAAAAAAATAAACTTCATTTTTGAATCTAAATTTGAAAATTATATTACAGTTAATTTTTTGGAATTTTCTAAAAATATCAATTTTGGATGAATAGTGGAAAATAATGAATTCTAAATGAAAACTATCATTTTGTTTAGATTTTTTATAAAATTGAATTATATTTTAAAATTTATTTAAAGTAAATTTATTTCAATTATATATAAATATATACAATTTAGATTATTTTTATGAATTTGATATTTAACTTTCAAATAAAAACATTGTGTACTTTTGAACACATATTCCGTGAAACTATGCTTTCTTGTACCCTCTACAAAATTAATTAGAAATCAAATTTTTTCACTTTTATGAATTTAATTTGGAAAAAATCAATAAATATTTTTAGTCACCATAATTTTTATTATCGAATTTTTCAAACATAATTTTTTACAATAATTGATAGTGAAATATTAGAATTTAATTACTGTGGTTGAGGTTAAAATGGGTTTACTAGGGGTTATAATAAGTCAATAAAAATAACACCAACTAATAATTGTCTAAAATATAATATATGAAAATATTTAGAAATTATAATGTATAATTATTGATAATAAACCATTTTAGATCAATTTATAATGATAAAATCATGTGTTAAACATTTTCCTTTCAAAGAATTACAAGTACGCCACTGACCTCAATTATAAAAGGCCATCCCCTATCCTCTATTATTCACACATTAAAACCATTTTGGTTCCACAAATACCTATCCAAGTTACTTACTATATTCAATCATATCATCATATAATCCGTATTTTAGAAATAAATCTACTAAGGGAATGTTTTGTGTGTAATCCTAAGGATGTTACCTGAAGAAGAGATAATGTTCTTGATCAAGTGTTTTTACTGTACTATTCATAAACCTCCTTAAATTTTGGTTTGACTAGGATGATATAATAAAATAAGTATATAAATATTTTGAGATATTTTTGTACCACATTAATTACCTACAACTACCTCCACTTCCATCAAATGAGTTATGAAATGATCATTCCCCTATATGACACACTACCAAATCGCAAACAGATGTCATTCATTTTTTCCATTACCACCACTATTGGATGAGTATCATGATGGATATAAATTATATGTATGATATTCAAAAAATATTTATAACATTAAATTAAATATATAATATATATACCCTTTTCATTTCTATTCATGTAGGGATATGATAATGTTGGTTTTGTATACTTCAGATTGTCGCCTCACGAAGCGATGTGATTCGTTTTTCACAAACACATTACATGAAAGATAATAAGGATAAATATTTTTGATATAAATGAAATAATTATGATTTTAATGACATATTTATCATTATTAAAATATAATATTTCATTTTATTTCTTACCATTTCACACCCTAAAAGGTGATGACGTCGTTCGTGTACGTGGGGACCATCGCCTTCACGAAGCTATTAGACTCTATTTTCATCCCCAATTGACATGAATGATATGTATACGTATATTTAAATAACTAATGTTTTATTTATGATATTATTATCTCTCTTAAAAATAGGATGATACTTACCTCTTTTTCATAATAATTGTTCAAAAATATAATTGTCACTCTGAAATACATACGGTCTACCATCTCCATGATCGTAACGCACCTAATTTCTCATAATGATGATTAATTATTAGTATTAGGTGTATTATTGATGTATGTATATGATAATTATTTAATTAATATTTTTCAATAGATAATTTATCCACAATAAAAGTAAGAGAACTAAAATTAACAAATCAACACATATATATAAAACAATGCGGTTATATCCTGAAACCTGACTTTAACATGAAATTTTTCATAAACAAGTAATAATATGACACAAGTAAATCATAGATGGTATTATATGTATAATTAGTGTTTTTTATTATATTTTTAATAAACTAATACTAATTACAATGTATTTTCCCATGATTATGAATGAATTCAAGACTTATGAAAATGGATTTATATTCTCTCTTTTACATCAATGAGACATAAGTAGATGCACCAATAATTTCCTTTTTCTATTTATACAATTCCCCTTTTAATTATTATATCATTAAAATTATTTTTTTTATTATATTTAATGTTTCATTTAATTTTATTCTTTATAGAGGTGTATGCTTCAAATGATTACTAAATGAGTACGGGAATTCTATCTCACTTTGTATTTCTTGGAGACACATGGGAGATGAACCACATATTAAATTTATGTACTATATAAATTACTCATGAATGTATTTTATAATTATAGACATTATTGTTTTTTGGATTTACATATCCAATTTAGGATCTCTCTTTCATGGGGTGTACAGTTCAAAATTTACCAAAGTGGTAAGAGACTTTTGCATCAATTTTTCCTCTTTGAGAAATATGTTATGTTATACACATATATCTTTTTACATGGTGTATTTAAAAACACTTGTGACATGTAATATCATCAATTTATTAATAATCATGATGTTTTTATTTTTATTTAATTTTAATCCTCCATGTCTCTTATATTTCAAATTTAATAAATCAGTAAGTGCTTTATGTTACAATCTCTTCATTTATTATGGTTGTTTATAATTATGATACCAAAGATTTAATATTATGATATATATCTAAAGAAAGTAATTAAATTTATCTTATTATATTTATTTATTTTATTTTCATGTAATATAATTATATTAACACTTTTTCAAAAATAAAATAGTTGAGATTTTTCTTAGAAAAATATTATTTATTTCTCTCCTTGTTCGAAATACCTTTTTCTTCCAAAATTATTTTTTCTAAAAAAATTCAAACATGTTTCTGAAATAAATTAAATGATTTATTAAACACATATTTACCCATTTTTTATTTTAACAAAAAATTAAATAAATCTTTGTGTCATTTTACATACATTTCCAGTTTGGATTGTTTTTGAAGATGTGAAAGGAATAATTATGTATAGTATTAATATAATTTCACACCATAATAACCTATATTTTCATTCAAGATTCATACATAATATTTCACGATTATTTTAATAATATTGGAATATAATAAAATTTATGTTTTATAATGTTTTTTAAAATGGGAAACGATGTTTACATTAATAAATATTTTAAATGAATTTTACAATCTTCCATTATAAGTTTCCACGTTTATATTCAAGGAAAATTATTTAAAAAATGATTTTTAATATAAAAAAGTTAATTTAAATAAAAATTTATATTCCTCAAAAAAATTCCAAATGCTTTATCATTCAAAATAATTTTCCAACTATGTTGATATCCTTTGAAGTAACTTATTATTTGCAGAGTATATAAATAAAGGATTTCATTAGTATTATCTTCGTGGATGGTTTGTGATGAAAATATATTTATGAAACCAATTTAACTACCACATGTTATAAAATGATAAAATTCTTATGAAACCCACTTTTTTTCTATAGGGTATGTTGTGATTAAATAATGAAATGATTATGAAACCTATCTCTTTTCCACAGGTTATGAAATGATGGAATGTTTATGAAACCAATTAAATTTCATAGTTAATTTGATTATAAACATTTTATGATATTATGATACATTTATATATTCTTTTGATTATGATATTGGTGGGTCATTTATCTCCCTATAATTAATTGTATAAGTATTACTGTTATATGATATCAAAAGGTACATGGGAGGTCATACTAGGATAAAAAATAGTGGGTACAGTGATGTTTATGCCAATCCCATAACAAGAGGTCCCAATCCCGAAAAAGGAGGGTACACTGAAGGTTATCCCAACCTCCAAACAAGAGGGTAGATGAGAGGTCATCCAAATTTAAAAGTAGGTAAATGGGTGATTATACCAAGACATACATATTATGATGTCTTGGTAAATATCACTAACAAAATATTTTTTATGATTATTTACATGCCTCAATTATATGTTATATACCAATGTTATTATTTAATGGATCATTTTCCTTCATTTCATTATGATGTATATCTTATGTACTATCAATATTTACTCCATGACTCAAGATTGTAATATTTGATTTTCTAGGCATGGTTTCAAAATATTATGCTCATTTTCACATACCATTATTATAATGTTTTTCTTATGTATAATCATTTTTTACCTTTAGTCAGCATCAAATATCACCCTTTATTATGTTTTATTTCCTCATGATATGAAGAAAGGTTTTATGTAGGATTACTAAATGATGAGATCTTTATGGTAGGCATTGATGATATTTCATGAATTAAAAAGATTTTGTTTCATGTTTCCAAAGGAACTAGACAATTACAGTACTCATGAATTTGTTTGTGTCATATAAGAAACATGCATATGAAAACATGTCATATCTATAGATGATAATCCTCAATCAGTATAGTTGGTATCAGAGTAAAGGTTTAGTTATCCATTGAAAACAAGGATGAGAATAATTTAGTGATATAACTTGAAATGTTTATATGGATATATCCTAGTATGTCTCTAATGAAAAGTCTAATTATATTACATATTATAGGAAAATTCCCTTGACTTTTGGTAAAGGATATAGAAAGTGGTTTCCAAAAAATTACATCCTCGATTGGATACTGCAATTGAATGTGGATCTAGAACAGAGAAACCTAGGTGTAATAACTATGAAAATGGTGCATTGAGTAAGACTCTACCATCACTTGGTGTATGAAGATGGGCCTTGATGCACACCAAGTTTGATATTACCTATCGATATGATTTGGAAGTTCAAAAATTCTTTATAAACTATCAAGAATAATTTAAATAGATTATGACTATGATGAACTAGTTAAATCCTAATGTGTCATATTTTGAAAAGAAAGCATCCTGATTTAGACATAATTTAAGTGATTATTCTTGATTTTGTGGTCTTTCACTATGAATTTTGTTTATAAAACTAGGCTTTTTTGTTTTATTTAACGTTAGGAACCTGAAGGAAGATCATTAAAATTGAATATTATAGACAATTTTCTAAGGACTAATCAAATGGCATTATGACTGGAGTGAAGAGTTTTATAATTATGATCAATATGTTATCATGAAACATGCTTAATAATAATCACCTTAATCAACTGTTTGACTCAACCAAGAATAGAATGAAGGATTTCAATGAGATTTTATATAGTAGATATCGTAGAGGAAATAAGATTCATCATAATAAATTTCAAGAATTTGGGATGAAGTAATAATGGGAATTTCACAAAGAGACAATAAGATATTTTCACTAAAGAAAAGGTGGACATAAAGCAATGTTTTATAAAGGAAAAATGATATGTTTAGTTAATATAAAATTAAAGAATATTACTCTCTAAAATTAATTAATAATGGATGAATGTTTTGAATTTTAAAAGTATGGAAATTATAAAAATTTTGACCCTAAGGGGAAAATTGGTGAAGATAATTAGAAAGGTTGTATGAGTAATGACTTTTCTTTTGATAATGAAGATACATTGAATGATATATAAAATGAAAGAGTCATTAAAGAATAAGATGATGAATCCTAGTTAATTGTTTAGTAATAATGTAAAATTATTGAATTTTTTGTATATTGTAATTCAATAATTATGAAAAAAAATTTCATTACATTTGTTTTATTAATGATTTTCACAAATATATTGAATGCTACTGATGACATAGAAAATTAATATAATAGTATCGTTATATTCATGGAAAACAAAAGATTTAGGGAACTCTTACCATTAATATGTTCCTAATGTTGAGATTATCCTATTGGGATAAATAGATAATTGATATATAAGAAATAAATTAGATAGTGATGAATTACTTGTAACTAATTAATGATTTGTTAGAAAAGTGGTTTATTCTATCCTTGATAGAGTTTACAACTTTTTTTTGATTTAATTAACATATTAATTAATCTATGTTTTTTTAAATAATGATGAAGAATGTTTGTATTCAATAAGGTCTTATAGTAATTCATGTTATTACCATGTTACAAGAGAATACATGATGATGTTTCTTACATGTTTGGTATGTGATAATCATTATATAATTTGTTATATATTAGGGAATTATTGTAAAGTTGATTTTAAAAATTCTAGTGACCTTGTTTATAAATTTTTTATTTTTTTAGGTTCATAAGTTTAAAAATTAATGGAATGGATTGTGATTTATTGAACATATGATGTGATTTTAGATATTTATGTATTCTTGCAAAGTAAACATCTTCATTTGTGGGAGTAAAAGACGAAGTAGAAATTGATCGAAGCCTAACAAAAGGATGAAAAAACAATTATGCTACAAAGGATGGTTAATCAGAAGTTATATAAGAACCTTTTAAATTATTTATCATATGAATAAAGTATATTAATTTTTGGAGCTTCCAATAAACCTCTCTTTCATTTAACATGTGTTCCTTGAATCTCTCCTATGTAATTAAATACCTAATCCATCACATGTACTGAACTCATACATCATACCACAGGAGCGTGAAATTTTATACGAGGAACATTATTTAGAGATTTTAGTTCAAAATATATGATTATATGAAAAAATACCACTGACTTGATAATTTTATATATAAAAAAAACAATCCTGAAGAATTTAGAAGGGTATGTAAGTATGTAATGACATGGAATTGTCCTCTATAATTGTTAGAAAAGTTATGAATATTGAGGGTGAAATTTATTTTATGTGGGGTAGAATTTAACAAACAGAGATTTTATAAAAATAATAATAAAATTGGTACTGCCCCGACCCCAGTTACCCAGAGTCGGTGAATTATTACATAACATTGTCTTGATCACAAGGGATCAAATCCCAAAAGACCAATTTTTTTAGTAGCCTTAGAAGTACGAGATACATTTATATGTCTTACATTACATTATATAATGAAAAATAACAACAACATTTTCTCCATTGACCACATTCATATATCTTCGACTATCCTTTCAGGTCAGTCATAATATGTTTATTCAGATCTTGGGAAAAATAAAACATAGAAAGGGGTGATCTCAGATGGTCAGTATGGATAACAATATAGCAGAAACATTTATAAATAAGCATAAACATTTAAGGAAATGTATATGACTAAAACATAAGACTTTTAATCATAAACATTTGTATAATATTTGAAATATAAATCAAATAAGTCCATTTACTTATTCACATGTATATTTTACTAGTCGAATAATTTCATGCAATATCAATAGCCAATTTCATAATGATGGAATGCATATTTCCAGACATCATAACCACATAGTCATGGCCTTGTGTGAAGACTAAAAATAAAATTTTGTCAAGGCCATGTTCCAAGACACTAGTTTGTCTAATGAGACCTACCGATGCATCGAGGAACTATTCTGGGCTCCACCCGTCACATACTAAGTCCAATACATTCCTCGTATGAAAAGGGTTAAACATAACATAAAAATTCATATTAAAACTAGCATATGATATGTCAAAAATTTATCCATAAACCATTAATGGTATAAAAATAACACATCCACATTCAAATATATCAAAAATCCTTCAATATAATATGGATGATTTGTATCATAATAAATCAACCTCAAACAAGTTTAAAATCCATCAAAGGATGTTGAAATAGTTGAAATAAAATTTTTTTAGAGAAATATCTCTTTCTATTTAGAAATAATTTAAAATTCATATAATTATAAAAGAATAAAATTATTTAGAAAATATTCTTATAATCATTTAATGGGAAGCTTCTAAGGTGTTATAATGGCGGAAAATAGTCTCACCCGCCGTATAAGTAAAAAATATTATGTGCCTAATTTTTTCGAACATGCCGTAAAGGACCTCGTTTGGAAAACGATGGAAGTATTACATTATAAAATTTTTATAAAATGTAAATCAAGGGTATAAATGAATTTAACTTATATTCTAGGAAATATTTAAAATGTTTTGAAATATATTTTTAGGAAATGTGGATGTGCTCATGTATAATCAAACTCGGATGATGAAGACATTGTTGAATTAACCCTTAATTGTACTTTTCATTAGTCAATAGTATGTAAACCTACTGAATAATAGTTAAAAAATTATTATTAAATTATACAATAACTATATACATAAATACTATATCATATTTTATCCTCTAATATTTCTTTGTTAATAATATTTCAGAAGTATCATTGTTTCGGGTGTTAACAGATTCGTTTTCCTTTATATTCTTGGTTACATATTCCACGTTTTTTATGGATAAGATGTATTTGATTAATATACAGAATTATATTACATTCATAAACATTATTTTGAATCATAAAGTTAATATTATTCTTGATTGATTCCGATGGGGAATGAATCTTATCACGTTCGTGGAGACAGTAATCTGTACGTACGCACGAGCGACAAGATCATTTTATTGATGGTGAAATAGAATGTAATTGGATGGTATTTCATATATAATGAATTATTAACTTGTTATAATTATTATTTAAATGATTTATTCTCATTATTATACCCATCCAAATAATTAAGTGTATGAATTACAAACTACACCACGACGTGGAGATGGTATGTTGTACATACGCACGTATGGTGAATTTGACATTTATAGGATGGATAGAATAATGAATATGGTTGTAACATATTTTTAATAAAATAACAGTATTTATAAGGTAATGGAGATATTATTTTGGTATGTATAAAACAAGGAAATATTAAATGGAAGAAGAAAAGAACTTGAAAGAGGGTGGTGAAATTATTACCACTTCTTTCGGGGTTTCCTTTTGAGTTGATCAAAAGGGGTCCTTAGGTTGGATTTCATATCAAAGTAATGACTCTAGGTTGATGTGAGAGAAGTTTAGAGGATATTTAGGTAGTTTTTGGATGATCCAAAAGTTTTTGGTGGTGTAAAATTAAGAGAAGTAAAAGTACCCTTTTATAAGAGATGTGAGGGTCACATTAGGAAATGCTTAAATATTGCTTTATAATAAAATCATTTTAGTTTTCTTAATGGATACAAAATTATTTATCTCAAGGATAATATGGGTATGGGTCGAAAATATCTCATCTAATAGGTTTTAGATAGGTTTAGGTCACTATATTAACCTTATCTTTTATATTTAACTCTACGTTAAATAGTTTGACATTTACCATGCCTCTTTTTATTTTTATATTATATGGATAATAAACATACTATAAACTGCTAGGAGAATTCCATTCGGTTTATTATTAATATATGTAAACTTATATATGTCCTTTGGATGAGCCTTACATTTTTAGAAATATTATATAAATTAATAATATATTATTTGTTTTAAAAACTCAATTATGTCAATTTTGACACTATTTAGTATTTGATTTTTTTGAAAGCCATAAAAACATTATCACTTTTAATTAATTTTTTTTAATCAACCCAGACATGTCATATTAACCTATAAAATTAGTGTAATTAATCATAAGTCGCAATTTACATTTACTATGATATTTATAATATCAATTATTTTAATATTACATCAGTAAGGTAATTACTGCTTCATCATTGTGTCATGAATAAACTAAATTATTTAATGTCTAAAAATAATAAATAAAAAAACCATTATCTAGGAAGTATTTTAATATTTATAATGAATATTTGTAGTCTAATATATATTTTTTCTAACCCTATATTAAAAATGGTTTAGTTATTAAACATTAATTTTAACAATTTTAGCTCTTCTTTAAATAAAATAATAATAAATGTACTAATCTAATCCAAGTGGACCAAAAGAATTATATTTTATTCCTAAGTTTGTTTATGGTCGAATTAATGTTATACAATATAATTGGGACATGTCTTATGGTAATTATAATATCATTGTTACCTTTAATTACCCTATTTACTTTTAACCGTGGTAAATAAGAGTCAAAAAGTTACTATTCACCAAAAAATATTTTCATCTTATTGAAGAACATTTAACTTAATGATATTAACCATGTCACTCATATTTTTGAAATTCAACTCATAGAAGAGGTAAAACTATGTTTTAGGCAAATTTTCAAATGCTTCTAGAAGGTGGGTAAAAGACAGTAAAAAGGTCAATAAAATTTTATATATCTAAACTTATTATAAAATTACTCAAATGAATTATATTGAACATATATAAGTATTAGGAATCAATTTTTACATAAAATAAATTTAAAATAAATTACTAATTTACTAAATAATATTTGGTTTTAAGCAATAACGCGGTGTTTTTAACTATTCATCAAAAATTGAATGTTTTCAGAAAAATAAAAAAAATTCACCTTTATATAATTTTGATATTCTGAATCCAAAAATATAGCCCAATTTTAAAAATAAAATTAATGAAATTTCATGAAGTGGGTATTACTATTCATAACGGCTAGTTTAATTGGACCTGGTGTGTTAAAACTAAATGTTGCGTTCAACGCAAGCTACAACATTATTTAAAGGGAAACATATCATGGAAGATTGGGGTGTTACATTCTCCTCTCCTCAAAATAAATTCATCCTCAATATTTCTAGAATATTACTTCATAAAAATATTTGGGTGGTTCTTCATCGTATGTTCCTCAGGTTCCCATATTTCCTCTTTTGTCTTATGGTTTCTCCATATAACTTTTACTTGGCGAGTCATCCGGTTTCTCAACACTTGTTCTCTGGTAGCAATAACTTTGAAAGGCTCTTCACAATATGATAATCAGGTTCTAGTTCAATTTCATCATAGGTGAGTACATGCATTGGTTCAGGCATTTATTTTCTCTAAAGTTATACTTGGAAAAAATCATGAACTTTGGAGAGACTTGGAGGCATTTCCAAACGATAAGCTAAAACTCCAATTCATTCTAGAATTTTGAAAGATATGATGTACCTGGGACTCAATTTACCATTCTTACCGAAATTTAAAACACCCTTCCATTGAGATACCTTCAAGAAAACAAGGTCTCTTAATTGAAATTCAAAATCCTTCCTTCGATTATTGGCATATCTCTTTTTCCTAATTTGGGATGCTTTTATGTGGGTTTGGTAAATCTCTACTTTTTCCACTGTTTCCTAATTTTTTTTTGGAACTATGGGTTTTATATCACCAACAACATCGCAACAATTAAATGTACGAATTCTCTTTCCATATAATGATTCATATGGTGCCTTCTGAATACTTTAATGGAAGCTCTTGTTATTGGATAATTTAACCAGAGGTAAATATTGATACCATATACCTTGAAAGTCAAGTGAGAAAGATTAAAACATGTATTCAACGATTTGAATAGTTCATTTTGATTTTCCATCAGTTTGAGGATGGTAGGCAGTGCCCAAACGAAGTTCAGTATCCAGGGCATTCTGAAAACTTTTCCAGAATCTTGATGTAAAACAGGCATCACGATCAGAAACATTCGATAAGGGTACACCATGGAGTCTTTCAAATTCATTAATATATATTCTTTCTATACATTCCATTGGTAAATATTATCTTTTATCAAGAAAATGTGTGGACTTGGTAAGATGATCAATAATGAACCATATTGCATCATTCCTTCTAGGAGACTTTGGTATCCCCCTGAAAATGTCATTCTTAATATTATCCCATTTACACTTAGGTATGGGAAGAGGTTTCATGACACCTCCAGGATGTTGCCTTCGATATTTCACTTGATGACAACCTATACTTCTTAACACAAAATCAGTAGTCTCCCTCTTCATGTTGTCCCACTATAAATGATCCTTCAAATTTCTATACGTCTTGGTTCACCCTGGGTGTATAGTGAATTTGGATCTATGAGCATCATACAAAAATTCCTTTTTAGATCAGGTATGTTAGAAACACAATGTCTCTTCCCAAATTTCAAAAAATCCATCTTCATATATGAAGTCACTCAATCAGCCATCATTCACAACTTTAATATTTTTTTGAAACTCCTCATCATCAGTTTGAGAACTCTTTATCCTTTCTATTAAAGACGGTTTGGCTACCATTTAAAAAAGTATTGATTTTTCATCTTCCATGTTTATTCCCTTATCAATCATTACTAGATCCATGAAAATATGATCCCTTTTAACTCTCATACTGTTCCAAACTCTATGATCTTTTATACTCGAATCATCTTCCTCCATATTTTCCTTCCCTGGGTGGTAGTGTATAGTGAAATCAGAATCCTTATGTAGTTCAAGCCATCATCTTTGCCACATGTTGATTTCTTTCTGTGAGATAATATACATAGAACTCTTGTGATCAGTATAAATCTCACATATTTCATCATATAGATAGTGTCTCCATATTTTTAGAGCAGCGATTATAGCTGCTAACTCAAGATCATTAGTGGGATAGTTTTTCTCATGAATGTTTAGCTATCATGATCTATAGGAAATGAATCTATCATTCTGCATAAGGAAACAGCCAAGTCCTTTCTTTGAAGCATCGCTATAAAAAACAAACCCAATTTTCCCTGATGATAGAGTCAAGATAGGAGCATTGACTAATATTCTATTCAGTTCTTAAAATAATTATTCACACCCTTTTTTCCAAACAAATTTAACCCCTTTATGTGTGAGCATGGTTAAAGGGTTGGCCAACCAGGAAAAACTCTAGACGAAACGTCAATAATAACCTACCAAACCAATAAAACATTGTAACTTAGTTATACACGTTGGTGATGGAAAATCTTGGATTTCCTTGGTCATTTAAGGATCAACAGATATTCCATCCATAGAGACAATATAGCCAATAAATGAAATCTCTGGAAGCCATAATTCATACTTTCTAAACTTCTCATATAATTCATTTCTTCTGAGGGTTTTCAGAATAGTTCTCAAGGTATTTCCATGATCTTTATAATTTTTTTAGTATACAAAGATATCATCAATAAATACCACTAAAAATTCATCATGATATTCTATGAAAACTATGTTCATTATATCCATGAAGACAAAGGGTGCATTTGTCAATCCAAAAGGCATTACTGTAAACTAGTAATGGTCGTACCTGGTTCGAAATACTGTTTTTGGAATGTCTTCCTTCTTCACACATAACGGATGACATCCAGATCGAAGGTAAATATTTGAAAAATATTAAGCTCCATGAATTTGATCAAATAAATCAACAATGCGAGGTAGGGGATACTTGTTCTTTATTGTTATAGCATTGATCTCCCTGTAGTCAATGCACAACCTCATAGATCCATCTTTCTTATTAAAAAAAGGATAGGGTATCCCCATGGAGAAACACTAGGGCGAATAAATCCCTTATTACTCAATTCCTATAGTTTATTCCATAGTTCCACTAATTCTACAGCGGCCATTCTATAAGGGGTCTTCGATAGGGGACTTGAACAAGGAATTAAATCAACGGAAAACATAATTTCTCATTCTGGAGGATGTCCAGTTAAATCATCGAGAAACACACCAACATATTCTTTCACAATAGGTATGTCCTCTATTCAAACATTATTTTCCCCAACCATAGTTATTTCATTCTATTCTTCCCCAATAATTGAATTTAGAAGATCTACTTGGGCTAGATCTAGATAAGAATCAGTAGGTGATGTTCTTGATCTATAGATAAAGTAATTCTTTTCATCATCGAAAATTGTAACCTCCTTCTTCTTATAATAAATTTTGGCATCATGGTCTGAAATCCAATCGATTATGAGGATTATATCAAATTAATTAATGGGTATGATGATGAGATCAGTAGATAAAAAATATTTATATTCCCTAATGGGAACTTATTCACAAAACGTTTTTGCGATGATACTTCTCTTAAGTGTTTTGACTGAAAACTCCCTTGTTAATCCAATTTGAAAATATCTAATTTTTATTGCAAACTGGGATGATATGAAACAATGCGATGATGTAGAATCAAATAATGTATTGGCCAATCATGAGAAAACTATTAAATTACTTGCCACCATGTGTTTCAGAGTTTCAACCATAGCAGTAGTGATTGCATAAGCATGGCCTTGCTCCATTGTCCTTTTCATAGGTAAGTACCCTTGGATATTAGTACACTCATTTTTTATAATACCCCTTTTCTCAACAATCGTATCATTCAACATTGATAACCTCTTTCTTCCCCTTACAATCATGAGCTTGGTGTCCTTTTTCACCACACTTGTAACAAACTCCTATTACCTTTAGAAAAGCACCAGGGTGCTTCTTCCCATATTTACCACCAAATGGATATTCAACTTTTCCATTATTCCCCATATTTCCATTTATAGAGTGTTTAAAAAAATCTATTTTTCTCTTTCTTTTCTTTTAATTTGTAAGTCATAGAGAATTATTTTTCTGTCTTGAAAGCGCATGAGGCAATTTCTTCATACAATGAGAAGGGCTTTGAGACTGATGATATATGGAGAAATGGTTTTAACCCATAAAATAATTGATCAATCTTAATCCTTGGGTTACGTATATAATATTCTGCATGTCTTGATTACCTTTTAAAGTTAGCCTCATTCTTTGCGACATTCTCATCCTTCTTTATCCTCAGACTCAGAAAGTGTCTTTCCATATCTGCTTAATTGTCACAAGAAAAGGAATTTTCTAGGAAAATATCATTAAAATACCTACATTCCATGTTCAATACTCTTTAATCTTCCATTGTGTTTTGGATTAATTATAACCATTGATCTGCATCTCTCATGAGGCGATAAACTGCCTTGAAATCTTTTTCCATTTCGCTACTCCCCAAAACATGAAATATTATCTCTAGGGAATTTATCCATTTCTCAATTTCTAATAGATTTTTAATCCCATTGAATGTTTGGGTTTTTCTCCTCATAAAGTGGTCTAACATTGATCCTCCCTGTTGTGGATCCGGGTGCACCATATAGGTAAGGCTGTTGTTCATAACCTGAGTGAGTTGTCCCAGTATGGTGATAAGCTGATCAGTACCAATTTCATCACCACCTCCAAAATAATTATCTTGAGTAGGATGGAAATCTCTACATGGATTTCATACCTTGATACTGGTTTAATTTCTTCTATTTGGAACCATTTCTATATAATGGCATACAGTAGATTAGTTTATTAATCACAATACATAATTCCAATCCTGTAAAACACTTAATATTCATTGATAAGTTTATGGATATAATCCATAATAATAAAAATGTTTTCTTTGAAGATGTATATAATAATAAATCCATCATAATGGTTTGTAATGAAAATGTGAATAATCCTAAAGATATCTATCAGGAGTTTCATAACCTAGAGTGCAGCAAGGCCTATTGTCGTGCACTAGTTCTCGTTCAAGTATAGATCAATGTTGTGTTTTTGGGTTTTACACCTAGGTACATTGGAGCCAAAGTCGCCTCTACCTGCTCATATCTAGACAGGGATGTATTTCTTGGAAAATTCACAAAATCTAAACATTATCAAAATTCTAGGAAGTACTTATATAGTAATCCTCAAAGTCTATCTTAGGGTAATGTTCTATAATCAGAGTTTTTCTAAATCTAGATTCCATTGTTTGTACTAAATTCTTTTGTTACCAACTGTAACGCCTCAAACCCAGTTACCCAGATTCGGTGCATTATTACATAACATTAGCATGACCACAAGGGAGAAAATCTTGAAAGACCAATCAATTTAGTATCCATGGATGTACTAGATACATTCATAAGTTATACATTACATTATAAAATAAAATAAACAAAAACATTGTCTCCAGTGACCACATTCATATCCCTTAGACTACTTCTGCAAGTCAGTCATAATATACTTCTTCACATCTTAGGAAAAATAATACATATAAATGGGTGTGCTTAGATACTCAGTAAGGATAACAATATAGAAGAATCTTTCATAAATAAGCATAAACATTTAAAGAAATTCCTAAAACTAAACCATAAGCCTTTTAAACATAAACTTATGCATAATGTGGCCAATATAAACCAAATAATGTCATTTACTTATTCACATTGATATTCTACTAGTCAAATAATCACAGGAAATATCATTAACCAATTTTATAATGTTGGAATGCATCATTCTAGAATTTATAACCACATAGTCAAGGAATTGTTCCAAGAAAAAAAAAATATTTTTTCAAGGCATTCATCCAAGACACTAGTTTGTCTCATTATACCAACCAATGCATCGAGTATCTATAACGAGCTCCACCCGTCACTTAATAAGTCTAATGCAATCTTCATATGAAACAGTTTAAACATAACATAAAAATTCATATTAAAAATAGCAAACGAAATGTAAATACATTATCCATAAACCATGAATAGTATTAAAATAACACATCCATAGTCAAATATACCACAAAACCTTCAATAGAATATAGAATATTTGTATCATAATAAATCAACTTCCAACAAGTTTAAAATCCATCAACGGATGTTGACATAGATGAAATCAAATCTTTTTGAGGGAAATATATCTTTCAATGATGAAATAATTTAAATTTCATGTATTTATAAAAGAAAACATTTATTTTGAAAATATTCATATAATATTGTAAGGGAAGCTTCGAAGGTGTGATAATGGGGGAAAATAGCCGCACCCGCTGTATAAGTTAAAAACACATGCCCTTAATTTTGTCAAAATGGTCATAAAGGTCCTTTTTTTAAAAACGACGGAATTATTAATTTATAAACATAGTTTTGAAATAATAAAAATGTTTTGAAATATATTCTTAAGAAACACATATGTGGATGATAAAGAGGTCCCAGTGGATACTCACATATAATCAACCTCAGATAATGAAGAGATTGTGGTATTAACCCTTACATTGTATTTTTATTTATTCGATGATAACTTAACCTCCTATATAATAGTTAAAACATGGTTATTAAATTATAAAATAACTATATACAATAATATGATATCATATAGGATCCTCTAATATTGCTTTATTAATAATATTTCAGTAGTATCATCATTTCGGGTGTTAACAGATTCATTTTCCTTTATATGCTTGGTCACATAAGCCATGTTTTTTATCGATAGGATTTATTTAATTCATATATTGAATGATATTATGTCTATAAAAATTATTTTTAATCATAAAATGAAAATTATTCTTTAATTATTACGAGGGGTAGTGAATCTCATCGTGTTCGTGGAGACAGTAATCTGTATGTACACACGAGCGACAATATCATTATATTGATGGTCAAATCATATGTAATTGGATATTATATCATATATAAAAAATAATTAACATGTTATATTTATTATTAACAGAAATTATAATCATTACTATACCCATCCAAATAATATAGACTCTGAATAATAAACTACACCATGACGTGGAGACGGTAAGCCGAACATACGCACGTATGGTGACTTTGTCATTTATTGGATGGATAGAATAATGAGTATGGTTTTACCATATTTATAATATCATAAATTTATTTATAAGGCACTACTGTTAATATTTTTGTATGGAAACAACAAATAAATATGAAGTGGAAGAAGAAAAAACATGAAAGAGGGTGGTGAAATTATTACCACTTCTTTGGTTATTTCCTTTTGAGTTTATCTAAAAGGCTCCATAGGTTGGCTATCTGATCAAATTAAGGAATTTAGGTTTATGTGAGGGATGTTGGGAGGATATTTTGGTAGGTTTTTTCCAAGACAGATGGCTTTAAATGGGTGAAATTTAGAGAAGGGGAAGTACCCTTTAATAAGAGAGATGAGGCTCACTTTGGGGAAAGCGTGAAATATAATTTTATAAAAAAAAATTTAGATTTATATTGGATATAAAATAATTTATTTTGAGTATAAGGTGGGGATGGGTCTAAAACTATTAGAAAATTAGTTATAGATAGGTCTGGGTTACCATATTAACCCTATCTTTTAGATTTAACTCTTAGTTAAATAGTTTGACATTAACCATGTCTCTTTGTATTTTTATATTATATAGTTAATAAACATACTATAAAATATCAACCAAACCCCAAGTGGTTTATTATTAATATATATAACTATATATAAGTATTTTTTCCTACCCTTAGATTTATATGAATATTATATCAATTAATAATATAGTATTTGTTTAAAAAATTCAATTATGACAATTTTCACACTATTTAGTAATTGATTTTTTTGAAATACATAAAAACATTATCACTTCAAATAAAATTTATTTAATCAACCCTAACATTTCATATTAACCTATAAAATTTCTATAATTCATCATAATTCTCAATTTACATTTATTTGGAAATTTATAATATCCATTATTTTAATATTTCATTAATAAGGTAATTACGTCATCATCATTATGTCATAAATAAATTAAATTATTTAATGTATAAAAATTATAAATAAAATACCATTATATAGGAAATAGTTTTATCTTTATAATTAATATTGGTAGTATAATTTATATTGTGTGTAACCCTATATTAAAAATGGTTTAGTTATTAAAATTTGAATTTAACACTTTTAACACTTTTTTAAATAAAATAATATTAACAGTCCAAATTTAATCCAAGTGGAACAAAAGGATTATATTTTATTAATAAGGTTGTTTTTGTTCTAAATAAACTTATCCAATAGAATTATGACATTTTTTAGGGTAGTTATAATATCATTTTTACCTTTTATTACCCTATTTACTTTAAACCTTGGTAAATAAAAGTCAAAAGTTAATATTCACCATAAATTATTTTCATCTTATTGAACAATATTTTACATATTGATATTAATTGTGTGTATTGGATTTTTTAAATTCAACTCACATAGCGGTAAAATTATGTTTTATGCAAACTTTCAAATGCTCCTTGAAGGTGGCTAAAAGAGTGTAAAAAGTTCAATAAAATTTGAAATATCTAAAATTATTATAAAATGACTCCAATGAAATAAATTTAACATATGTAGGTATTATGTATCTATTTTTACCTAAAATAAATTAAAATAAGATAACTAATTATTAAAATAAAAAGTCAGTTTTGAACAATAACGCATTGTTTTTCACTATTCATCATAAATCAAATGTTTTCAGAAAAATAAAAAAACTCACCCTAAGATAATATTGATACTGTGAAACAAAAAATGAAGTACATTTTGAAAAATAAAATTTATAAATGTTTAAAAAGTGGGTATTAATATTCATAAGGGCAGGTTTGATTGGTCGTGGTGTGTTAAAACTCCAAGTTTCGTACAACGCAAGCTACTGTATTAATCAAAGGGAAATGTATCATGGAAGAATGGGGTGTTACAAACTTAATATTATAAATAAAAATAATACATGAAACACTGAGCTTAGTTTATGTTACATATGATACTGGTTATATCAGGTGCTACATGCAACACCAATATTAAACATGATGTGACTTACTTTTGAGAAATTTTTATTTAATATGATAGTTGTCACCTAGCTATTAGAATAGAGGTCATGAATAGAAATAACTAAATTATAAAAATTTATAGATTGAAGATTCATATATAATGAATTATTTGGTGAAAAAATATATACAAATAAAAATAAAAACTATTTGAAAATTAGGGGAATCATTTTCTGAAACAATAAATAATTTTTTATATAGAAATATAGTTTATCTCAATAAAATAAAGATATTAATTTTCATTAATTATTTGATGAAATTTATATATTATATATTTAATAAATGTTTTATCATAAATCTTATCTGTTTTCCAGAAAATAGAAACGAATAAATCCAATTTTATGCTAAATAGCTATATTTTTCTGAATGGTCATTTCGTTGCCCTTGAAGCACTATATATAAAAATTAATCTTCTAAAAAATATATTTAATAATGTATATTTAACTTTCTAAATCATCATTTAAAAAATATCATATGGTTTATTTTTTATAATTTTCAAAAAAGATTAATTTTTTGATGAATAGTGAAAATTACTCAATTTTAATTGAAAACTACCTTTACAATTATATTATTTATAATGTAAAATAATAATTCCAATTACATTAAAAGTAAAATTAGTTTAATTTTATATCTATTAATCAAATTTTATTCATTATAATCAAAATTTTTTTAAAATTTGATATAAAATCTTTGTAATCATTTTGAACATTTTATCCTTGAAATCACTCTTTCTGGTTTCTTTTTTGGGATAAATTTCAATAAAATATTCCCTCTTCAATGATTTGTATTTGTAAAAATATATTCTATATTTTTAATAATAATAATTTATATTATTTAATAATTCATACATAATGTTTTACTAAAATTAAAGGTGAAAATAGAAAAAAATTAATTACCATGGTTAAGGTACAAATGGGTTTATCGGGGGTTAATCTAAAAGGATAGTAGTAATAATGACCATAAAACTTGTCTAAATTATATTGTATGTTAATATTTCAACCCAGTAATTTATAATTAGGTTTAATAATATATTTATGATACATTGTAAGTTATAAATATTTGGATACGCCTTTTCCTTTTAAAAACATATAAGTGTTCCACAAACTTCAATTATAAAAGGCCACCCCTCTCCTCACTTCTTATTACCATAAAATCATTAATGATTGTCAATGAACATCACAAATTACTACCCAATGTAATAAATATCATCCTACATGCAATTTTTTGGCACAAATCCAACAAATAAATGATTTTGGAGCATGTGAAATGCGGTTACCTAAAGAGTAGTTAGCGTTCTTCAACAAGAATTTTTATTTTATTTCGTCCTACAACTAATTAAATTCTTATTAAATAACATTGATATCATAAATTAAGAATATTCCATATACTGATATGATTTTGTATCAATGTAATGGTCTAAACAAATACACTATTATAAAATGGGTTAAAAACATTATCATGTGTATGACGTCTACTGCCTCATGAATCGATGCCAATTGTTTCTCCATTTCCACTTATCCTAGTTGGGTGTAATAATGGATATAATGTATATATATATATATATATATTATTTATAACATAATTATACACAAATTTATTTTATATAATATATTTATTTTTAATTTATATTCATTTTTAGATATGATAGCATCCCTCTTATGTTGGACAGACTACCACCTCATTGAATGATGTGATTCGTTTTTCAATAATGAATTACATGGAAGATAATAATGAAAACAATTTGAGATATACATGAAATAACTATTAAATTCATGAAATGTTTATAATTTTTAAAATATAATATATGATTTTTTACCTTTTCACTCACTGAAAGATGATAACATCAATTATGTATGTGTGGACTCCACCTTCATAATGGGAAGTGGCTCTCTTTTCACCAACACAGCAAATGGATGATTTGTATAGGTGTATTTATAGAAATTATATGGTATTTATGGTATTATTATAATTATTTAGTCATAATATAATACATACCACTATTACGAAATAATAATTTAAAAAATGAAACTTTATCCATGCGTACGTACAACCTACCATCTCCATGATTGTAACATACTTTATTTCTCAAAATCATCTTTCATGGTTGGTCATAAGAGTATAATTTATGTATAAATAAGATAATTATTTCAATATTACAATTCTATATATAATGTATCCATTATAAAATTTATAGGACTAAAAATAAAAAATCAAAACATAAATAAAAAATTAAACTTTTATTACCTAAAACATGATTTTAACATAAAATAATTAAACAATGAGTATTAAAAGGACACACATAAATCATATATGTTCTGATATATATAGATATGGTTACATAATCTATTTAAAATTAAAATATATTAATTATATATAAGGTTTAAATTAGTATGAATAAATTCATTACTTACCATAAGGGATTTCTAGTCTCTCTTTCAGGGATGTACGGTTCAAAAGATACCAATGAGATAAGGGATTTTTCTCTCAATTTAACTTCCTTGAGACAGATGTTGTTTTATTAACAAATATACTTTTAGAATGTGTATATATATCCCCATATATATATAATCAATAGTTTATTTATCCCCATGATATTTCATGTTTCATTTCATTTTATTTCTTCAGGGGGCATATGTTTCAATGCTACCAAAGTGAGAAGCGTTTTATGTCACATTCGCATCATTTATAGATAATTTTTTTATCATTAAGAATACAATGATGAAATATTATGACATATCTCTCGTGAAACTCATGAATTTTCTTATCCTCTAGTTATTCATAAAATGTTTATGCAATAGTACCATTTTCCAACTTTTTAGAACATAAAATAACTGAGATAATGTTTTTAATAAAGAATCATTTATTTATTTCATCAGTGAAAAACCCTTTTTTCATCCAAATCATGTTCTCATAAAAAAATTTCAATTTTTTTTTTACTTTTTAACAATTATTTATTATTGAAAGTTTTCCTAATTTTTTTAACTTTTTTTTGGAAAGGAATCTTCTGGTTTTTTCTGATGAATATCCTTTTTGATTTTATTTAAAATTTTAATGGAATAACTATGTATGGAATAAAAGAAATTTCCCACTATCATGGTCATTATTTTACATCAATATTTCGTTTTAATTTTTCAATTTTACTTTTAAAGGAATGGATCTTCAAAATAATTTCTGTTTTAAAATGTATTTTTAATGTCAAAAGGATGTTTTTTAGAGATATGTTTTAAATTATTTTTGATATATTCTTTTATAAATTTCCATGTTTATTTTCATAGAAAAGTATTTCATGATTATTTTATGTTTTAATGATTGAATTTAAAATTAAATATTTATCTTTCTCAAGAAACATTCCACATGGTTTATATTTCAATTTTTTTTCCATCTATGATTATATCCTATAATGTAAATTATTATTTAATGGGTATATGAACAAAACATATATTTATACTTATTTATATTAATAATTTATTATCAATATTTTCATATGAAACCTGATTGTCTTCCATATTTTATACCCTAAAAAAATTCACATGAAACATATTCATTTTTCTATGGTTAATGCTATGATGAAATGATGTAATGATTATGATACCTATCTATTTTTTATAAGTTATAATATGATTAAATGTTTAGAAAACCAATTAATTTCATGGGTTTCGATATTATGAATTTTTCAAGTTCTTGTGATAAACATATGTATGGTTTTAATTATGGGACAAGTGAAAACAATATCTCCCTCTAATTAATTGGGTGATGATTAATATTATATGATCTAAAAGGGTTCATGGAAGGTAATACCAATCCCAAATATAAGAGGTTACACGAGTTGTTATCCTAAAACTAAAAAAGGGTAAATGGGAGGTCACCTCAAGATCAAAATAAGAGGCTACATGATATATTTTCCTAATACTAAAACAAGGTAATACACATGAGGTCATCCCGTGCCCGTATAAGGTACATGGGTGATTGGCCCAAGAATAACATGTTTTGAATGTATTGGTATAATGAATTGATATAATATTTTTAATGCTCATGTTTATGAAATAATTCAATTTATTATTCTAATTTTATTCTCTCATGGATCATGTTCATTAATTTCTGTCTGATTCCTATATTATGAACTTCTTATCTTTATTCCATGACTCAAGATTATGGTCTTTGATTTTCATGGTTTGCTATTAAAATGTTATTCTCATGTTCTCATGTCCTAATTATCATGTTATTCTTACCTATATCCCATGTTTTCCCTTGCTGAGCATATGAGCTCACCCTCTCTCATTTTTCTTTTCCCCATGTTATAATGAAAGGTTTTAAGTATGAGTAGTAAATGTAAATTTATATCTTGGATACATTGATGATATTTCATGAATTAAGAATATTATTTTCCTAGTTTCTAAAGGCACTAAATTATTACAGTCCTCAGGAGCATGTTTGGGTATTATAATAAATGTTAATCTAATAAATGTAATACCTCATGAAAAATGTTTGTTATCTATATGATTATTATGTAATGGTGATTAGTTCTTATCATCTATTAGGGATATTAATCCCCTTATTCTCATAAATAAGCGTGATAAAAAATATCCATTTTTTGGGTTGTTTATTCTATGGTTCTCTTCACATAATGGTTTTCAAAGTTTATATTCAAATGAAAAAACATTTGGTGTCCTAAAATTTTCCATGAAGGTATGAGTTCACAATATATCAAAAGGGAGATTTGGTGGATATATTCTATGGATTTCAGGAGTGACCATTATAGAAGTATCCTACCAATCCCGTTGGATCAGAAATCCAAATATAATCACTTTATAGTGAATAGTTTATAGTCATGTGATTGGACCAATCTATTCTTTTTAATATCATGTTTTCAGGCAATGCGCATCTCTCAATCCCTTTTCTTTTATGAATGTTTATATCAAATAATAGGGCATAAAATTAGTCACTGTAACACTTTTTTGCATAACAAATGAATTATTTGAATATTTCACTTGTGAGTTATAGATTGACCACATGTGATATGATTTCATGATTTAAGTGAGTTTCATGGAATTATTTTGAGTGCATGAAAAAAATGGGTTCATGATGAAATTTACATAATTTTTCATAAAAATAATCTATATAGTCTTGGATTGCTTGTGTAATGGGTAAAATTAAGTCTCTAGGAGCAGATATCTTTGGATTCCATAAAATTTAAATAAAAATGTCTTGACTTAAAAATGTTATCTTTAGGATTTTATATTCATCAATCTCATGAAAAGTACTGTATTAAAGAATATTTTCACATACATGTGAATCTATGAACATGTGTAGAACCTCTGGTAATAGACTGGACCAACTCGAGGGTCATGAAAATATAATATTTTCATATAAATTTATTCTCTATGTTACCAATCCACCATAATTATTCATGGAAACCTTTTTCATTATCGACATTGGAATTCCATAATACTATTTTTGAATTTTTTTTCCCATTGGGACAAGTATCTTGGGGTGGGGAGGTTCGTGTTGGGACACCCATTCCATTTCCATTGACTGAGTGAACTTCATTTGAAAATGAAAGATTTATATACTAACTTAAACTCAGAATATTTAATGTGTATTGATGAACTGATAGAATATTCACAATGATACATCTAGTACTCAATATTTACATCATCATGCATTGATAATATTGTTACGTTGTATATATGTAGGTGGAAAGGATGTAGTCCCAAGTGATTTTTTTACCAAACCATGATTCGAGACCCACAAGGGTAATTTGAAATGGTTTTTATCATGCATCTATAGGCCATGTATTATTCATTAGGTATTATTTTGTAAAGTAATATTTTATGGAACAAGTAATTTCCTATTTTATATTAATTCAATGCAGATAATAACATATCGTATAACATATTGTGGAATGGAGGTCACAATATTTCATTTAGATTCTTGATACTAGAAATTAATGAGATGATGTACACCATTCAATTTAATTTCATATGAAAAGGAAGTTATTATGTTAGTTTGACATAGTCGTGGTACTTCTTAAAAATCCCTGAGATGGTGTGGAATGTAATGTGATCACTATCGAGGATGATAAATGAGTATTCACCAATAGAGAAAAATGAAAATGGAGTAGAGTATTTATAATTGAGTCTCAAAATTAAATTATGTTAATTTAGGTATCAATGGTGTCCTTAATGTCAGTACTAAATTGCCAAGAAAATGGGGTCATAGTTAGTACTTCTTTTTTAATTATATGGACACTCAATTTTGATGGAACTCAAGACTATTAAATTATTAGATCCTTATTTCATTAAGCCAGTACAATTTAGCTATCCACATATGGAAATTTTTTAATGTTATATATATTCATACATTGAAATTTTATGCAATTATAAATGAACCATGATGGGTAGAAATGATATTTTTCTATAAACTAGGAAGTAATAGGTCATTTTGGGTGTATGTTCAAGTATGTAATTGATATTTACATGATGTATTAGAGGGAATTTCATTAAATATATTCTTTTTCATATCCATCATATTAAATATTATATGAGATAGTGAATTTATGAAGTCTTATATCAATCTATCCATTGGAATATGATTGTAGGAAGTATTATAAGATTGAATTTCAATCATAGAATATCCTTTCATAATCTCAGAGGATTCAAAATTAGTAACATTATACATAAGAACAATTTGAGGGGTCTGAAACTAATTTATGATATTGGATTTTCTGAACATATAAATGAATAGAATCTTTATTTCTATCTAGATAACAGTTTTTACAACATCAATTTTGATTAAGTAATACTAATAAAAAACATGAATTTTTAGGTTTCTTACAACAGGTATGAAATCAAGGTGAAGATTTCTTATATTGAAAATATCCTATATCACTTAGTTTTGGGAATAATATTTGGAGGATGATGTGAGAATATTTCATAAACATGGAATTCAGGACACTTCTTGGTGAATTATATTTAATCATGAACTATTGTTTTCCAAATGTAGCACAAAATTAAAATCAAATACGTGATATTTAATATTATATGATGTTCTCAGCATTAAATTTCATGAACCTCATTTAAAATAATTACAATTTCAATTACCTTATTACATTGGATATGTAACAAACAAAACATTCATTAATGGAAATACCTCTTTATCTAATTAAATGTTTTATTATGGTTATATGAAATGTGAACTTCACTGGTTTCATGTTTCTTGATTTTAAAATACTTTTATGAATTTTTGTCGTTGCTAATATAGTCATTGAATAGTAATCACATGATTATTATAAATATAGGGCTTTAACAAATCCAATTTACTCACACAAATGAAGTGATTGCTTCATCCGGTAGGCTTTCCTCGAACGATGCCCATTTTTCGAAGCTAGAAAAGGAGGTGGCATCATTGGTCTTCTCTGTTGACAAATCCCATGTTGGGATTGAACACATTAAACTTGAGCGGAACCGACTACATGAGAAGTGTAAGTTAATAGAGATTACCACTCGAGCGATGTTATTTGAGCCACCTCAAAAGTCTGTTACCATCGCACACCTTACCCTGTGATCTTATGAGGGTGTTATAAGAGGTTATGTAATAATACCCTAGCACTATGAAAATTTACATTATTTTTGTATAAATAATGTGCATTCATTTTATTATTGTTACTTTGTAAATAGTTTCTAAAGCACAAATAGTATTTTTAGTTAATATTAAACTAAGAAATCTAATTTGACGAATTTATGGATTTTTGAATTAAATAATATTATAATTAAATATTATTATAATTAAATTTCTTTTTATTAAATTTAAATTATCATATAATTTTATGAATGAAATTGTAATTTTTATTAAAGTTTGAAAGGCGTTTTTGTCAAGACATATTAATTTTTTATAAATTTTGGTTTTTATTTTAAAAGTAAAAAGTCACATATTTAGAAAATTATTTAGATAAAATGAATATTTTTTTAGAATCACGATGTCGAATTTATCCAATGGTGAATTTTTCATAATTTTCTGATATAGTTAAATTTTTGGGTAAAAAATAAATACCGTTTTAATATATAATGTGTTTTATGACATCATAATGACCCAATAGTGACTTAATAAAATAATATAAATGATATTTTCGAAAAATATATGTTTTATCATTAAAATAATATGATTTTTGGTTGTTTTATTTAATTTAAAAAAACTTTTTTGGAGCCTCCAAGAGTTATAAAATATTTTTAATTTTTAAATCAATTTCAATGAGAGTGTAACTCACCACCACATAATCACCCTCATTATTTTTATATGTTAGGCCATTGGCCTTATAAAATATTTTTTTCCACTCCCCTTTGAAAAAAACCATGGGGTGGTTTGTGGTTTTGATTAGTTTAATGTGAGGTTTCCTAAACCTAAATAATAAATAATTACTTCTCTTTTCTAATATAAACCCACCCAAGATCCCACTTCCTCTTAACTCAAAGACTTTTGGGTTCTCATAACCTCTAACTACCTATCTCTAGAATAATCCCAAGGTGACCCAAGCTCCCAAGAAGCCTCTCTCAATCCTCTCCCAAGCCTTGGGGATCACACTTCTAAGTAAAGGATTTATTCCTTTTTCATTTTTGTCCAATTTTCATGAAACCGCTATGCCCTTTTTGAATGTTAAAAATGTTGGGGTTTAATTTTTCACCTCCCTCATACTGTAAACATTGTGTTTGGAAGATGGTATACCCCTTTCTCTCTCATTAATGCCTCCCGTGTACACCTGTTACCATGCCGAAATTTCTTGAGGGATTTCTCTCTCCTCTTTTACATCCAAGTAATTATTTTGTATTATGAATCTAAATAACATTATGTCTGTTGGGACATGTATTTATATGATCCAATTACTATCCATTTCATGTAAATATTATGAGAAACCTTTTTCTATCTCATCAACCATTTTCATGAATCCTTATGTCATGTCGTTATGCTCCTGATATTACACCGTGTTTTTTCAAGACAAGATCATTGTGTAGTTAACACCAAATCCATGTCTCTATCAAGGGTATTCACCTTTATACACATGTACATATTTAATGGTACTTTAAATTATTTATTCCACATTACTTAATTGTGTCATAACTTTTGATGTTGATTATTTACATGTTACATGATCAATGTGGCACAGTTATGCATGAAATGAAATGTTTAAGAAGGGTTCTCCCTAATAGTGCTCAAATGGATTGGGTAAAGTATAGTATCATGATACATCATGTGCAATCGATGTTTACTCATAATAATTCAAGTGAAACTCATTTTTACTCATGCTTCATGTGAAATGAGGGTTTACTCATGCTCCAAGTGCAATGAGCCTTGGATCATGCTTATCTCTTGTTAAATGTTGCTGTCACATTTCCATGTTATGATTATCAGGATTTATCATGAATTTATTTTAATGTTTCTCTTACGATACATTGATATTCCTATTTTCTAACATGTACAGTATTCCTCATGTTATACCATGTATATTCCCTTACTGGTCTTTATAGCTCACCCTTTTCTTATGTATGTCCTCAGGTTATCCCATGAAATGATAAGTACGAGGGAATATAGTTTTCATGTAAAGGAAATTTTCAATAAAGATATTTTATTTCATTTTTTATGTTTTTATGTAATGATAATAATCCCCAATGACACTATACCTCTTGATATTCTATGTTGTATGAAGTGATTTTTATGTAATAAATCATGTTTAAGTGTGTAATAAAGAGAAGGGTAATCCTAGTTGGTATCAGAGGATAGGTTTAGTTATTTTTGGGATTCGGATTATAAAACCCTATTTAAAACATAGAGACCATAATAAGTACAATAAAAAATCTATAAGTATTTGTGAGTAATTATTAAGTGTTTATCAATCAAATACATCCTTGTCTAGATAGGATCAGGTAGAGGCGGCTCTCGCACAGATGCATCCCTGGGGTAAAACCCGAAAACACCACTTTGAGATAGACTCAAGCGCGAAAAGGTGCATGATAACGGGCCTTACTGCACTCTTGGTTATGACACTCCTGAGGGACATTCTTTGGTAAATTCACAAGCTTAGTATGAACCCTTATTGAGGGAATTTAAAAAAAATCCCCTAAAAATATATGTTAGAAAGTACATCATGAATAGCATATATTGAATCCTATAGATTCATATGTTACTCATTAAAAGTAATATATAAGTAATATGTTTTTGTCCTTGGATTACCCTTTTTGTGTTACCCCTAACATTCCTTTTATTCCACCCAATGGCCGGTTTTATGATGACTTGGGCTGAAAACCGATGTGAAGATCAATGTGATGATTGTACTAATGAGATGCCCAATCCGATGGGATTGGGGGTCACGAAATTTGTCACACATATCTCTCCGTTAACTCATGCCTGGAATAGAATCATGGGTCAAGAGTATTTCTCATCACCCCTTAAGAAATAACAAGTCGCTATCGAGAGATTTATGAAACAAAGGCCTCATACTTTTAATGGATCATCAGATCCCTCAATCGTCGAACAATGGATAAAATCCATTGAAAAGATCTTATCCATCCTTTAATGTTCCGAACAAGAGAAGTTCTTCCTGGATACTTATCGTATGGAGGGTGAAGCAGATGAATGGTGGATGTTGACCAATAATATGAAGCCATAGGAGGAGATTGAGGTGTTGGAATTTAGGAATTTCTAGAAGATGTTTTTCAATAAATATTTTCTATGCGCCCTACGACATAAGATGGAAAGAGACTTCATTTCCCTCAAGATTAAAGATGACGAATCTATCGGAGCATACAAGAAAAATTCACAAGGCTTGCACGATATTCATCCAACTTTGTCGTTACCCCAAAATGCAAGTTTGACTACTATTTTGTGGGCTAAAACCTATAGTATGGAAAGTGCTGACGATCTGTGACTTCGACATCTATGATGAAATTCTATGATGTGCCCTCATGGTCGAAATGGAGATCGAAGAATCTTAGGGGAATCCTGGGGATAATAAATGTAAGGTGGAATTCAATGCTGGTGGTCCAATGGATATATCCAACAGTGTTAAGAAGATCCAACACCCCACTTTCCAAAGGTGTGGAAAGAAGCGCCTTGGAAATTTCCTGAAGGGGAAGAGGAAATGATTTAGGTGCGGAATAGAAGGGTACATAGATGTTAACTATCAGCAAGAAAAACCAGCGGCTGCGACTGAGTAGAGGAATGCTCTGCTTGAACCTCAATGCATTGTTCATTGCTTCAACTGCAAATAACTGGGGAAATTTTCAAATCAGTTCCCCAAAGCAATGGTTTTCGGAGGCAACCTACAACCTCCAAGGTAGTAAGGGAGAGATTTTTCCATCACTAACGCTAAAGTGAACCCTAAAAAAGAAGTAGTGATTGGTACGCTAGTTATTCAATCAATAATAGAGAACATACTTTTTTATTCTGGTTATACACATTCTTTTATATCCCAAAAGGTTAGTATAACAATACCAACACTACCACAAATCCTAAAAGTAATGATTTTGGTGAGTACGACAAATGGGGAAATCATTGCATCCCACGAATATAACTCCTCCCTTATCATAATTTGTGGATTGAACATCCCGGTGAACCTCTTCATACACCCTCTAGTGTAATTTGATGCAATTATCGGCATATATTGGCTTTCCTTAAATAGATCCAACATAAATTTCCATGAGAGGGAAATCACACTCTATATGGATAATCAACCTCTTATTCTGTACAAGTGCAAGGAGGAGGATGAATCTTCCTTAGCTCCATCATCTCAAGCATGTACATTACTGCACTATGAGCATGCAAATCTATCTCAGATGACAGAGTCCAAGGAATAAACCATCCTTGAAGACATTCCTATTGTGAGTGAGTTCATCGATGTGTTTCCCAAGGAATTGTCTGGACTTCCTCTTATAAGAGATGTTGAATTATAAATTATTATTATACCTGGGGATTTTTTAATATGCAAGACTCCATATATAATGGCTATTGTGGAGCTTGAGGATCTTAAGAAACAACTATAGGATAATCTGGATAAAGGGTTTATACGCCCAAGTGGTTCACCATGGGTTGCCCCAGTTCTCTTAGCCAAAAAGAAGGATGGATCAATGCACCATTTCATTGATTATAATGAGCGTAACAAAATCACGATAAAGAAAAAGTATCCTATCCAACGAATTGATGGCTTGTTAGATCAGCTACGTGGATCACAATACTTCTCCAAGGTGGATTTGTGGTCGGAATTTTATCAAGTAAGGGTAAAGAAGGAAGATTTCCCGAGGACATCTTTTCGTAAAATATATGGGCACTATAAATTCATATTAAGGCCTTTAGGACTCACTAATTCTCCAAAAATAATTATGGAATAGATGAATAGAGTCTTTATAGATTACCTCAAAAAATTTGAGGTAGAATTTATTGATGATTTTCTAATATACTCTAAAACCAAAGAGGATGACTAGGAGCATCTAATAACTATACTAGACACATTACGGAATGAGAAGCTCTATGAAAAGTCCAATAAGTTTGAGTTCTTGTTAAAGGATGTACCATTCTTGGGCCATATCATCACAAGTAATTGGATATATATGGATCCCTCCAAGATAGCTGAAATAGAGGGATGGCCGAGGCCACCATTGTTAACGGATATCTGTAACTTTTTATAGTATGCTGGATATTGTCGATGATATGTGAGAAATTTCTCATGATTTTACAACCCACATACCAAGGTTACTCGGAATTGATTAAAGTTTACTTGGTGTGATGAATGTGAATAAATATTCAAGGAGTTAAAAAAGAGTCTTATCACTATGTTTGTGCTCACTTTAGCCACAAGTGGAAAACCTTTTTTGGTATCAAGTGATGCTTCGAAGAAGGTCCTGGGATGTGTGCTGATTCAAAATGACAAAGTCACTGCCGATGCATCAAGTAAATTAAAAGTTCTTGAGAATAATTATCCAACACATGATCTGGAGTTAGCTACGGTGATCTTAAATTTAACAATATTACAACATTATCTCTTTATGGAGAAGTTTGAAATATATACGGACCAAAAAAGCCTCAATTATATATTCACACAGAAGGAGTTGAACATGCGCAAACAATGATGGTTAGAGCTGGTAAAATAATATTACTTCTCAATCTATTACCACTCTTGGAAAACGAACATGTTGGAAGATGCTCTATTTAGAAAAGATCCAACGATTCTATCATTAGTGAGAATTGTGAAGGATCTGTTTTTCACAGATTTGATGAAGATGGACATGAGAATCATAAAGAAGGGATCATCATCAATACTTTAACAAATGATTGCCCAAATGTCTCTTTTGTAATGGTTAAAGGATGCTCAAAGAAAGGATGTGGAAATTTTGAAAAGGGTGGATGCTATCAGAAATGTGAAATTCTCAAAGTTCATGGTTGAAAAGTATGGAATCATGAGATTTGGGTCACGATAATGTGTACAATCCAATCTATAAATAAAGAAGGAGCCTCTGGATGACTCACATAGCTCACCCTTCTCAATTAACCCAGGTAGAACAAAGCTGTATCGAGATCTCGGAGAAAACTTTTGGTGGGATAATATGAAAATGGAAATTTCGAAATATACATAAAAGTGCCTAGTATGTCAGCAAATGAAGGCTGAGAGGAAAAAGTCCAAGGGGATAATGCAACTACTACCCATAACAATAAGGAAGTGGGACAACATTACCATGGGCTTGGTCACTGAACCTCCAAGTACATCTAGAGGAAACAAATCTATATGGGTCATTGTGGATCGTCTTACGAAGACAGCTCACTTTATCATGATTTAGGAGGACTTCTCGTTGGATCGACATGCATGGATTTACATCAATGAAGTGGTAAGGATGCATAGAATACCACTATCTATTGTATATAATTGTGATCCTAAATTCACCTCGAATTTTTGGAAAAGTATCCAAATTTCTCAAAGCATTGAACTGAACTTCAGTAAGGCATATCATCCTCAAACTGATGGACAATTTGAGTGAAATATTAAGAAACTAGAAGATATTCTAAGATCATGTCTTATGGACTTCAAAGGAGGATAGGACCAAAATCGTCCACTGGTTGAATTCTTTTACAATAATAGTTTCCACTTGAGCATCCAAATGGCACCATATAAATACCTTTACCGGAAAAGGTGCAGAACACTGACGAGTTGGGATAAAGTCAGTGAGCCTAAGCTTCTAGGACTAGAAATGGTTGATGAAACGGTAGAGAATGTAAAAACCATTCAACATCATATCATGGAAGCCTAGAGTCGACAGAAGAGTAATGCAGATAACCATTTATGATACCTTGAGTTCAAAGTTAGAGATATGGTATTTCTATCCATATCTCTATAGAAGAATGTTATGAGGTTTGGAAAGAAAGGTAAGGTAAGTCTTTGGTACATCTGCCCCTTCAAGATTATTGATCGTGTCGAGGATGTGGCCTGTCGACTAGGACATCCACCTACCATGGAAAAAGTAAATGTTGTCTTTCATGTATCCCTCTAAAGGAAGTAAATCCCAAACCCTTCACATGTACTCTCTTCAGAGGTAGTACAGCATGGGGATGATCTTTATTACGTGGAGAAACCTGTAAAGATCATAGATTGTAGAGAAAAAGTTCTACAGAATAAGGTAATGGCCCTTGTCAAGGTGTTAGGGTGAAACCACATGTTTGAAGAAGCGACATGGGAATTGGAGGCAATGATGAATCAGAGTTTCCCACATATGTTTTTTTGTGGGAAAAGAAAATTTTGAGGGAGAAATATCTTAAGGGTGGAAAATTGTAACGACCCAAACATTTAGTAATGGAAATCATTCTTGATCTAATTAAATGTATTATAATGGTCATATGAAATGTGAACATCATTGGTTTTATGTTTCTGGATTTTAAAATACCATTATAAATTTTGACCATTTCTAATATAGTCATTGAACAGTGATCACATGATTAGTATAAATATAGGGCTTTAAAAAATCCAGTTTAATCAGACAAAGGAATCAATGACCTCATCCAGTAGACCTTCCCCATATGAATCTTATTTGTAAAATCTCGGAAAGGATGTGTCACCATTGGGCTTCACTCTTGGAAATACCAAGATGAGGATGAACACGTTAATCTTGAGCGGAACTGGCTTCGAGAGACGTGGAAGTTAATAGAGATTACCACCCAGGTGATGTTATCTGAGCTGCCCTAAGAGTCTATCACTATCACACACCTTACCCTTCGGTCTTATGCCGATGTTATAAGGGTTTATGAAACAACACCCTAGCACTATGACTATGTACAATATTTTTGTATAAATAATGTGCATTCATTTTATTATTGTAACTTTGTAAATAGTTTTTAAAGCATAAATAGTATTTTTAGATAGTATTCAACTAAGAAATATATTTTGATGAAACAATATATTTTTTGATTTAATAATGTTTTAATTAAATATTATTATAATTAGATTAATTTTTATTAAATATAATTGATCATATAATTTTATAAATGCAATTGTAATTTTTATTAAGGTCTGAAAGCTGTTTTTGTCAAAACCCATGAATTTTCAATAAATATTGGGGTTTTAAGTAAAAATTCACATATTTAAATAACTTTAGAAAAAATTAATAATTTTTTTCAATTATGACCTAAAAATTATCCAACGGTGAATTTTTCATAATTTTCTGAGAGAGTCGAATTTTTGGTTAAAAATTAAATACCCTTTAAATATATAATGTGTTTTATCACATCATAACGACCCAGTAGTTATGTAATAAAAAACTATAAATGACATGATCAGAAAATATATTTTTTATCATTAATATAATGTTATTTTAGGCTTTTTTGATTTATTATAAGAAAAATTAGTGGAACCTCCAAGAGTTATAACATTTTCAATTTTTAAATGAATTTCCATGAGAGTGTGACTCACCTCCACATAAGCACCCGCAATATTTTAAGAATTTACGCCATTGGGATTATGAATTATCATATTCCACTCCTATTTGGTAAAAACCATTGGTGAAAACGATGGTCTGGTTTTTTTTGATTAGTTTAATGTCAGGTGTCCCAAACCTAAAAAATAAATAATTTCATCTCCTTTCCAGTATAAACCCACCCAATATCCCACTTAATTTTCAATCAAAGCCTTTTTTGTTCGTCCAACCTCTTCCCTACTCTCTATATAATCCTCCCAAGGTTCCCCAAGATCTCAACAATACTCTCTCAAGACTCTACCAAGCCTTTGGGATGACACTTCCAAGTAATGGATTTCTTCCATTCTCAATTTTGTTCAATTTTTTTATGTTGTTATGCCATTTTGCTTTCAATTACAAATGTTGGGGTATGATTTACCACCTCCCCATACTATAATATTTATTTTTGGATGAGTTGAAACCCCTTTATCTCCCATTAATCTCTCCCATGTACACCTGTTACTATACCAAAATTCCTTACAGATTTCTGTCTCCTCTTTTACATTCAAGTAATTCTTTTGTATTATGCATCTAAATGCCATTATGTTTTTTGGGAAATGTATCTATATACCCAATTACTTTCCATTTCATGTAAATATTTTGAGAAACAATTTTATATCTCATCCACTATTTTCATTAATCCTTATGTTATGCTGTTATGTAGCCGAAATTGCACCGCGCTTTTCCAAGCCAAGATCATTATGTAGTGAATACCATGCCCATGTCTCTATCAAGGTTATTCACCTTTATACACATATACATATTGAATTACCCTATAATTTATTTAATATACATTACTTTAATATGGAATAACTTACGATGTTGACTGATTCCATGATAAATGATCCATGTGATACACTTATGCATGAAATTAAAGGTTTAAGAAGGGTGTGCCCTGATAGTGCTCTAATGCATTGGTTAAAGTATAGTATCATGATACATCATGTGAAATGGGTTTTGACTCATGATAATTAAATTACAGTGAGTTTTTACTCATTCTGTATGTGAAATGAGTGTTCACTCATGCTTTAGGTGCAATGAGCCTTCGCTCATGCTTAAATCACGTTAAATGTTGTTGCCACATTTCCATGTTATGATTATCATGATGTATCATGCCTTTATTTTAATGTTTCTCTTGTGACACATGGATATTACTATTGTATAACAAGAACTGTATTCTTCATGTTATTACATGTTTATTCCCTTACTGTTCTTTATAGCTCACCCTTTTCTTATGCATGTCTTTAGGTTATCCCATGCAATGCTACGTTCGAGGGAATGTTGTGGTCATCTAAAGGATGTTTTCAATAAAGTTGCTATATTTCAGGTTTCAAGTTATTATGTAATGATCCTAAGCCACAGAGACACTAGAAATATCCATCTTCATTGTTTTCTCAAGTGATGTTTATGTAGAAAATCATGTTTAAGTGTGTAATAAAGAGAAGGGTTTCCCTAGGATAATTATTTCTTCAATGATAATATTGTAGTCGAATTTCTCTAAAGTAGATATCTTAGAGAGGGTGAAATTTAGTTCCTAATAGTATATATCTTCCTTCTCTTCTAAAATTGATTTCAGCAACACATGTTTGAAGTAATAAACCAAGGGATTCAAATAATTGGAATATTTTTAAAACATTGGTTTGATTTAGGATTCCTCCTATGGAAATAAATTATTGTGTGGATTCAACTCATGGCCTTACAGGCCATGGGTAAGAGAGATAACACTCTCATACACCACATGCATGATCATTTCATTATCTACTAGATGAGAATGGTATATGGAAATGTTTTTGATAGCATCTTATTGATCATTCTGAGACCACACGATGAGATAATCCTTTTATTTGATTCTAAATAAATCTATCAAATCACATGTATTCTTGAGTAAGGGTAATTTCTTTTTTTATTAATAGAATAGTAACTACTTATTTTTTATATGATAAACATAGAGTATCCCTTTATGAGAATCTATTGAACAAGATATCGAGGGCCTGTGAAAGACCTATAATGTGAGATTGTTACTATCCCTCATTGTTGGTTATCATATCAAAAAAATAAATGAGTACAAATTGTGGGTCATTAAAATTGATATAAGGAAATATTCATAGTTGTACCAATTGAGTTTATGGAATTTTATCATCTTCCCATATATGAAAAGTGGGAACTAAATCAGTTAATATGTGAGTATGGAACTAAAATATAATGTAAAACCTCTACAAGAAACGAAAAATCCATGGGAAACTCATTTGAGGTTGGGTGTGTAGTAAGGAAATTTTATATCATTAACCCCACCACTATAGATACCTAATATTTCTCACTCCATAGTAACTTGACCTCAAGTATATTTGAACTAAAGTCTCAAACCTCATATTCTTGAGTCTAATGAATAACTCCAGTGGTCAAAGGTGACATAATTGGGAAAAATAACGTTATATCATTAGAGTTATGAAAAAATAGAAATAAAACAATAGTATACATCCATATTTTTTGAATATAATATAAATCAAAATATGATCCAATAAAAACATATATAACCAATAAAATATCAAAGTAAAATTTTAGAAGTTTATAAAATTTCCATAAACCCAATCATGATACCTAGTTGGGAGATCTTATAAATCTGGTCCAAAATAATCAATGATAATCAGGAGTTAGGAAAAACTATATAACTGGTCCCAAGATTAATCCTGGTCTAATATAATATGATGCAAATAATATACCCAAATCAAACATAAATTATTATTTCCTTTCATTTATCATCTCTTGTAACCATATATTCTACAAGGGTACCCATGATTTCTTTACCAAGATATGAGTTCAACATAGTTTCCACTAAAAATAATTTCCATAAATATAACTAGTCTGAATTAAAAAAATAAATGATTAATAAATAAATCCATATTCATCCGGAGATGTCCGGTGACATTTTTGAAAGGTCATTCCTCCTCATCTATTGCATGATATATCCAAATACGATACACATATAACCATAATGAGGGAGGGTTACCAACCCTCTAAGAAAATCATAACAACATTAAAGGGGGGATCTCTCCCCACTATCGAATCGTCCCTTTAATAATAATTAGGTGTAATTTCATGACAATATAATTAAACTTACCATATAAAAACATGATAAATGTGTGGAGCCCCTTATTATAGTACAAAATATATGAATAATAGTGATAATGGAAACCCACCCTTATCTAACTCACCATAACCATATCTGGGGAGAATGGAACCCCCATTATCCATTTTATCTATATAAAAATATGGGGGAATTATGCCCTACCTACTATATATAATCCATATTTTTAGTAAGTGTAATTTCACCCCTGTATAGAGTCAACTCTTTAAACAAAATTCAATATTAAAACCAATTACATTAGATGATTTATCAATTCTACGGACCACCACATATTTTATCCAAAATAATAGGTATTAACTTGAACTATAAAATACTAATTCCTTATATAAGTTGGTGTCTTTAAAAATATTGGAAACAATTATTAGTTTATAGGTTTAAACATTTTACCTTGGTGAAATAGTACATTATATGAACCAAAAAATCAATGAACACTTTAGGGATAACATATAGACCACCTACAGTAATCTTTAAAGTATTCACTCAATGAATATTCTAATATAATAAAAAATAAATTATATTATTCAAATATTCATTAAAATATAGAAATAGTATATTAAAATTCATAACCTGTATAATCCCAGAATAAAATTGGGTAATACCATTAATGATTGATATGGATTGGTATTTCCTCCTTTAGTTATCAATCATATTAAATAACACATCAATCCATTGAGAATTGAGGGTGTTCTAACGCATGGTCAATGAGAATAATAAAATAACTCTTAGGATGAGTTCACTATATATAAATCATGAAAATAAGAATTTATTAATATTATGAAATATTCAGGTGAAAATTATCATTTATCAAAAATTAAATATACTGTAAAACCATATAAAATTTTGATAAAAAATCATATAAGAGGACATTGTGTGTAACATATTAAATATCCTATTTAGCATAGCTATTCTTCAAAATTCAATGATTCACAATCCATACATAATATATATTATTTGTACATAATTATTTTTCCATATTAGAAACTCCTTTATTTATATTTTACCTCAAGTGTTAGGTTTTTACCTTGGGAAAAACATTATTCAAAAGTTATTAATCTTGAAAAAGGATTTATCATAAACAAAAAAACCCATCCATAACATATTATTACACTTAGATAAAATTTACATTCAATATGTAATATTTTTACCCTTTGATAAAACCAATATGAAAAATTTTATACATTTTTATAACACTATTTTTATTTACATATGGTTTATTCTTTTATAGAGTTTCAAAACTAATTCTATGAATCCACCAATAATATATATTATTTTAAAGAAATACCAAACTTAACATTTTTATTCTTTTTGTAATATATTATATAATTCAAAATATAATTTAAATCCATGAATATTAGTAGGGAACATAACTCTTAACACATAATGTTTTTCCATTAGGAAAAAAATAATATTCCATATATTCTCCACCATAAAAATATATATCTTAGTACGTAATATATTATTTTTTTGTATAATATATTTTTTCCTTACTTTAGTTTTTTTTTCATTTAAAATGATTGAATAAACAATATAATTGTTATATAGGTAATATAATTTTATCAATTACATAATATTTTTTATTTCACACGTCAAATTATTTTTCTCCTCCTTGATAAATAATTTTTTTTATAAATATAAAAAATTCCATGAATAAATTTTTATATAAATAATTTTTATGAAAAAAAAATTAACATGAAAATACCAAAAATAATTCAATTTCCCCAAAAACACTAAATTACACAAATCACATGGCTTCTCCAAAAGCCCTAACTACTGAATATTTCAACAAGAAAATACCAAATCCTAACCCACTCCAAAAATTAAATTCCTGGCCTATTTCAACATCATTATTGGGTCCTGATAACATTTTTCGAGCAATGGTTATTCTAAAAATTCCTTTATGAAACACGCAACTATTACATTATCCAATAACACGCATAGATATATTGGTTTCAAAAACATAAGATTCCAAAAAATATTAAAATATGTTCATGTTCTTAGAGAAATCAGTTATATGTTTATACCTAAACTAATGTGTTATATTACAACCTTCCCACCACATATATTCTAATTACCAAGAAGTGTCCTTGAAAATCACTTGGCCTTATTAGTGGACAAATATAATCATTTCACATTTCTTCCAGAATCCACTCCAAAGTCTCTTCCTAGTTATGGCTATGATACCATAGTACCCGTATCATAGAGATCATCTTCCCATGTAGAGTCTTTTAGTTCCTACACACTATACTAACACATTATTCAAATAATATTGTGGCCTACAGAATTACATCATCGATATTGATTACATGAAGATGAACTGCATAATATCACCAATGCTTTGTAACATGAAAAAAGTAATGTTTAGAATTTATTCACTATATAAGAGGAAACTGGTATTCCATAATGCCAATTCTCAATATAATCAGAAATGTATACATATATCTATGTTCCAACACCCATTTCCTCTAAATATGAAAATGTATCAATCAATGTGAAACAATAAAAAATGTTCACCGAAATCGACCCCAGTAGGATGGTACTATCAATCAACATATTAAAACTACCTATTTTGGTTGGCCTATAACTACTTACTAATTATCCATATATGTGATGATGTATCCTACATGAGACTTGACCTAATAATTGACTATTCTCCTAATTCCAATGAACATCTAATGGGACATGATTTATTAGCATTTAAATGCTAAAAAATACGCAACTTAATTGATAAATGATATCTATTTTTGTCGGGAAACTCTTGAGGTTCCATATGTGAGACAAAAAAATTATATTTATGTATTTTTTTATCAGAATTATACTTTTAATTCAAGTGAATCATGGGTTATTCTTATAGTTTTATAATATTTTTTAGAATAAATACATTATTAAAAAAAATTATTTATTTATTATTTTAAATTGAATATTTAAATTATTTAATTAACTATGAAGAGATGCATTAATTTTTTGTATTTGAAATTTTATTTTTTAATGTATTTGTGATCTAATAACTCCTTGTATATAAATTACCATTAAAATATAAAATACATTCATTTCGGAATGTTAAATAATAAATATATAGTTAGGAATTTTATAATGTCATTCTAGGATTTGATTTTGAAATCCATTATAATTTGAAAATTTTGAATCTAAATTTCCATTTGGAAATGAAGTTGAATTAAAAATTGATAAGTGTAGATTTTGGTTGAATTGTTCTAGTTAAGATTAACTAATACAACATTGTATTTATATACATCATTTTAAGGTGTGTAAAATGAGAAAGGAATTTCATTTTTATTGATTTTGGTTTATTTTAAAATTTATCTAAGCATAGTCTGCACTGAGCCTCAGTTATTCATTTTCCATGTTGATGTTTTTTTTGAAAAGGTTACACATGAAAACAATAAGATTCCATGATCATTATATTCATTTCCAAAATTTCTCCTAACTTGTAACATGATAACCTCTAGAATATCGTGTTACCCAAGATCAGTAATGTGAAAAAATGTATACAAATATAATAGACTATGCCTTGAATGATAAATTAAATGACCACAAGATCATCCAAAAATTAATAAACTAACCATGACAGACCAAGATTATCCTACAATGAACCCACCCACCTACAACCTATAATAAGGTAACCACAAAATTATCTAATCAAAAACCTCTTCCTCTCCACCAAACCACTACACCCTTATCCCCAAAATAGATCATCCATCCAATTTATGATGGATTAAAATTAAACATGTGAAAACATATGTTCTACTTTGTTTCATACCTACTACACCACTACAACCACACTCTTATCAACTTTTTCACCAATCGACTAAAAGAACCGTCACTATTTTTCTACTAATGAGAAATATAATGAAATTACCACTTACTGAAACTCTTTTTCACGCAATTCAAATGATTCTATGGATATGATAATGAGTTATTAGTTATTGAAACTACCATGGATGATCGATTAAAATAAAAATATATGATTTTTTCTAAGGACAATTAAACTATGAGGACCAAAAAAACTCAAGATATTTCCACCTCATTGAGGATGTTAAACAATTTTCTTGTAACAACTGATTATTGTGTAAATTTAAATATAGATATCAATTGAAAATGAGAAAATGATAATGTATAACATCAATTAAAATTATGTGTTTATCCTATTGAAGAGGTTATATGAATTTGATAATCTGATCAATCTTTAGCTACAAGGAAGCTATGCTACCCTAGTGTCTCTCATTCAAAGATAACTGTACATTTTTTTTAAAACAAAAAAACCATAGATATGTCTAACCCCATCTACCCAAAATGAATTACTAAGTTATTAATGTTATTTCAAATAAATACAATTATATCATCATGTTAAAGATAATATAATAATCTAGGAAGAATGTTTTTTTTGTAAATGAGAGTCTTATCATACCTTGACTCACTGAGTAAGATGGCCTAAATAGGTGGACAAAACATTTTGTAAAAGAGGCCCATGTTTTAATGAACAAAAATAATCCTTAGATCATATTAAATATGTTATTTACTTCTATTTTTTGTTCCCCATGATGGTATAGAACATGGAGAGGCTAAGTTTCCTTCCCCATGAATCTGCTATGGAGTCTTATTCCTACGTACAACATGTTCTTCTTCAATTACCCCAAAGACATATTAGACATGAAAATAAACCAAATAAAACTATTTCTTGGAAGTCATACACTAAAAAATTTCAGGATGTTATCTCTATTATCCCATAATTCAGAATCCATGATTATTAACATCCTTGAATGATGACCTATCCATAAGAACACCTAGTCATTATGATCCACCTTGATTCTAAGAAATGTATCACTGATTGAAAATTGAAATTATATTTTACATGAATTGATTGTGATTTACATTTTTTAGGAAAATCATTGAAAATGAAGGATCATCATAAGACTTTCTAGGATATTAGGAAAATCATCACAATGCCAAATCCAGGATTCCGAACATTTTTTCTAAATATAAAAACAAAATTCTGGACATCCAAGACCAAATTATCTTATCAAATTTCTATAACATGAAACATAAAATGTGATTAAAAAAATACTATGTCACTACTCCATGAAAAATCATATCACACTAGACATTGAATTTTCATAAAGATATTTGGAGCCTGATCGTGGGATGAGTGATCAAGTAGGTAAATGTAAAAGAGATGACACTAACTGAATTTGTAACCACCATAGTCCATGAAAAGTCAAATCAGTACTATGAAAATAATAATCCCACTAAGGATTAAAATTGAAATCAATAAGGATTTGGATTAAATACGTTAACACTAATAAATAATTCCCCTCCCCAATTTTTGAAATTACTCTAAACTCACCCATTATGGCATTTGAAATACTATATTTTCTATTTTAGAATGATAATTTTATTCTATTTAATTGTGTTATTCTTATTCCCTATATTTTCATCAAGTTTCACCACCACTATTAATTGATGCGATCTCACAAGATCTCATCATTGATGAGAGGGAAACCCATTTATCACTTATTAGATGAAAACTATTAAAATAGATTTCATGCACTAAAATTGATTTTTTTTTCTACTTATATTCTTAAAATTTGGTGGATTATGGGTTGAAGAGACGATTGGAACTTATATATATATTCAAAATTTTCATTATTTCTATTCAAAATCATGCTCTTTCTCACTCCTCATATCCCTATTGTGAGATGATGCTGATTTTAATAGATATGGATGAATACATGATTAGGGTTAGTAAAAGTGTGGGGGAGAGGAGAAATAATTTGTGGAAAATACCATGATTTTAATTTAATTTCAAATTATACATATAATAGGGTTTTGTAAGGAAAATTGGAAAAAATGTAGAATAGAATAGATAATTGAATATGTAATACAATAAAGAATCATGATGGACGAATTCAAGGGATATTTATCTCTTAGTTTCATTTCATCATTCACCTATATTTTCATTTTAAATAATATTTTCCATAAAAATCAAATCTCATTTCATTCCAAATTTTAATATTTAGATAATAAAATACTAAAAAAAATCATTAGGATGGTGAGGAACTGACTCATATAGTATCCCTTTGGAATGACCTTAGTCATATTTATGATAAATTTCATGTTTTAAACAAAAAAATCATTTTTTCCATGAACTATAACAACCACACAATCAACATTGGAATTTTTATGGGATTATGTTTCAGTTTTCACTATCTTAATCACCACAATAAATAGTGTCTCCAATTTGTCTTGCCTACTTTTCTTTGTATTTTATTTTTTTGTTTACTTCTTCTTTCTAATATAGTATAAATTCTTCTATATGACAATTACTAAATGGAAAGTCACACATATGAATAGTTTTCATTCCAAAAGGAGTCTGGGGAGGTGATTTTATACACAACAAGAGTCTCTTTTGGTATATACTAGTGTTTTGGAGGATAAAAGATATTACATTAATAGATCAAAATTCCAAAAAACATACATTCCCTTATGAAATCAATCATAAGATGAGACTATAATAAGGGAGATCCAAATTAATATAAATAGGTCCTTGAAAAAGCACCAAAATTTGATTAATCATAATAAAATTCCATCAGAATTGAATAATATGTCAACGGAAATAGTCACCACCCTCTAAGAACTCATATAATAATGGAAAAAACAAGAGGATGATTAATTAGTTCCCATGGTCTTTTTCTAAGAGGATGTTGAAACTATTGGGGGGAGAAACTTTAGATTTAAATGATATTACACTATTAACCATTCAACACATCTTCCTATATCTCATGTATCTTGAAAAAATTAAATATTAAAACTATTGAGGGGAACTAATATTCAAACTTTTTTTATTATTTATTTTAAAATTAATTTAAATTTGACCAACATTATGTTGTAAAATAAAAATTGGAATATTGGTTATAGGCCATGGATGTTGAAGATTAAGATGAAGTGAATGATATCATATTTGAAGAGAAGTTGTATTTTATATTATTTCCCACATCTAAACATGATGTAAAAAAGGTGTTATTTCACATGGAAAATGAGATACATGTTGGAATTAAATAGATAAATATCACAGAACTAAACTTATTTCCCTCTAAATTTCAACAAGATTAATTATATACTATTATCACTTGTTTTAGTTTTATAGGAATATATCAACAAATTCTTATCATGGATAATCAATTAGAAGAAACTAATGAATCCACCAAATAAGTAATAATGGAATAGATATGGGAGGAAGTGGCCCCAGAACATCTGGTTAAATCTAAGGAGACCACATACCTAATTTTGATACCTCTACCTTTTGAAATAGACCACATTGTTGAATGGGTGGAAATGAAAAATATGTTAAAATGGACATGAAAATGACCATGAATTTGAGTATCTTTTGAAGGAATAATATGTGGTGTTTTCCATTATAAAAACATAATTATCAAATGAAATGGTGATGATCATTGTAATTTCTAGGTGTGGATAGTCTAAATACATCCCCTCTTCGGGGGAACCCAAAATCAGCTTCTATCCTTTTTTGTTTTTCATTTTCTATACTTTTTATGAAAATTTATTAATTAAATTATATTTGATATAGTTTTACCATGCTATTAAACACTTAATACATTAGATTTAGTTTTCCACAGTATAATAGGTGTGGTTTTCTCAAAAGAAGACTGAACAACAAACACTAAGTTATTTTCATCATTATCATTTATTTTTTAAACTGTTGATTATTAGTATTCCTTAAGGAAAATAATGGATGAAAATTATTATGAATTGTTCAATGAATAATTTATCGACATGTAGCTCAACCTATATTTTTTTAATGTTTTATAGGAAAAAATTTTAGAATCTATAAATAAAATATGCTCACTATTAATATCATTTTGTGTTGTTTTTTATAGATTTTTAAAACATTATTTGTGTTCAATTCCATGATACCTAGTGAAAGTTTCATTTTTATATCTAACAAATATATATGGCCCTAAAATGATTGATGATTTATTGTTACCTATGTTCCCATGATTCTTTTTTTAGATCATGAAATAATATTACTGATTCAAAATTACATAATGTAATCAAAATTAAAAACATGATTTCATTATATATTTAAATTTAATTTGATCTATCATAGAATATTTGAAAAATAACACATCATGGAGACAATTGAAGTACAATTAATATAATACATTTGAAATTTGAATGAAATTGTAAATTTGGATCGCATAATGAATCTCTATGATATTTGGCTCCGAGTACATGATTAATCCATCTGACCACATTTAAACAAATATATCTTATCTATGTGATTCTACTTTCATGGAAAAGAGAAAATATAAAATAATAATAAAGTTCCAAAAAATTATTTCATTTAGGTGAGGGGAATATTCAACAATTATTAATATGGTGGGGAATTGACTAATAATAAATTCATTTTAATTGTATCAATGATGTGGAAACTTAACTTTTTTAAGAAACATATGAGATATTGATAAATGTAAATGAAACTTGTCATCATTCTGATTCCACTACGATCTATTATGTTCACAACCTTAAACTAGTTCTTTTTCTTAAATATTATTTAGGATGTTTCTCGTTTCATAGTGGAAGCATGATATTTTTTATAAATCGTGAATCTTTTTTTCTTATTATATAGATTTTATATTGTTTCATTCACATGATGTGTCATTTTAATTATCATTTTGAATTAATGAATAAAATTTACTTTTTGAAGAGAGCAATAGTTTAAGTGTTTTGGACTAATGAAAGAATAATGTTTTAGTATTTTTTATGATTATCAAGGGAATTGACCCCCAAATTAATGTAGATATAGGGTGATTTTTATGATTTGGTGTCTTTTATAGAATCTTTTAATTATTTAAAATTGGACTTAATTTTCTTTTTTTGTGAAATATTTATTTATTGTAATTAACATATAATCCATACATGAATTTTTGATTTCATTCAATATCATATCATAATAGATTGGTGATCTGGAAATTCATTTTTTTATAATTAATCTATAATAACACAAATTTTTTAATTTGGGAATTTAAGATAATTAAAATTTTACCTTTAATTTTAGAATGTGATTCTAAGAGCTAAAATAGAAATAATATATAATTTAAAAAATATGAATCTATATTGATATTCTAAAATAAAGATTCAATAATAAATAATGAATGTAATTTTTTGTTTAGCTTTATGAGTTGAGATGACATGAAAAAAATGTATATTTTATTTAATAATATTAATGTTTTTCAATTTGAATGGCATATTTTATTGAATTACTCTGGTTTATTTTTATATTTCAATTAATTTAGCCTAAATTGTTTTTCAATATTTAGTTTTTCAGTTATCTAAAATTAGAAAAGGGTCCATATAATAGTAAAAAGTTTCCATAGTCAACATAATTACCAAATTAATGCCACTTAACATACATCCTAATGACCACCAATTGACTATGTCATTAAGAGTCAATCAAGTTATTTTGATCCATTATCTATGAGTGGACATTCCTTACATGACTAGTTAAATGGCTGCACAGTCATCCCATAGTCACTAAAATAACTGTGGAACCCATAAATCAACCTAGATCAATATTTTTTCAGGACTAGTTATCTTACCACACCTTCCTCTCCACCAACTCACATAACCTTCACCCCAATATGTGATTGGGGACAATATTCATGTTGTATTATTCAACAAAACATTAAAATTTATTCACACCTATATTTATAAACCATCACAATAGTGCCGCCACACTTGTATCATTACATCCACAAATTTGTTAGAAACCACATCTCTAACCATCCAGACTTGATAAAATCAAAGCCAGTTCCACATGAATAAACATCTTTTCATCAAATAGGGATAAGGAAAAGGATATGAATCCATGTTAGAAAAGATAAATACTTTTTTAGATGATCGATGAATATTGAATCAAATCCAAAGTTAGTTGAATCCAATTCAGCCATAAGGACCAGTGATATCAGGAGCTCACCATAGAGAAAGAAAAATCTGACCAAATTACTTGTGAAAATATATAACCATTTTAATTTTAATTTATAATCCAGTTTAAGATGAACCATAGAAAATGTAGACAATATCAATTTCAGATTATACAAGCCTATTATAGTTTCCCTCAAAAGGTGAAGATCTAATCATATATGAGAATTCAAGGATCTATGTGAGTATGTGATGTCTCGTTTAACGTAAAATATACATTTATTGAAAAACAAAAGACTTGATGAATGTTTGATGCCATATATAAACAATATACACCCATTATAACCTTTTATTTTTTGATAAATATGATGAGATAATCATGTAAATAATAAGATAACAATCAGGGAAGTCCATGATTTTTGTTAAAAATGAAATTTTCATCCAACCTTAACTAGCTAAATCAGAAGAAATTAAATTGTTGAAAAAACATGTTACAAAAATAGAACCACTATTTGAATACTCTACCAAAGCCTATAATCAGAGTGAATTTGTTATTAAATCTTGTTGTGCCTTCTTTATGTTGCTATAAAAATGTATGAGGCCAATGTTAATTCTCAACACACTTGTTATGAATTCATAGGACCATACACCAAATAATCCAATTCAATTTCCTCAAAGAAATCATAACCTTTCCGATCAACCAAATCAACCTCTCAAACTCCACTCAGGAACTAAAGGATTTCATTCTTCTATCTCTTTTATTCCCAAATTCAGAATCCCATGTTATAATTATCCTTAAATAAAGACCTATACATAGTCCCACTATAGAATTATGTTGTGTCATGCTTCCAAGTAATGAATAACTGATGGAACAGTAAATTTAATTTCACTTGAATGGATTTCCATAATAATTTTACAAGGCCAGGAATCAAAATTATGAATAATCAAAATCTTACTGAGATTCTTGAGCAAATCATAACTATAAGGTCCAAGCCATTAACATTTCAGAATCTTGAGTTAAATCAATAATTCACATCGGGTATCATTTTAGATTTATAATTTTATTTAATTAGTCCATAATTATTACAAAACAACTCAAATATTACAAAGTCGACACTTCTATTCAATAAATATTTTTTTCACAAAATGAAACTCGTTAAAAAACATGATTTATTTTTCTTGATAAAAACATAATAATATTAATATTAACTTCTTCCTCTCTCTATTACCCATCCATATAACCTATGAAATACATTTCAAAAACATGGGATGATTGCAAAAAATCATGAAAATGGATATAAAATAAGGAATTAAATCATTAGTCCACTAATATCTTAAACACATGAAACCATTTTCAAAAAATCATACTTTTCAACAATAAACCATAAGATATTAACATACCTCATGAAATCATAAGATTCCTAAAAACATCCAAAAAATAATAAATCATAAAGCTAACATGTGGCATCCATAACATACTTACATTGTATCTTTTAGAACTATATAGGGAGTAACATTCATGGTTACGTTTGGAATACCCATCATAGAATATTACCTAAATCTCTTAGGAGAAACTTTATCATTTAACTCCAGCTCATTATCAATGAATTTTAGATTTATCATGGGATAACCCACACTCATATTATCACAGAACCACTTATATACATAAATAATTTCTAAGAACCATAACATAATCATAACACACAAAATAGGCATAATGGAAAAATAAAACTTCCACTATGGAAGCACAATTCATATTTATAAGCTACAAAATCATAAATAAAAACACATTATTTTAAAATAAAATCATATAATTTTAAAGTAAACATATATTCATATTATCTATATGAATTCAATAAATTCTATTCTTGGTGTATATGCAAAATAAACATTCGATGTTACTGAATTTATCAATCCATTTTTAAAAGAGAGTTAAAACATTTAAAAATAATATTTTTTATTCAAAGTATCCCATGACACTTTAATTTTTTTATAGGAATTATCATTTCAAAAAATTCAAGTCCATTTAGATATATTAGTATAACCATTTTTAAAACATAGACATTAATAATTATTATTTAGAGGAATAAATATTTAAAACATTCAAAACGGTGTTTTAGTTTACCAGAACATTGAAATTTTGAACATTTAACTTATAATCCACATAAAATAAGAAAATTTAAAAAAATATTAAATAACATGAGTATTGATATAATATGGATACATAATGTCAAAGGTGTTTTATATAAAATTTATAAACGAATACTGGTGCATACCATAAAAAAAATTTCAATGAAAGGAGATTGAGAAAAAATCCCTTACAAGGATCCCTTTATGACAACATTTTAGATAAAATCAATATTTCCCATTTTAAAACACTAATATATATATATATAAATTCATAAAAAATTATTCTTATAATATGTACATAAAATAGAATTATTTATCAGAACATATCATCAAACCATTAAAATGTGGTTTTCTGTTAAAAGGTCCCTTACCATTCGAGAAACACATAAATAAAAATAATAAAGAATAACATTAAAAAAATATAATATCATTAGAATGATTTTATTCATTATATAATATGTCAATGGGTAATATATACCTCATATAGAAGTGAATTTCTGAAGGAAAACAAATAACTCTCAAGGAATGTAAATTTAGACGAAATCCCTTAAATTTAGTCGGACTTGTCTCGTCCGTTCTTTATCTTACAAAATAATAAACATACTATAATTTATAATTGATTAAGAATATTTTTCATGTTTATTATTAATTTAAAATAACTTTTTATCATGTTATAATAGTTATATAATTTATGATTTATTGTTACCTATGTTACCATGATTCTTTTTTTAGAACATGAAATAATATTACAGATAAAAAATTACCTAATGTAATCAAAATTAAAACATGATTTCATTATATATTTTAATTTAATATGATATATCATATAATATTTGAAAAATAACCCATCATGGAGACAAATGAAACAAAATTAATATAATACATTTGAAATTTGATTGAAATTGAAATTTTGGATCCCATAATGAATCTCTATGATATTTGGCACCAAGAACATGCTTAATACATTTGACCACATTCTTACAAATATATCTTATCTATGTGATTCTACATTCATGGATAAGATAAAATATAATATAATAATAATTTTCCCAAAAAATTATTTCATTTAGGTGAGGGGAATATTCAACAATGATTAAGAAGGTGGGGAATTGACGGATAGTAAATTCATTTTAATTGTATCAATGAAGTGGAAACATAAATTATTTTAAGAAACATATTAGATATTGATAAATGTAAATGAAACTTGTCATAATTCTGATTCCACTATGATCTATTATGTTCACAACCTTAAACTAGTTATTTTTCTTAAATATTATTTAGGATGTTTCTCGTTTCATAGTGTAAGCATGATATTTTTTATAAATCGAGAATCTTTTCTTTTCTTATTATATAGATTTTATATTGTTTCATGCACATGATGTGTCATTTTCATTATCATTTTTATTGAATGAATAAAGTTTACTTTCTGAGAGTGCAATAGTTTATGTGTTTCAGACTAATGAAAGAATAATGTTTTAGTATTTTTTATTATTATCAAGGGAATTGACCCCCTAATTAATTTAGATATAGGGTGATTTTTATGATTTGTTGTCTTTTTTAAAATCTATAAATTATTTAAAATTGGACTTAATTTTCATTTTTTGTGAAATATTTAATTTTTGTAATTAACATATAATCCATACATGAATTTTGGATTTCATTCAATATCATAGTATAATGGATTGTTGAACTGGAAATTCATTTTTTTTATAATTAATCTATGATAACAATAATTGTTTAGTTTGGGAATTTTAGATAATTAAAATTTTACCTTTAACTTTAGAATGTGATTCTAAGAGCTAAAATAGAAATCATATATAATTTAAAAAATATGAATCTATATTTATATTCTAAAATAAAGATTCATTAAGAAATAATGAATGTAATTTTTTGTTTAACTTTATGAGTTGAAATGACATGATAAACATGTATATTTTATTTAATAATATTAATGTTTTTCAATTAGAATGGCATTTTTTTTTGAATTACTCTGGTTGATTTTTATATTTCAATTAATGTAGCCTATATTGTTTTTCAATATTTAGTTTTTCGGTTATCTAAAATTATAAAAGGGTCCATCTAATAGTAAAAAGTTTCCCTGGTTAATATAATTACCAAATGAAGGCCACTTAACATACAACCTAATGACCTCCAATTGACTATGTCATTAAGGGTCAATCAAGTGACTGTGAGCCTTTATCAATGAGTCGACATTACTTCCATGACTAGTTAAATGGGTTCATGGTCATCCCATAGTCACTAAAATAACTGTGGAACCCTTAAATCAACCTAGATCAATATTTTTTCATGACTAGTTATCTTACCACACCTTCCTCTCCACCAACTCACATCACCTTCACCCCAATATGTGATTGGGGACAATATTCATGTTGTATTATTCAACAAAACATTAAAACGTATTCACACCTATATTTCTAAACCATCACAATAGTGCCACCACACTTATATCATTACTTCCACAAATTTATTAGAAACACCATCTCTAACCAGCCACACTTGATAAACTCAAAGCCAGTTCCACATGAATAAACATCTTTTCATCCAATAGTGCTAAGGCAAAGGATATGATTCCATGTTATAATAGCTAAATATTTTTTAGATGATCGATGAATATTGAATCAAATCCAAAGTTATTTGAATCCAATTCACCCATAAGGACCAGTGATATCAAGAGCTCACCAGAGAGAAAGAAAAATCTGACCAAAATACTTGTGAAAATATATAACCGTGTTAATATTAATTTAGAATCCAATTAAAGTTGAACCATAGAAAATGTAGACAATATCAATTTCAGATTATATAAGCCTATTATAGTTTCCCTCCTAAGGTGAAGATCTAATCATATATGAGAATTCAAGGATCCATGTGAGTATGTGATGTCTCATGTAACATAAAATATACCTCTATTGAAAAGCAAAAGGCTTGATGAATGTTTTACACCATATTAAAACAATATACACCCATTTTTAACTTTTCTTTTTGATAAATATAATGAGATAATCATATAAATAATAATATATGAATCTGGGAAGTCCATGATTATTGATAAAAATGAAATTTTGATCCAACCTTAACTACACAAATCAGATGAAACAAAAATGTTGAAAAAACATGTTAAAAAAATAGAACCACTATTTGAATACTCTACCAAAGCCTATAATCAGAGTGAATTTGTTATTAAATCATTTTTTTTCTTCCTTATGTTTCTATAAAATTCTAAGAGGCAATGTTAATTATCAATACACTTGTTATTAATTCATAGGACCATACACAAAATATTCCAATTCAATTTCCTCAAATAATTCATAACCTTTCCGATCAACCAAATCAACCTCTCAAACTCCACTCAGGAACTAAAGGATTTCATTCTTCTATATCTTTTATTCCCAAATTCAGAATCCCAAGTTATACTTATCCTTACATTAAGACCTATACATATTCAAACTCTAGAATTATGCTTCTTCATGCTTCCAAGTAGTTAATAACTAATGGAAAAACAAATTTAATTTCAATTGAATGGATTCCCATAATAATTTTACAAGGCAAGGATTCAAAATTATGAATAATCAAAAGGTTAATGAGATGCTTGAGAAAATCTTAAATATAAGGTCCAAGCCATTAACATTTCATAATCTTGAGTTAAATCAATAATTCACATCGAGTATCATTTTAGATTTATAATTTTATAGAATTAGTCCAAAACTATTACAAAACAACTCAAATATCACAAATTCGACACTTATATTCAATAAACATTTTTTCACAAAATGAAACACTTTAAAAAACATTATTTCTTTTTCTTGATAAAAACATAATAATATTAATATTAACTTCTTCCTCTCTATTACCCATACATATAACCTATGAAATAAATTTCAAAAACATGGGATGATTGCAAAAAATAATGAAAATGGATATAAAATAAGGAATTAAATCATTAGTCCATGAATATCATAAACACATGAAACCATTTTCAAAAAATCATACATTTCAAAAATAAAACTTAACATCTTAACATACCTTGTGAAATCATAAGATTCCTAAAAAACATCCAAAAAATCATAAAACATAAAGCTAACTTGTGGCATCCATAACATACTTACATTGTATCTTTCAGAACTACATAGGGAGTAACCTTCATGGTTACGTTTGGAATACCCATCATAGAATATTCCCTAAATCTCTTAGGAGAAACTTTATCATTTAAATCCATCTCATTATCAATGCATTTTAGATTTATCATGGGATAAACCACACTCAGATTATCACAGAACCACCTATATACATAAATAATTTCTACGAACCATAACATAATCATAACACACAAAATAGGAATAATGGAAAAATAAAATTTCCACTCTGAAAGAAAAATTCATATTTATAACCTACACAATCATAAATGAAAACACATTATTTTAAAATAAAATCATATACTTTTAAAGTAAACATATATTCATAATATCTATATGAATTCAATAAATTCTATTCTTGGTTTATATGCAAAATAAACATTCCATGTTATTGAAATAATCACTCCATTTTTAAAACACAGTTAAAACATTTAAAAATAATATTTTTTAATCAAAGTATCCCATGACATTTTAATTTTTTTATAGGAATTATTATTTCAAAAAAATTCATGTCAATTTAGATATATCAGTAAAACCATTTTTAAAACATAGACATTAATAATAATTATTTAGACGAATAAATATTTAAAACATTTAAAACGATGTTTTAGTTAACCAGAACATTGAAATTTTGAACATTTAACTTATAATCCATATAAAAGTAGAAAATTTAAAAAAAAATATTAAATAACATGAGTATAGATATAATATGGATACATAATGTCAAAGGGGTTTTATATACTATTTATAAAAGAATAAAGGTGCATACCATCAAAAAATGTGTCAATGAAAGGAGATTGAGACGAAATCCCTTACAAGGATCCCTTTATGAAAACATTTTAGATAAAATAAAAATTTCCCATTTTTAAACACTAATGTCCATATATATAAATTCATAAAAAATCATTCTTCTAATATGTACATAAAATAGAATTATTTATCAGAACATATCATCAAACCATTAAAATGTGGATTTGTGGTAAAAGGTCCCTTACCATTTGAGAAACACATGAATGGAAATAATTAAAGAATAAAATTAAAAAATAGAATATCAGGAGAATGATTTTATTCATTATATAATATGTCAATGGGAATTATATACATCATATAGAAGTGAATTTCTAAATGAAAACAAATAAGTCTCAAGAATTGTAAATTGAGACGAAATGCCTTACATTTAGTCAGATTTGTCTCGTCCGTTCTTTATCTTACAAAATAATAAACATAATATAATTTATAATTTATTAAGAACATTTATCATGTTTATTATTAATTTAAAATCAATTTTTATCATGTTATAATAGTTACATAATTATTTAAGTTCACATCAGTTGTTTTGTCGATATTTTTTTAATAAATTTTATATCTTTTCTTTGATATTTATTTAAATAGAAATATTATTTTATCATTGTTGTGTTACTATTTATGGTAATTATTTGATCTCTAAAAATTCTACATAAATTACCATGATTTATATAATTTCATTATTATTTTACAACCTATATATTATCTAATTTATATCATATTTATCACAATATTAAAACTATTATACTTATAAGAAATAAGAGGTTGACATGTTGTAACTTTATTTTGTTTTAATAATATTTATATCACTTTCATTGATATAAGTTCATTAAATGACAAAATTAATTTCACTAGGTTTTAAGTGTAGAAATTAATTCATCCAATAATATTTTTACGGTGTTAGGGTTATTTTATTATTTTTGTCATAATATTTTTTACCCAAATTTAACTTTAACTATGGTAAATAAATTTTTTAAAGTTGCTATTCATAAAATCCAAAAAATAAAAGTAACATATTTACATAATTTTGACCCACTTATTCCAAATGTGGAGTAAATGTTTTAAAATTTATAAATTATAATTTGTAATGGTTTATTTAAAATTGATCCCTCTTTTCAAAATATGAAAAAAGGTTTTTAGATGTAAAATATGATCTAAAGATTTAATTGTGTTTATCTCTAATATCCATGTAAAATTCCTTCCAATGAAAAATGTTGCATTAAATGATAAAAAATTAATCTATTTGTATATTAAAAACAATTTATAGTATAATCTAACTATAAAATAAATTTGATGAAAAATTTGTTTTGAATTAATATGTTTTATTGTTCACTATTCATTAAAAATAAATATAATCATAAACATTTCAAAACATTCTTTCCAAAGTAAAATTTTATTTCTCAATTCCAAATAATAAGATTATTATTTCAAATATAATTTATAAAATTGGAAAATAACTACATATAAAATGGGTTTTCTATCAAAAGGTGGAAAAAAATACCTTTTTCGAAACAAAAAACCTTTTATGCGTAAAATTGAATTTGTTCTTATATTAGTAATAGAAAATACATAAGATGAATTTTAATCCATATATTGAATTTATAATACATTAATATAATCCAAAAAGAGTGATTTCATTATTTTATATGTATAATTATTCAAATTTATATAGTTTTCATAAAAACACATCCTTTATATTCTTTTGGGTTTTATTTAATTTTATTGTTAATTTGGTTATTGATGAATCATTATATAAAAATGTGTAAACCATGTTTTTATAATTTAGTTATTATTTTTCCTTCCCACGGTTTTAATGGTAATGTGATTGCTATCATATTCAATAGTAATATTACGTTGTTTATTTAAGTTCAAAGTGGTGTATAATGTATGCTATCAAGAGTAGTGTTTATTTTTAGAAACTCAGGATGTTACATTCTCCCCATTTTGTAATTTATTTCCTCACAATTTGAATTTGGGGTCTTTAATTAAGGTATTCCTTTTCAAAACACCTTTATTGTAATCCCAGATCGGGGAAAGGATTTAAAAAACTTCCATATCAAAAGAAAGAAATTAAAGTCTATAGGTCACTTGAGATAACACACACTAGGGTTTAATGTAGAAAAAATGGATATGGAAGAGAAAACTAATGATCATGTTATGAGGTAAAATAATAGAAACAAATATGAGCGTGTTACCAATAAAAACCCATAAATTAGTGACAGGTCAAATAGTCATTGATTTTATAGTAGAAAATTTAAACAAATTTTTTTTTTCATTTAAGATACTCTTCATAGTGTTGTGAAATTCAATTTCTACCTAGACGAATATATAAAAAAATTCACTTACATGATATTAATATTTTCATCCTTTAGTCAAATTCTACCACAAACTCATATTTTTTCCCAAATGATGATTATTTAATAGTAATTTATTTTTTCCTGAAAAATTATAATCAACTTATATAGAATCACATAATCCAAAAAAGATTAACTATATATTCAAATTGTCTTGAAACATTAACCAAAACAAAAATTGTTCTGTTAAAATTATACAATTCTCCAAATATAATATACATTAAAATATGCATTCCTACTTTTAATCTCCAAAATTCAAAATTAATACCCATAGTTCAACATAGACCATTTGAAAAATAAATTTCCTTTAATTTTTTCAAAATAAACCAATATAAAATTTAAACCCAAAACATAGAAGGGTTTGATCACATAGTCTTACAAGATAAATTATTAAATGTGTCTCCAAATAACATCAATCACACTGAATGTCTCATACCAAAAATTTAATTCCCAAAATGACATTTCTCTGAGATAGGTTAATAATTTCCATAAATAACTTGAATCATCATAAGTCCACAATAAAAACATAGATTCTTTGAAAATAAAACTCATCCATTTCTACTGAAACAAAATCTCATAGTATTGCATCTTCCCTAGACAGATAGGGTTCCCAAAATAGTGAACATATTCTATTATCAAATTTACCACTTAAATACCTAAATCATTTTCCAATACCAAGGATATTGATTTGATAAAAACATAAGTTCCTAAAATCAACTTATGCTTATTACATCAACTTTTCTAACTAAACAAATGAATTCATACAAACTAGTGACTTCACATAGGCTAGTGGTAGGCGATGAATCCTTAATACCCTTTAGTTGTGGGTTTGAATCCTGCAGCCTTGTCCTCCATGACAAGTTGTCTCCCTTTATGTGGATTTTCCTTCTTATAAAACAATATAATTATTTTAACTCTTATAAAGATATAAAAATGAGGTAATATCCACAAAAATAACCACAACATATGTTAACATCGAAGGTTATCTCATTAATTTTATTTTTCATCCCAAAATGTAGTATCCCATAATTACCTCAAAATAAAGATCATATAAACCCTAAAGTTTATTCATATATTTATAATTATGTCCACATAGGAAAATATAATTTTTACCCAAATAATATTTTCACACAACAAACATCTATGTTACACATTCTAGAAAAGGTATTCTAATGTAATCCAATCATCAAAATAGAATTAATACATTTAAAAATATCCTCATCCATAAATCTAACATAACTCTTCAATCCCTTGTAAATAGTCTTCTTAATTATTTACCATTATTTATGTTCATTTAACTAAAATTATTTACCTTATTCCTTAGTAATTATTTCTTATAAAACTATGAATCAAGTCCTAGGAATCCATAATGTCAAAACGTGAGTTAATAAAAAATCTATACCTTCTATATGAAATTTTTAGTTTCTTAATCTTCAATTGGAATGGAATAAAGTATTGATAAACATATATGTATATGGTCCTCCTGATCCCATTCCTGAAACTTATTTTTTTCGAATCCTATTTTCATAATGACCATTCTCTCCATATTTAAAACATTAATTTCTAACTTGAAAGTAACTTCTTTCCATTTCCTAGAGTCAAATGAACACATCTTTGTTTCTTGGTAATTTTTTGTTACCTTCATTACCACATATTTAAAACCTTCTCGTACCTTTAAAACATTTTACGAGATGTTTATTATCATATCCTTGACACATATTTTAATTAATTTGATTACCTTTAATAAAATAATCATATACTATATTATGAGGAAGATATAAACTATGTTATACTTATTCATTTTCCCTACAATTTATTAAATTTGGCTAAAATAATTGAATCTTTATATTATGATATAAATTATGGTTATATATATGTTTTATCTTATGCTTAAATATCACCCTAACCATCAAATTTGTCTAAACCATCCTCTAATTCCAATTATAAGGCCTCATCCTTAAATGTTACATAATCTTGATATAAATAAATAATCCACATTATGGATCATTTCAGGTTATTATTTTTAGATAATTAAGACATAACTATTACATAAAAACTAAAATATTTCAAAGTGGACACATCTATTCATTATCCATTTTTTCACAAAATTAAATTCTTTAAAATATAACATGATTTCATTTTATTGATAAAAATATTTATAAAATTAATCTCGATTTTTTCTTTTATCTTACCCATCCTTATACCCTATTAAAAACATTTCAAAAACATTGAATGTTCAAAAACAGATCATTAAGTTATACAAAATAAGGAATGGAACCGTCAGTCCATGAATATCTTAAACTCATGAAAACATTTTCATAAAATCATACTTTTCACCCATAAAACATAAGCACATAACTTACCCCGTAAATTCATAAGATTCCTAAAAAAATTATTATAAATCATAAATCATAAAGGTAACTTTTGGTATCCATAACATAGTCAAATCATATCATTCATAGCTATATAGGGAGTAACCTTTGTGGTTATGTTTGAAATACCCATCACCGTACATTCCCAAAATCACTTAAGAGAAACCTTATCGTATAACTCTGTCTCATTACACATTACATTAGAGATTTATTACAGTCTCAACTGATCTAATTTTATAACAGACCCACCCATACACATAAAATATTCCCAAGAACCATAAAATAATAATAACACATAAAACAAGATTAATGGAAAAACACATTTCCACTTTGAAATCAAAATTTATCTTTACAAGTGACGCACTAATAAAAGATAACACTTTATTTAAAATTAAAATGATAATATTGGAGTGTAAACATTAATATATAATAGATACATGAAATCAATAAATTCCGTTCATAGCGTATATGTTAAAAAATATTCCATGTTATTGAAATAATAAATCCTTTTTTAATAAACAATTAAAACATTTTAAAAGAATATTTTTGAATAAAAGTTTCACATAAAAATTTGAACTTTTTGAATGAAATTAAAATTTTAAAACATTTGTGTACATATAAATAAATCCTTAAAACTATTTTTAAAACAATGACATTAATAACAAATATTTATTAGAATAATTATATAACACATTTAAAGTGATGTTTCAGTTAAAGAGTCATTTACAATTTTGATCATTTTAATTTTAATCCACATGAGTGTAAAAAATTTTACAGAACATTAAATTAGTTTATTATATATATAATATGTATCCATAATTCCAAAGAATCTGTATATAACATTTATTAAATAATAATTGTGAAAACCATCAATAAATGTGTCAATGAAAATAGATTGAGAAGAAATCTCTTACAAGGGTTACTTTATAACACAATTTGAGAGAAATCCAAAAGGTCCCATTTTAGAATTATAATTTCCATATAAAAACATTCATATAAACCATTTTTAATAAATGGACATAAAATATAAATATTTATATAGAATAAACCATCAAAACATTAAAACGGTGTTTTGAGATAATAGGTCCCTTGCCACTTGAGAAACACTGGAACATAATTAATTAAATAATAACATAAAAAACATATGATATAATGATATTAATTATATTCGTGATATAATATATCAAATGGTGGTATATACACAATATAAAATTTAATTGGTACATACCAACAAATATGTATCAATAGAATGTTAATTGAGAAAAAATCCCTTACTACGAATCTTAATTGTTGTGTAGGTTATTTATCATTCTAGATAATAAAAATAGATTAATTTATACTTTATTAAACACATTATTAAATTTTATTATTAATTTTATATCACTTCATACCATGTTATAATACTTACATCTTTATTTAAGATCATGTTAGACATTTTTTGATATTCGGCAATTGAGTCAAAAATTAACTTGGTATGATGACAATATACCATGTGGTCATTAGTCCATAGTCTCTATAATAATATTTATGAAATTATTATAATTTTTATACAACAATTATACTTTAAAATAAAACCATTAAGTATTTTTATTTAAAAATGATCAACGTTATAATCACGAGTACAGTAGGTCATGCATTCACATTAGTATCATTTTTTCATTTTTCATTGATTGTTATGAAAATAAGGTAAGTACTATTTTATATTAATAGAAAAAACATTACATAATTAATATCATATTAATCATTTAAAAACACTTATATATATATATCATAAAAGTGATGTAATTAATAAAAATAAATCACATTATATCATGGAGGTTATAGTTCACACGTACACATGAATGTCGTTATCATTTTTATATTTATGGTAAGTAAGAACATAATAGATATATTATTATCTTATAATGATTAATTTAAAATAAATATCACATATGAAAATTAATTCAATTATTATAACTAGTCTTGAGGGACATTAATGATAAGTGAACATTATTAGTTCGTGATGTGGTAGTCCATCGTACACATGCACGAAATGTTCATTTCCTATTGAATGAAAAGGGAGACAAATTTAGGTGGTAAAATTATAATAATAACATATAATCAAATTAAAGGTAATTTAGATATTATTTAATCATGGCTGGAGGAAATTTTATGGAAGTGGAAGATGAAGTAAAATAGAAATACTTAAAGAAAACCTTACCACTTATTCTGTTGATCACCTTTTAATAACTACTTAATACCTATAAAGAGGGTGTTATACCTGAACTAAGGCCTAAAAAATATGGGTAGGGGTTTTAGGAATGGTTTTTTGAAATATCTTGGTGGAACCAAATGTATCTTGAAGTGTGATAAATAGATAAGAGTGGGTGCCTTTTTATAGGATATGGGAGGGGCACTCTTGGAAACTCTTAAAATATTAAATTAATATAAATTAATTTCTAAATCCAAATGACTCCAACATGAGAAATGTAGAATATATTATTATTTTGGTTATAAATACTCTAATACAATAATTTTTTTACATGTATTGATTTTATTTCAAACCTTATATGTTTTGTTTACCCTTAATTAATTTATTCTAATTTCAGTTGGCGTAACAATGTTTTCAATATTAAGAGGCTATAAAAATTATTTATAGAGATTAAATATTAAATAAATGTACACTTTATGAACATTTAAACATGTTAATATTCACTTTGAAACTTTAAAATACTTTTTTATTATTTTTAAAAAATTTAATAAAATATAATTTTTATAAAATATCAATCGTGTCAATTTTAAAACTATTCATTTCATTAAATTTAAATAAAATAGAAAAAAGAGATAAATTCTAAAAAAACCATTTAATGGAAATATAATTTCTCACATTCACTTAAAAAATTAATTGAGTACCCTAATTAATTTTAATTATATTTATTTTAGTAATTTTCATATCTTTTATTTGATATTTCTATTAGTAAAATAATTATTGTATCACTATTGTGATGGTATTTATGGTAATTATTTGATCTCTAAAAATTCTAGATAAATTATCATGATTTAAATAATTTCATTTCCTTCATGTATTTTATTTATTATCAAAGTTATATCAAATTTATAACTATATTAATATTATTAAACTTATAACAAATAAGAGGGTGACATGTTGTCATTTTTTTAATAATATGTATATCAATTTTATGGATAGAAGTCCATTAAATGAGTCAAGTAAGATCCCTAGGTGTTAAAGATAGAAATTTATTCTCCCAATATGATTTTTTTAGGTGTTATGGTAATTTCATTATCATTATCATATTATTTATTACCCTAATTTACCTGATTTACGTTTAATTGTGGTAAATAAAAATGACAAAAGTTACTATTCAAAAAATCCAAAAATCAAAGGTTTTGTATTTACATAATTTGGAACCAATAATTCAAAATATGGATTCCCTTTTTCAAAATTTTAATTATATATGTTTCAATAATTAATTTAAAATTAATCCTCATTATCAAATTGAGAAAAAATGGGTTTTGAAAGTAAAAAACCATCAAAAGATTGACAAGTGTTTATATCTAATATCAAAGTGAAATTCCTTAAAATGACTAAAATTGGATTAAATGACAAAAAATTAGTTTAATTATAAATAAATACCAAGTAAAGTGATAATATATATATATAACTAAAGTATACAAAAACGAATTTTAGAATAAAAATAGAGTATATCTCAATATTTATCAAAAAATGAATATTATAAGAAATATAAAAAAAATTATTGAAAGTAAAATTAATGTCCCTATAAAAAATAATAAGTTTATTTTGTCAAATAAAATTTATAAAATTGAAAAAATATATATTTAAAATCAATTCTCCGACAAAATGCAGTAAAAATGCTTTGTTTAAAAAATACTCTTTATTTTGCGTAAAATTGAATTTGTTATTATATTTGGCATCAAGGATACATAAGTTGAATTTTAAACATTATATTGAATTTATATTTCATTAATAAAATTCAACAAGATTTATTTTATTGTTTTATATAGACAATTATTCGCATTTAAATAGTTTACCATAAAAACACATCCTTTATATTCATTTGGTTTCTATTTAATTTTTTAATTAATTTGGAAACAAATGAATAATTATAAAAACATGTGTCAACCATATTTTCATAATTAATTTATTAAATTTTATTCCCACCATATTAATATCTATGTGATAACTATCCTATTAAATAATAATATTAAGTTGTTCATTTAAGCTGAATATGTTGTATGAGGCATGTTATCGAACATTGTGTTTCCTAATACAAATTGGGGGTGTTAAAATCACAATTAATGATCTATGATACCTTAATATTTTATAATTAAAAACTAAAATCAGTTCTGAGTATGATAAAATTGTTTGACCCACGTATAATTATGTGCATCTTTTCATGTGAACTCCAAACAGAATATATCAAAGCTCCATGAAGAAGTGTATCACAGTAGCTTGGGAATTTTCGTGGACATGTATAGAACGTGTTCTACGGATAAATGACTAATCAGGTAAACATAATGAATATTATTCAAACTGAATCGATCTTCACCATCATCTATGACATGTAGAAGCAATCTATATAAAAATACATTCTAGTGATTGAAACATAATTTAATAAGAATAGGGAATTCAATCTCTATCACTTATAAATAATTCCCCTCCACCAATTTCAAAAATATTCTGAAACTTTCAGTTATATTATATGGAATAAAAAATTGTTTTCTACATTTAAATATTAATTTCCTTATTTACATATTCTTTTCTTATTATTCCTATTTTATTGGTGTTTCTAACAAACTATGTAGTATTTTGATCTCTCAAAATCTCATCAATGATGAGAGGCTAACATGAGGATCTTCAGTAGGGGAAAATGAGTGAAACTGAGTTCACACAGATTAGATTCATTAATTATATTCATATTTTATTTATTTATGTTATTAAGAGGTGGAGAGATGATTAGAAATCACAATTATTTCCCCCATTTTTTTTCATTTTTTTTCTAATAAATTACCATGGAAATTCTCAAATCATTAAATTGATATGATTGAAATTGTAAGAGTTTTTTATGAACCCATGATTATTTTTTATTTTAGAGAGTGGTGGGAAGATCAATATGGGAGATCTACATGATTGTGATGTTCATTTATAATATATAGATAATTGTATTTTTTAAAGCCGATTTGAGCATACAAAAAATAAAATAGGGAATTTGAGTTGTAGGAAAATGAGGGATTATAATGGTTCAATATAAGGAAATATTCTCTATCATAATCAATTTTCATGCATCTTAATATTAATTTCAATTCAAGTTTTAACATATATCATAATTAATCAATCATCTCTTTCGTGGATTAAAAATTTAAAAGAAAACACCCAAAACATATAGTAAGTTATCGATATAGTAAATAACCTAAATTCATACTCTCCATTGGAAACAAACTAAGTTTGAACAATATTGTATTCCAACATTTAAATAAAATAATCATGTTGATTATAGTTAGAAAAAATAAAATAATCACTAAAGAATATCGAATATAAATACACACACATACATAATTTCGTTTAATATTTATATACATAACACAAAATGTTCATCCATTTTTCAGGGATAAGAACTGCTAAGTTTCCCATATATATCATGTTCCATCTATAAAACTATCTTCACGTGTAATGTAACAACCTAGAATTATCAATTAAATTTAATATCTTATTGTTATTTCATATAGTATAAATAACATGAAATCAAATAGAGAACACAATAAAAACATTATAAATAAATAATGAATGAAATAAGATCTATTTTTAGAAATTAAAGAACCTTTACTAATGGAATAATAACATGACAGTCAGAATCTAATATGACAATTATAAATAGTAATCTATCAAATAAAATTGTAACTTAACATATGAATGTTTAAATTAAATTTGTGTACCATATAAATTAAAATTTTATATATTTACATCTTGTAATAAGTGAATAAATGTTTTAGAATGATAAATAATGTATTGATATTTTTTTGAAACCAAAATTTTTATTTCTAATTTTATTGTTAATATAAAAATTTAAAATAATTTTTATTTTCAAAAAATTGATTCATAAATTTATATTTTTTATTCTTATTATTATAATATAATTTCATTGGACCTAAATAAATTTTTTCAAAGTGTCATAAAATAAGATTTAATTCTAAAATCTGAATTTATCAAATAAATGATGAATTTAATTAAAAATGTACATTATTTAATTTAATGAATTATTTTTATAAAACAGATTCCATTTTTTTATTTTACATATCAAAATATGGTTAGGGGAATTTTTGAGATTGTTTTAAAATAGTTGATTTTTTGGTGAATAGTGAAATACTATAATTTATAAAATAAGTTAAATAAATGAATATTTTATTTATTGTTGATGTACTTACCATTATATCAAAATCCCATTATCTATTTAATGTATGTATTCATGTTTATCATCACACTTTGTAGTTTTGATCCAAAATAATAAACCAGTGATTAAAATAATCAAAAATATCCCTCTACTATCATTATAAATACCGCCCCTCACCACCTATTCTACTCAAACCTTATAATCCTTGTATCTTTCTTATATTATTCCCTATTATTCTCCCAAAACACTTCACTAGGTTTCGGTATTTATAGTCTCACAAAAATACCATTTCCATGTTCTTTAATGAGGTTCTCAATGAGACGACACTGAAGAGGTAAACCCCCCCTTCTTTCTCTATTAGTTTCTTTTTATTATTATACATATCTAAACTCCCCTATCCAATGTAACATGATAAATCCATTATAATATATATATACTTTAATTTTATTATGTTCATGGTTTATCCATCATCAAAACTCTTCTTTTCTTTTTTTATCTTGAAAAATAAAATACTATCTATAATTTGTTGATCCACTACCTTCATAGACGACGATTTGTTTGGTTTTATATTACCACCATATTGTCTTGTTGTAAAACCATTATAGTGGTTAAAAAACTTATAAAATGTTTTCAAAAACATTTTTTATGTTATGAAACTAATATATATAAATTATATTAAATAATGAAACCAAACTAGATCATGATGATCGAAAATTCACCAAAATATCCACATGTAAATTATTAAATTTTTATCTAATGAATAATTATAATATCTAAAACAATGATATATCAGACCATTAAGATTCAGGAGGGGAATAGATAAAATATAATTATATATCATTATTTATTAATACATTTTATAGGAACTCATATAGTTAAACTCAAGGGAACCAATCATGAAATCATGAAACAAAAAATCTTAGAACGACGAAATTGAATTTTATAACTCATAAAATAATCAATAAATCAAATTAATAGTATTATAGTAAATAAAATTCATGTTTAATAAGTTGTTAATTAATTAATTAATAGATCTGATTTGATTATCCAAGACATTATGTTCAAGTGCATAATATTTTTGAACATAAGATAAGGGATTCTTTTTCAACCTCAATTTTTTCCTTCGGGTTATATTTTCTATCTCTTTACCCCAATAAAAATCATAGTTCTTTATATTTAATGCTTATATAGTGTATTTTTATATTCCAAATATATGTACCTATCTTTATTCTTCATTAATTTATGGGGAAACATGTCTTATATGGTTCTCTACTCAATTCCTCTTGATAAGGAATCATAGTTAAAAAAAATTCCCAATTTCATACACATTTTAAAGTGTCATACATAATATATTTTAATACACCATGATTTATGTGAACCCAGTTTTTTATGACCTATTACATGATTATGATACCCATTTCATTCCATGGGAAACCTTTAGGTTTATTCCTTATATATGATTATTCATGTGGAACATATATGATTGAACATGATACAATGGTTGAACCCAAATAGAAAACAAATTTATTGGGAAATTTTTAGTTCAATGACACCTCATGTTGTGACATAGAATAAACTTGATTCCATTATGACACTTTTTCCACCATGTTATATAGTCTTGGTAGTTATCCTTGACTTATGTTTATTTCAAATTCTATGTCGATGTAACATTCCTTTGTTTCAAGGATAACATGATCTCGTGTTCTATATGTTATGATTCCATATGTTTCTTCACATTATATGACTTTTTATATCATCATGTTATGCTTCCTAACCCATGTGTTATAATTTATTAATTTTTTTTCCTTTACTGGGATTCTTAACTCATCCTTTTGTTTATATATTCTGCATGTTATCCTATGCAAATATAAGAACTCAAAGGATGTTACGAGAACATTATAGATATTAAATAGATTAGTTTTTGGTTTTGGTTTCACTCTTTCTAATTATATACCTTATAATATATTGATACTAGAATTTAAGAGGATTTTCTTGTAACTAATTGTTAATTATGATTAAAATAATTTAATTATATGTGTAAAAGGATAGGTTTTCTATTTTTCGTATTATATTTATGTCTAGTTATTTTTAGAGATTAGGAATATAAAATAATATTAAGAACCCTTGTGATAATTCTACCATTATGGATACCATATATTGAAACATAGGGAATCACAATAGAGAATATACATTTTATGTACATGTTTATCATTCTTTCTTAAAATTTTACTTTTTATATTTTTATTAGATAAGTACTCAAGCCCCATAATTATAATTTATTTTTTTAGTTAATGGATGACAATAGGTGAACATTTTCTAAGAGTAAATGTGATGATTTACCTAATGAAATACCAAATATGATAGAAATGGGTACTCAAATAATCATGATAGTTCTTGTATAACTATCTCAAGATATGAATAATAACATCAATTAATTGGAAATCCCTCCTTATCCTAATAAATATCATGTTTTTTTTAATACATTGTGTGAAAAAGGCCACCGATATTTAGTACATATTTCACTCCCATAATCACTGAATATTGGATTAACTCTATTGAGAAGATATTTTTTATCCTTCAATTTTCAACAGAATATAAATACAAACGGGTAGTCTATCATTTTGATAGGGATTTTGATCGGTGGTGGACACTGATAAAAAATAAAAAATATATGAAGGACATTAATTCCATATAATTTTAATATTTTAACAAAATATTTTTCAATAAATACATTCTCTGATCTCTCATTATTATTTTGGAAATGGAGTTCCTTAGTCTCAGGAAAAATGAAGATGGACCTATCAGGGCATACATGGATGAATTTTCAAGGCTTTCATGACACACATCGGTCATTTTCATAAACAATGAAATCAAGGTGGATCTATTCTTTAGAATACCAAAGTTGATTTTACAAAATGAATATTGCATTTGAGACATCAATATCCTGGATTATATTTTATGTTGTTTCCTTAAGGTTGAAATATAGATCAGAGACTATCAATTTTCTTGTGGGAAAAGAGGTAAAAAGTTTAAAATAGTGTTTAATATGATATGATCGATATATAAATTAAATGATGGAAATAAAACCCAACATCCTACATATCAAAAGTGTGTGAGGAATTATCTAGTTAATGACCTATGGGGAATAATAAAATGCTTAAAATGTTGAGAAGTGGGACATCTAGATAATAATTACCAAAGTGATATGAAGAATCAAAATAATTGGGAAGAATAAAGGAAAGTTAATATCAACACTCATTCTGTAGTGAAATGTTTCTACTATAAGGAATATTGGAATTATGTGAGATAATTGCCTAAGGAAATAGTTGTTGGAGGAAATCAACATCATCCTCCACGGAAGAAAGGAAGGTAATATTCTATCACAACTAAAGAGGTCAAAACCAATAATGATGTGGTGAAATTTACGCTGGTAAGTCTTCCTGGAATAGATATTTCCTTTGGGGGAGTTTCATTCTATACTGGGTATAGAAATGATATCTTTATTAAAAGACATCATAAACTTTTAGGAAAGGAAGATCACTCTTCATATCATAGGGTATCCTCTAATTTTGTATAAGTGTAATGATGATGATGAATTTCCATCAAAATCATAATATCAATTATCTATATTATTTCAATATGAGAAATAATATCTTGATAATAGGATAGAGTGAAATGATAGAATCATGATCGAAGACATACCCATTATGAGGGACCACACTAATGTGTTCCCTAACAATTTTTCTTATCTTCCACTTGACGGAGAGGTTGTGTTCTCAATTGTAATTATTCTAGGATCTCTTTCTTTGTCAAATAGGCCATATATAATGTCCACCATTTAAGTGGATTAATAGAAGAATTGGTTTCCAGATATTCTGGAAAAAGGTTTTATATTCCCAAGCACATCACTATGGGGTTCTCTAGTCCTCTTCATTAAGAAGAATGATTGATCGATGTTAATTTGTATTGATTATCATGAGCTTAACAAAATCACAATAAAAATATGTATCACATTCCAAGAATATATGTTTTTCAATCAATTACACGGGTCTATGTATTTCCTTATGGTGTCCCTTAGTTAGCGATATCAAAAATTAAATTCAAATAAAGAAGATATTTCAAACACTTCCTTTTGAATAAGTTATGGACACAGTGAGTTCATAGTGATTCCCTTAGGACTCACTAATGCTCTATAAATTTTCACATTTTTAATGAATATAGTATTTATAGATTACCAGGAAAAATTTGTGGTAGTATTTATTAATGATATTCTGATATTTGCTGAGAGGAATGAGAAACATGTAGAGAATATTAATATTATGTTAAAAACTCATAATGGGAGAAACTATATGGAAATTATAGTAAATGTGAGTTATAGATTGAGTTAGTATAATTATAGGGGAATTTTATAACCATTAAAGGAATATAGGTGGACCCTTCCAAGATGAAGAAAATTGAATTGTGGAAGAAGGGATCATATTTAATAGAGATCCATAGTTTCCTTTATATAGATGGGTATTACCAATGATTTGTAAAGAACTTCTCACAATTTTTAAATCCAATATAACCAGGATGACTCAAAAGGTCCTAGGATATTTACTGATGAAAAATGATAAAGTGATAGCCTACACCTTAGGGAAGTTCAAAATTCATTTGATAAATTATCCCATATATGATCTGAGGTTAGAATATGTGATCTTCATCTTTAATAATTTTTTTCAAAATTTCATAACATGAGTTATATTTTCAAAATATGTATTTTCAAGTAAATGATAATTTTAATTAAAAATTGAATTTCTCATATTTGGGAAATAATTTTCAGAATATGGAGTACATTTTTCTAATTATAAACATCAAAGAATGTTTAGGGTTAATTTTTGGGATTTTTATAAAATAGTTCATTTTTTGTGAATATTGAAATATGATAATTTATGAAATAAGCTAAATACATGAATATTTGAGTCATTATTGATGTATGTATTCTTTTGGAACTATTATCTAAAACTCCCTTTCTATATTTAATTTTTATAATCCTAGGTATCATCACTATTTATATACTCGATCCCAAATAATAAACTCATGAATAAAATAATATAAAACAACCCTCCCGCACTATAAATACCACCTGTCATGGCCTATTTTACTCACACATTATAACCCTATTATCTTTCTTATATTCATACAAATTCCTCTCCCAAACCAATTCTACACGTTCGTGTCCTACTAGTCTAACCAAAAGACCATTTCCAGGTCTCTTAAAAAGGTTCTCAAGGAGATGATGCTCAAGGTGTAACACCCGAGACTTTTATGAGAAATATTTTGTTTTTATGTTCTATAAATTATCAAAGGAATCCTTTACTACACACAACACTAGCTTGGCTTTCTTTACACGCAATCGCGACCTTCCTCGATAGCTTGCATCGTACGCAATACCGAGTTTCACTAAACAATGATATGCTATTAAAATATTATTAAAAATAGCCGGTATGAATAGTAATACCCACATTTTAAAAAATTTCAAATTTTATTTTTCAAAATGGACTTCATTTTTGGATTCGGAATATCGAAATTAGCCTAGGGTGAAATTTTTTTATTTTTCTGAAAACATTCAATTTTTGATAAATAGTGAAAACACTAGATTACTATTTAATAACTGACTTTTTATTTAAATAATTATAAATTTTATTTAAATTTATTTTAGGTAAAAATTTATACATAATACCTATAAAAGTTCAATACAATTCATTGGAGTCATTTTATAATAATTTTAGATATATAAAAATTTTATTGAACGTTTCACCGTCTTTTACCCACCTCCTAGAAGAATTTTCAAATTTATATAAAACATAATTTTACCACATTTGTGAGTGGAATTTAGAAAATCCGAGAGAAGGTTAACGTCAAGGACTAAAATTTGGTTCAATGAGATGAAAATAATTTTTGGTGAATAGTAACATTTTACTTTTTTTACCACGGTTAAAAGTAAATAGGGAAATTAAGGGTAAAAATGTTATTATTATTACCCTAACACATGTCCTAATTCTATTGGATAAGTTTAATTCGACCAAAAACAACCTAAGGAATAAAATATGACCATTTATGCCCACTTGGATTAGATTAGGACATTTATTATTAATTTATTTAAAGAAGGGTTAAAATAGTTAAAATCAATGTTTTATAACTAAAACATTTTTAATATAGGGTTATACATAAGATAAATTAGACTATAAATATTTATTATAAAGATAAAAATATTTTCTACATAATGGTATTTTTTCATAATTTTTAGACATTAAATAATTTAATTTATTTATGACATAATGATGATGAAATAATTATCTTATTACTGAAATATTGACATAATTGATGTTATAAATACCCAAATATATAAAATTTTAGACTTTTTATGAATTAAAATACTTTTATAGGTTAATATGACATGTTATTATTGATTTTATTAACGTTCTTAGAACTAATCTTTCTGTTATGATTTTCACAAAAATCAATTACCAAATAGTGTCAAAATTGACATAAAATATATTTTAAAACAAAAATTATATTATTAATTTTTATTTTATTCCTAAAAATATAAGGTTTAGCCAAATTACTTAGATAAGGTTATATATATTAATAATAAACAAATTTGGGTTCTTTTGGCTTGTTATAGTATGTTTATTAACCTTATAGTGTAAGAAAACAAGAAGACACGGTAAAAGTAAAATTATTTAACTTAAAGTTAAATATAAATGATAAGGTTATGATAGATACCTAAACTTGTCTAAATTCTATTGGTTGAGAATATTTCGACCCATCCACAACTTGGCTTCAAAATAAATCAGTTTGGAGCTATTAAAATCCGAATATTACTTTATAATAAAATAATATATTTAGTTTTTCAAAAGGTGCCCCTCTCCTCCCTTATAAAAGGGAACCCCCTCCCTCTCTTCCTCACACCACATTGAGACTTAAATCTCAGAAAACCCCTACCAAATTCTATTCTAAACTTCTCTAGAAACATCCTAGAGGTTCTATTATTCTTCAAATTCCAATTTTAGTGCCCTAAAAGGAGGTCTCAAAGAGGCGCTTCAAAAAAGAGGTAATGTCTGTTAGCGATTCTTTCAACTTTATTTCTTCTTCCACTTCTTCTTATTTAGTTGTTTCATTATGAAGTAATAATATAATTATCACTCATATAATTATATGTTATTATAAGTATTAAACAACCCTATTTCACCATCTATCCATCCTATGAAAAATGAAATCACCGTGCGTGTGTCCGTACGGAATACCGTCTCCACGCCGTGGTGTAATCTATTTTCCACCACCATATTACTTGGATGGTTATAATGGTGTAAATAATAACTATATATGATAATTTTAAAGTGATATTGATTATGAAGTAGTATACATACACTCCAATACAATTCCAATATATTGGGAACGATATCATCGCTTGTGCATACGTACGGAATACCGTCTCCACGATGTGATGCGACTCGTTCTACATGATTTTCATTGCATAATGATTATATAAATTAATTGAGTGAATAAATATGATATGTATTAAACTAATATAATTCTGGAAATGAGTTATCTATAACCTAAAAATAAGAATAAGAATTTATTCGACAAAACACGCATAAGAACAAAAAGCAATAAACACCCGAATAACAAGTAACAATGAAATATTACTAATAAGAAGCTAAGAATATGGCCATATATGATATCATAACAATGAGTATGATTCTGGAATAAGTCAATGACATTATTTAAATCATTATCAAGGATGGTCGGACACTTCCGAAGAAAATCGAACCTAAGGTAAGGTAAAATCTCACAATCTCAATTTTTATCTAGATTGTTTATATTTCAGAATTTACTGGGGAATATTTATCATCCACATCCATGTTTCCTCAATATGTAATATTATTTCTATCCACCTAAAATTTTTTAAATCCAATTTTACCATTCAGTGATTTTTTAGTAAAAGATATGAAAGGAATCTTTTATCGTTTTTCGTACGAGGTACTTTTTGACTTTTTCAGCCAAAGTACGAGAAGAATGTTTTATTAACATATACTGCCTGAATTAATTTTTAGAACATTATTTCCATGAAGCTTCCTTTAAAAGTTTTCATGTTTATTTTTAATCAACTTATTTTAGTTCAAAATTATTTCACATGTTAAGAAAGGAAAATGTTTTTGAAGTATAAAGGATATTTTCCTCAAGAATGGGGTTCAAGTGTTTTATCAAAATTATTTTCCATCTAAGATAATATTGGGTTATGTTTATATCCCTATTTTTACATTGATTTGATTATGTTATGATTGAATTATTTTTATGATATATTTTTATGGATTACGTTATGATGATGTGATGTTTAAGAATCCCATTTTTATTACATGGGTTATGTTATGATGTATGGTTTATGATTTTGTGGAACACATAAGAATGGTATCATTATGATATGGGTGGTAACTATATCTTCATCCAATGCATTGGGTAAAGATTTATATCTCATGAGATAGACATGGCTGGAACGGTAGGTTAAACCGGTTCAGTGAAATAGGACTGAAACGAGAAGTGAACTCGGTTCAGAAATGGACTTTGTCCGCTAAGATAGTCTTGGAAATGAGTCTTGACTACTAAGAAATGATTCTATATGATTATGTTTGTATGCCACAAAGTTTCATGTTTTATTTTATGATTATTGATATTACATTTCACTAATATGATTTATCCCATGTTATGAAATTATGATCTCTTTTGCAGGTTCAGTTTTCAAAAAATGTTATGTTCCTATGAATATGATGTGATTGATATTTCTTTTGTTTACCCTTACTGAGAATTTGAGCTCACCCTTTTGTATGTTTTCTTTCCCCAGTTCAGGAAGAAGGTTATTAAGTAGGATATGCCAAAAGGGACTCTAGATATGATGAAATAAATGGGAGACAATATACATTCTTTATGAACCAGTTGTTTATGTTTCCAAGATTCTAAAGACTCTATAACTATACGGTCCTTTCATGGTTTTCTTATATGTTGTAATAAGTGTGATTCAATTCTAAATTAATAACCATGTATGTACGGTATGGGTCGTTATAGTTGGTATTAGAGGAAAGGTATAGTCAACCTTTGGAAACTAGGATGTGAAATCCTTAGTAAGAAACCTAAGGATATGTCTAAGCATAGAACACAATCTTAGTGTTTTAGAAATGGCCATGAACAACCTATTATAAGACCGTAAGTGTGAAATTTTATTCTTGATTATGTTTTTTTTCAATTATAATTAGTGTTTCTCACAATATTCTTCTTGGTTTTAGTCAATGGCTGGAACCCGAAAGAACCGTGTTAATGCGGAATGCGATGGGAAATGCCATGATTGTCCACCTGAGCAAACAAAAGTTATGGGAGATGGAATGAAAAATATTGTAGCCATGATCACACAACTTTCTCCAGATATGAATCATGAAGGACATCCAAACGAGCAAAGGAAGGAGCAACATTATGTTGAATCCTTCATGAGGCAGTGTCCACCTTCATTCAGCTGGTCTTTTGATCCATTAGTGGCTGAACAATGGATCAGTACCACTAAAAAGATATTTTCAGTTCTTTAATGTTCTGAACATGCTAAATTCATCTTAGCAGTTTATCGTTTGGAAGGTGAAGCTGATCAATGGTGGAATATTATTAGGAATACGAGGAAAAGGGATGAAATTGAGTCCATGGAATGGGACGAGTTCAAGAACTTGTTTTTCAATAACTACTTCCCTAGTATTCTCCGAACAAAGATGGAGAAGGAGTTTCTTGAACTAAAGAAAAAGTATGTTGAATCTGTTGGTACCTACGATGAAAATTTTACAAATCTTGCAAGGTACACTTCTGGTATTATTATCCAACCTGAGAATAAGATCGATCAATTCTTTAGTTGAATAAAACCAAGTCTTAGAAGGGAATTATCCATAAGCGACTTCAATATCTACGAGGAAATTGTTCGATGTGCTCTCAAGGTTGAGATGGTGATTGGTGTAACCCATCAGTCATATGGGTTTGATAAGAAGAGGAAAATGGAATTCAAAGGAAGATCTAAAGAGCACACTCAAAAGAAAATGAGTTTTACCTTATTCTCAAAGTTTGAAAAGAAACATGGATGAAATTGTCTTAAGGGGATAAGAAAATGTTATATGTGTGGAAAATAAGGTCATCGGGAAATTGAATGTCGAAATAATGGGAAGAAGATGTCCAATGATGCAAAAAAAAATGAAGGGACACACAGAATGAACCTACTTCACTTAAATGTTTCAAGTGCAAGGAAATGGGGCATTATTCCAATCAATGCTCTAATCCAAGGGTTGATGATGATGATCGAAGTCAACAAACACTTAATTCCAAAGACAAAGGAAAGTCACATGCAATTACTAAGAGCGATGTGGAGTACGACAACGAAGTGGTGAGAGGTAAACTTACCATCCACTCTAAAGTAGAAAATGTTTTATTTGATTCGGGATCCACCCACTCTTTTAATTTTAATGAATTTTCTACGGGTATCACCATATTACCTCAACAATTAGATGTTGAGTTAGCTGTGACAACCCCTAATGGCACAACGGTTGCATCAAGCATTTATAATTCTTATCCGATTGAAGTCTGTGGGAAAGTGCTTCCTGCAAATCTTGTGATCCTTCCTATAGTGGAATTTGATGTGATTATTGGCATGGATTGTCTTTCTTTATATGGAGATTATATCAATTTCCAAAGAAGGGAAGTCACATTTCATATTCCAGATCAATCTATGATCGTCTATCGATGCAAGGATGAACATAACCTTCCAGTGGAAATTTCTTCCATCTTATGGGTCTTGATTCCACTAAATGAAGGTTATTTACCTCAAATGGTTGTTGAGAAACTCATGATTATGAATATTCCCATTGTACGGGAGTTTGATGATGTCTTTCCAGAGGAATTGCTGGGTCTTCCACCAAATTGTGAAGTCGAGTTTTCAATAGAAATCATACCGGGTGCTTTTCCTATTTCAAAGACACCTTATAGAATGGCCCCAATTGAGTTGCCGGAATTGAAGAAGAAACTCCAAGAGAATCTTGATAAGGTATTCATACGCCCTAGTGCGTCACCTTGGGGAGAACCTGTTCAATTTGTTAAGAAGAAAGATGGATCAATGAGACTCTGTATTGATTATCGATAACATAACAAGATCACTATAAAGAACAAATATCCTCTCCCCACGCATTGATGAATTATTTGACCAACTACGCGGAGCTCAATACTTTTCCACGATTGATCTTCGTTTAGGGTATCTTCAATTAAGGGTCAAAAGGGAGGATATACCAAAGACGGTTTTCCGTACACGGTATAGACAATATGAATTTATAGTGATTCCATTTTTTCTTACTAATTCCTCTGTTATCATCATGGATCTGATGAATAGAGTCTTTAGAAACTATCTTGATCAGTTTGTGGTAGTCTTTATAGATGATATTCTTGTTTATTAAAAGTGCAGTGATGAACATGAAGATCACTTGAGAATTATATTGAAGACCCTAAGAAAGAAGAATCATTATGCCAAATTTATCAAGTGTGAATTTTGGCTTCAAAAAGTTTCATTCTTGGGTCACATAATCTCAAAATAGGGGATATCTATGGATCTAGCAAAAACAGAGGTTATTGAAAGATGGTCGAGACCGACAACAGTAACCGAGATCCGAAGTTTTCTTGGTTTTTCTGGATATTATTGACGTTTTGTGAAAGATTTTTCACGATTATATAATCCACTCAACAAGTTGGCTCGCAAAGGAGTTAAGTTTGTTTGGATGGAGGAATGAGAAGAGAATTTAAAGGAGTTGAAAACAAGGTTATCCAGTGCACCTGTACTCACACTTCCTTGTAGTGGAGAAAGGTTTGTGATCTATAGTGATGCATCTAAGAAGTGGTTGGGGTGTGTTCTTATGAAAAATGATATGGTGATAGCGTATGCCTCACGACAGTTGAAAATCCATGAGAAAATTTACCCAACTCATGATTTGGAGTTAGCTGCAGTAATCATTGCATTAAAGATTTGGAGGCATTAGCTTTATGGAGAAAGGTGTGATATTTATACTGATCATAAAAGTTTAAAGTATATTTTCACACAAAAGGATCTGAATATGCTCCAAAGAAGATGGTTGGAATTGATTAAGGATTACGACTGCTCAATTCATTACCACCCTGGGAAAGCAAACAAGGTGGTAGATGCATTTAGTCGACAAGACCATGCTAGCTTATCCATATTGAGGATCACAAAAGATCCAATATTTATCGATTTACAAAGGATAGATCTTGGAATTATAATGGAAGGGGAAAAATCATATCTTTATTAAATGAATATTAAAGAGGCACATAAAGAAGATGTAGAGTTACAAAAGAAGGTGAGAAATGTTCCTGAATTCAACCTTGATTGTGATGGGATAATAAAGTTCAGGAATTGGGTTTGTGTTCCTCCCATCACAGAATTAAAGAAGTAGCTGTTAGATGAGGCTCATAGTTCATCATTCTCTACTCATCCTGGAAGCACGAAGATGTATAGGGACCTGGAAGAGTACTTCTGGTGGCATGGCATGAAAAGGGATGTTGCTGAATATGTCTCTTGATGCTTGGTTTGTCAGCAAGTTAAAGCTGAGAGACAGAAGTATAAGAGGATGTTACAACCATTACCCATACCTGAATGGAAATGGAAAAACAACACTATAGACTTTGTCACTAGACTTCCTAAAACATCCAAAGGCAATAATGCTATCTGGGTCAAAGTTGATCGTCTTATAAAGTCTGCACACTTCATTTATATTAGAGAGGATTTCTCTCTAGATCATCTTTCCAGGATATATGTAAAGGAAGTGGTAAGATTTAATGGAGTACCACTTTCCATTATATCCGATCGGGAACTGAGATTTACCTCTAAGTTCTGGCGAAGTCTTCAGCATACTCTGGATATAGAGTTGAGTTTCAGCACTGCTTATCATCCTCAGACAGATGGTCAGTCTGAGAGAACAATTCAAACTCTAGAAGATATGTTGAGAGCTTGCTCTATAGATTTCAATGGTTGTTGGGAACAACACCTACCTTTGGTGGAATTTTCTTATAATAATATCTTTCACTCCAGTATTCAGATGGATCCTTATGAAGATCTCTATGGAAAGAAATGCATGACTCCAACTTGATGGGATGAAGTTGGGGAAAGAAAGCTATTAGGACCTGATCTTGTTGATGAGATGGTAGAAAATGTCAGATCTATTCAACAACACTGTTTGTCGGAGTGGACACTCAAGAGGGGGGTGAATTGAGTTCCAATTAAAATTTCTGTTTAAAAACCTTGTTTTAAAAACCCCAAATAAAACACAGAATTAAACTATAGTGAATTTATATCAAAATAAAGGTTCTGTTAGGTTCTCAAAGGATTGATTATTTCCCATTTAATCAAATCAGAAGAATTGATTAACTTTCGAAACTAACTTATTGATTTACAACTAATATAAACACTTGCGAGTTTAATTACCAAATTGACTTTAAAACAGTTTTGGATTTAAAGTAGGTTGCAGTGGAATAAGACCAAACGTTGAAAATAAATAAGCACGGAAGGTTTAACCAAGAGGTTCAGTCTCAAGCTGAGACGTAGTCCTCTCAAAACATTATATAAAAGTGATCCTCACCCTGGATCGGGGTTTACAATAGTATATAACTGTCCTGGTCCATGTCCTCTACCACTGTTATCCGTGGGAACAAAAACAACAGCAAACTAGTTGTCTAGGTCACACACGACCTCTACCACTATCCCAGTGGGAAATAAAAGATGTAAGAGTTTGAGTGAGGATTTACAAATCCTCCAGTTAAATTACAGGATACAATGTGTGTGTTAAATATAGCAGACAACACACACTACTCGAAATGTAAAAAGTAAATCAGAGAGGCAACGATTTAGAGTTTAGAAATGGATCTAGTGATTGCGGTGCAGCTCTGGACTCCTTTGGATTGATCAGAATTGGTTCTGAGTCCTCTTCTGGTTTTTTTCTGGAAAACAGAGTGTCGTCTTCTTCCTTGACTTCCAGGTGTAGAGACAGAGAAAAAGGTAGTCGATGAAGTTCTTGTGTTGATGTTCTCATTCTCAGCTCTCTTTATTTGTATGTAGGAATGTATGAGTTCTTCGTGTAAGTTCAGTCGTCTCTTTGTATTCACAGTCAGCTGTTCTTCCAGCACACCTCGTGGTATGTATGTCTCTGTGTTAATTCCCCTTTTTCCATTTTTTTGTAGCAGCACATCCTTCATTCATTTAAAGTACGAGCTCTGGCAAAAGAAATGATTTATTTTTGCAGGTACGAGGTACGGTTCCCTGACATCAAACAACACACATTAAATAAATGTCAGTGTATTAAAATATACCTGATATGACCATTGGTTATATTAAATAATGATAAAGAAATTAAAGCAGTGTCGGGTTCTGTCTCTGGAACGGTAGCTCTGATATCAGTAGGAAGATGTCACAGTAGGCCTGAGTAATGGTAGCATCTTGTCTAATGGTAGACTTGTGTAATGGTAGCCTTTCTATCGGTAAACTTTTCATATCAGTAGGCTTAGTATATCGGTAACCTTCCGTGTATCGGTAGACATGCATATCGGTGACCTTCGAGTATCGGTAGGCTTTGATGTAACGGAAACCTTCTTATATCGGTAGCAGTAGCTCTGTCTCGGTAGCGGTAAGTCTGCCTTGTATCGATAGACTTTTGATGTATCGGTAGGTTCCTTTGATAACAGTAGCTTCAACACATCGGTGGACTTGTGTGTATCGGTAGCTTTCACATATCGATATGCTTTGCATAACAGGGAGCTTCACGTATCGGTAGCTTTTTAGTATCGGTAGCCTTTTCGTAACAGGGACCTTCATGTATCGGTAGACTTCCTTTGATAACAGTAGCTTCAACATATCGGTGGACTTGTGTGTATCGGTATCTCTGTTCTATAACGGTAGCTCTCACGTAGCGGTAGACTTAACAGTATTGGTAGCTCTGTTCTGTTTAAGCATTCTATTGGCAGAATAGGTTATGTCAGAGTGTACAAACATCCAGTAACCGAAAGACTAGTATTTAAACATAAAATAATAGAACAATAATTAAAGCAAATAAGTACCTAGATTCCCAAATAAGTATTTAACCATTGATCAAATAGGGATTATCTAAATACAAATAATCATAATTGGTATTATCAAAATATTATAAAACAACTAGATTCCCAGAGGGTTCAACAATCTCCCCCTTTTTGATAATCACAACTTATGCAAAAAAAATGAAATAGTATCAGAGGAAAAAGTGGAAAAGAAATTAGGTCTCATTTCTTATTTGATCTCATTCCCCCTTTGTTAACTTTTAGGTCTCATTTCTTATTTTCTCTCAGTTTCTCATTTTCTTATTTTCTCCCCCTTTGTGATTAATAAAAATAAGGGTAGTTGAGAAAAGATAAAGACTAGTAGAGAATAAATGACAATGTAAGAGAAACTCAGTAATGCAGAGAATGAAGAGGAATTTCATTAATATACAAAAGATACACTGATAAAAATACAAGTGAATCCTATCAAAATGAGCTAGAAACACTCAATCCTCCTCTGGAACAGGTGTCTTTCCCTTAGGATCAGCAGAGGGTTTCAGAATAGCTGATGGCACAACTGGTGGTTCAGCTACAGAAAATGTACCTGATTTGAAATTTGTACTCCTTTGAGTGATCATATGTGTCAAGCTCCTGATGGCTTGAACTGGAGTCAATTGAGGGGTACTCCCAGAGGCAGAAGCAGGAAAGGCAGGAGGTACAATTACTAGCCTGGAATCAACATGCAGGAAGGGCAGCAACAGGTTCCTGAAATCAATTATAATTCTTCCTCCTCTCTCCATTGCAGACCCAAAATCATATCGATTTTCAATGAATTTATCCAAAGCAGGAGTAAGCTCCCTGAGCTTACTAACCTGTTCTCTGAAGGCTTGGGTAACCAGAGGCATCTTCATATTTTCTAGTAAGAGCTTGAAATGGTTGGTCAGCTGATGCTTGGTATAAACCTTTTCAAAATAAGCATCCACCTTATTCTTGATTTCCTCTTCAGAATCAGTAGCTGCCCGCAGGTGATCACGAACAAAACTACTAACTTCCCTAGTGGTAGCAAGAATCTGAGTATTTGATGCACCACTGGGACTGGCCTTAGCTAATTCTTCCAGTATAATAGTGCGGATCTGGTCAAGGTTTACACTGGAGCTAGATGAGGGAAGAGGTTTCATTGAGAAGGCCACTGTCCCCTTGAAGGATTGAGTCAGACTACTCACCACCTTCTGAACAAGTGTATCCTAACTATTTGGATGTTCTTTGACTGACATTCTTAAAGGCCTCAAAAACTTCCATAAATTGCTTGACTACCTCTTTGATATATTAAATGTCAGAGTTTACTTGAGTTTGAGAGCTATGCATGGTAGTCAGAGAAGCAATTGATTGTTTCAAAGAAACTAAAACTCCTGTCCAACTCTCAATCTGAGTGTAGCACACTTTAATTTCATCCATCATTTCTTTCACAGGACTGGATACACCATATCCAATGGATAACTCAATGGATTGCTCCATGATTTTCATCTCTTCAACCATACTTTTCTTCATATCTGCCACTAATTCCCATAATGCTTCTTTTAATCCATCTTTTAAGGACTCAAGGTCCTCCTTGGTTGCCACATTTTCAGCCAGAGCAGATAGGATAACTAATTCCTTTTGGGGCCGGTCTTCCTCATCCGAATCTCCATAATAAAGTCCAAGAACCATATATACTGGATTTGATGTCCAACCTTCAATGTCATATAGCACTAATACTGAACCAAGATTCTACCCCTCAGTTGGAACATTCTCCTGAGGTATCTCCTCCAATGGTTCTTCTTGAGGAAATTCTGCAACTTCTTCTACAACTGCAGAAGATTCAATAACCATTTGTTCTGAGTCATCAATGACTCTCTCATCGACAGATGCAGCTTCTCCTTCCTGATCAGGCATTGTCCTGAATATAATGTCTATCAGAGGGATCAAATTGAGCTCTTCTTCTCCATTTTCATTATCATCTTCTTCACAAGAAGCTTCTTTTTCTACATTAAAAACATGATCGGATTCGGTTGCCTCATCCTATTCAGAGGTTTCCATAACAACATACTGACATTCCTCTTCTCCTTCTTCTGTAGTTTCAGTGTCATAGTCCTTCAAAACAGCTTCTCTTCTTGGTAGTTCTTTTGGAGGGCTAGCTGCTCTATAAGAGATATTTTGAGGTAGAGGACTGGGAGGTAAATCAGGGTCTCCTCCTTCCTCGACTGATGTCTCTTCCTCCTCAGCTTCATTATCACTGTAGACCGGTTCTGGCTCATCTGGTCCAAGACCAGGATCCCTCACATCCTTTGGTCTAGAAGGATGATCCACATGAGTATACAAGTCATAGATTTTTCCATTATCATTAACCCATGATTTCTTCCAAGGAATCCAACTGACATTCATGTATTTACATATAGTCCTGGTGATGCAGAAGTTATCCTGAACTACTATCATTTCATCCTGAGGTTCATCCACCTTATTTGCTTTCATCAAAACAGAAATCAACTTTGAGAAGAACAGTTCATTTGACTTAGACTTCGGTCTAGTCATATCCTCAATCTGAATCATAATCAATCTACACAGATTTACCTTAACTCCATGCTTTACGAGATACAATAAATAAATGTCTTGAAATCTGAGGTTAGAAAAATTTCTTCTCCTTGGACTTATCACATGCTGAATGAACTTGAAAAGTAATTTATCCTCCCCTGTCATCTCTGTAGCGATGACCTTTCTAGGAGTTCCATCTCCTATCAGCTCTAACAAAGCATCTTCACAATTAAACACATCACTGGTTGAGGGAACATATTTTGAATAGAAATCACCATCTTCTTCATGCGGAACTCTTAAGTTCCCAGCCCATTCCACTGAAGTAAAAGAAACTTCCTGTCCATTCACATAAGAAATCATTCTTCTTTCTTCTTCAGTCTTCTCAAAATGAACGAATTCATAGAACTGTTTCACCAGTCCTGTATAATAAGGTCCATATGAGCCATTCTGCACATACCTCTTTCTCAATGACAATCTCTCGCTTTGAGAGATGCAAGTTTACTGGATTCCTTCGAGCTACACTGCCACTTCCACTGGTACTAGCATTCCTGGCTTTCTATCTTTTTGCATGCGGCTCATCACTCCCATCTGTAACATGGGGTCTTTTGACGCGGGTCATTACAGATTAGAGGTTTAGGGTTTTACGGTTTGAGAGGGTTAGGTTGGAGGGATTCGAACAGACGAGTTCACGGTGAGATTGTGTGAAGTCTAATATCGGGTTTTAATATCATTTAGGATTCACAAATAAAATAAATCATAAAAAAATTTCAAAGCCTCGGCTTTACAGAAGTGTAAAACAGTGCGAGAGGTACTGGTAAAGTGTCATAACGATGAGGTCTTCTAATAGTGAGGTATCCTAATGGTGAGGTTTCTCTAATGGTGAGGATTCACTAACAACGAGGTTTCTCTAACAGTGAGGTCTTCTAATGATGTGGTTTCTCCAACGGTGAGGTTTCTAATGGTGAGGTTTCTAACGGTGAGGTTTCTAACGGTTTAAGGGTATGTTATCATTCCTAATTCATATCCAATGAAACTTAATCTTTCTGAACTTAAAGGTTTAGTGAAAATATCAGCTAATTGGAGTTCAATGCCTATAAATAAAAGAGTTATATCACCTCTTTGATAATGATCTCTTAGAAAGTGGTGTCTAACATCAATGTGTTTAGTTTTAGAGTGAGACACAGGGTTCTTAGAGATGTTGATCGCACTATTTTTGTCACAGTTAATTGAAACATGGTTAAAATTAAATCCATAGTCCAGTAAAGTGTGTTTCATCCACAGAATCTGTGCACAACAACGACCAGTAGCTATATACTCTACTTCAGCAGTAGATAGTGCAACTAAGTTCTGTTTTTTACTACACCATGATACTAGGGATTCTACAAGTAAATGACATGTTCCAGATGTGTTGTTTCTATATAACATGCATCCAACAAATTCAGCATCTGAATAACTTATTAAATCAAATGATTGTTCTTTTGGGTAAAATAGTCCCAAATTAGCAGTACTTTTAAGATATTTGAAAATCTTTTTAACAGCATGTATGTGTGACTCTTTAGGGTTAGCTTGAAATCTAGCACACATACCTACACTAAACATAATATCAGGTCAACTAGAAGTAAGATAAAGTAGACTCCCCATCATACCTATGTAATTAGTTTGGTCAACTGGTTTCCCAGTTTCATCAATATCCAATTTACAGGTGGTACTCATAGGTATATCACTTAACTTAATACTATCCAAACCAAAATGTTTTAATAAATCCTTAGTATATTTACTTTGATTTAAGATAATTCCAACTTTAGTTTAAATGATTTGAAATCCAAGAAAATAATTATGCTCTCCCATTAAGCTCATTTCAAATTCATTTTGTATAACGTTTGAAAAATCAGTACATAAAGAATTTTTCGAAGATCCAAAAATAATTTCATCAACTCTTATTTGTACAATTAAAACATCTTTTGAAATCCTTTTTATAAAAAGAGTGGGATCAGCAATTCCTTTTGTAAATCCTTTTGAAAAAATAAAATTTGTAAGTCGTTCATACCAACCTCTTGGAACTTGTTTTAAACCATATGAAGCTTTAGAAAGTTTAAAAACATGATTTCGAAAGTAAGGATTTGAAAAACCAGGTGGTTGTTCTACAAAAACAACTTCAACAATAAAACCATTTAGAAAAACACTTTTCACATCCATTTGATATAACATGAAATTCAGATGTGATGCAAAAGAAATTAAGATCCTAATAGACTCTAATCTAGCTACAGGAGCAATGGTTTCCTCATAGTCAATTCCTTCTTCTTGATTATAACCTTGTGAAACTAGCCTAGCTTTGTTTCTATTGATGTTTCCAGATTCATCAACTTTGTTTCTAAATACCCACTTTGTGCCTATGGTTAAAGTGTCCTCAGGTCTTTCTAATAATTCCCAGACTTTATTTCTCTAAAATTGATTTAGTTCTTCTTGCATAGCCATTACCCAAAATTCGTCATTGATAGCATCATTGATACTTTTAGGTTCTAACTTTGAAAGAAAATCTTGATGTTCAACCTGATTTCTTAGAGAAGCTCTAGTCTGTGTTCCTCTATCTAAATTACCTATAACAGCATCTAAAGGATGGTTCTTTAGAGTCCTAGTTGGTCTAGACAAAGTAGGACTATAGATTTCAGGTTCATCTACAGGTTAGGGTTCAACAGAAGCAGGTTCTGGAAAATTTCCAAAACTGGATGTTTTAACTACAGGTCCACTATCCTTATCATTATGTTTCAAAACAGAGATATCATCTTCAAGATTTTCAAGAGAGGTCTTAGGTTCATGTGTATCAGTTTCATCAAATTTGATATGAACAGATTCCTCCACACATTTGGTTTTCTTATTGAAAACTCTATAGGATTTACTAGAAATAGAGTAACCTAGGAAAATTCCATCATCACTCTTGGATGAAAACTTGTCAAGATTATCTTTTGTATTAAGAATAGAGACTTTATAACCAAAAACTCTAAAGTAGTTAACCTTAGGTTTCCTGTGGTTCCACAACTCATAAGAGGTTTTCTTAAGAACAGGTCTGATCAAGACTCTATTGATAACATAACAAGCTGTATTTATAGCTTCAGCCCAAAAATAAAGAGGTAGGTCATATTCATTGATCTTGGTTCTAGAAATTTCTTACAGGGTTCTATTCCTTCTTTCCACTACACCATTCTGATGGGGTGTCCTAGGGGCAGAGAAATTGTGACTATAGCCATTGTGTGAGCAGTAGGATTCAATCTCATGATTTTCAAACTCACGACCATGATCACTTCTTATGGTTTTGGTCATAAGTCCCCTATGATTTTCTATAGACTTGGAATATTTAACAAAGTAAGTACAGGCTTCACTTTTGTGAGCTAGAAAATATACCCAAGTATAAATAGTCATCTACTAGAACATAGACATAGTGCTTCCCATTTAAACTAGAAACATTAGAAGGTCCAAACAAATCCATGTGAACCAACTCGGGAGGTTGAGAAGTTGACAATTCTTTCATTGATTTGAAATAAACTTTATGTTGCTTTCCCTTTTGACAGAGATTACAAACTTTATGAGCTGGGAATTCATGTTTTGGTAGGTCTCTAACTATGTTCTTCCTAGTGAGTTTTCTAATTGAATTTACATTGCAGTATCCTAATCTTCTGTGCCAAAGCCAAGACTCTTTATGAATGGAATTTAAACAAGTAATATATTACATAACTAAAGAATTTAAATGAACAGAATAAACATTTTCATTTCGTAAGGCATAAAATACTAAAGCATTTTTTGAATTAAAAACATTGCAAGAATCGTTTTCAAATTTAACATAAAAACCATCATCACATAACTGAGAAATACTTAACAGATTATATTTCAGTCCATCAATGAATAAAACTTTAGAAATTAATACTAAGTCAGGGTTACCAATCTGGACTAAGCCAATAATTTTCCCTTTAGAGTTATCACCAAAAGTGACAAACCCTCCATCAAATTTTACTAAAATCTTGAAGCATGAGAAGTCTCCTGACATATGTCTTAAACATCCACTGTCCAAATACCAAGTCTTTCTACAGGAGCTCTTTAAGAAGGTTCCCTACAAAACAGATTTAGACAGGAAATGATTTTGGTACCCAGAGTTTCTTGGGTCCAGACAGGTTAGCCAATAAAACATTTGGTACCCAGATTTGTCTAATGGGTCTCATAAAATTTATAGAATCAACAGATTTTGAAAGATAAACATTATTGGGTCTGTAACTATGAATATAACTAGTTGAACCATATGAACTTCCAGAACTATAACTAGCAACATTCTGTCCAGATTTAGGAATAAATCTAGTTTTGGTAATTTTTCTTTGTCCAGGTAGGTATCCGATACCAGTAGTGTATCTAGTTGTTATTTTCTTACCTAGCATCTGATTAAGAGTATCTTTACCATTTGTGAACTTTTCTAAGTCTTTCTTAAGTGTCTCATTAGATAATTTTAGTTCAGTATTCTCTTTAAGAAACTGAGCATTCTTTTCTATTTCAATATCAAGATCAGATTTATGTTTAACAGTTAAAGCATACTGTTTCTTTAAACCTTTGTATTTGTCTTCCAGCTCATTACAGGTGTCTTCTAACATATCACAATATTCAAATAGTTCAGTTTTTGACATGTTTTTTGAGTCAGAATCATCTCCAGAATAATATGAATTTAATGCAGGGGTTTCAGATGTTACCTCAGAAGTGTTTGTCATAAAACACATGTTTGCCTTATTTCTGATTTCAGTTTCAGAAATTTCAGATTCACTGGAGCTATCCTCATAAGCACTCTAGGTAGCCTTCATGTATTTCTTATACTGATTGTCCTTGTATTCATACTTCTTCTTGTACTTCAGTTTTGGACAGTCTGCTTTTATATGTCCTTTTCTTTTGCACTCATAGCAGACAACTTCATCACTTTTTTCTGGCTTTTTCCAATCCATCTTCCAATGACCATTGCTGTCATACTTACCTTTGTAATTTTATTTTATGAAAAACTTATTCTTCCTATAAAACTTATTAAACCTTCTGGAAATGTGAGCCATCTCAGCATCACTATCAGAATCACTTTCACTGTCTTCACAGCTTGAACTCCCATTTATAGCTTGAGCTTCTCCTTATACTTGTTCTTTGAAGTTGAAGTCTTGAAAGCAACTGACTTCCTTCTAGCTTCATCTTATTCTTATTTATTTACCTTAAGTTCTTCTTCATACATCATTATCTTGCCAATTAGTTGCTTGACTGGAATTTAACCAATATCACAAGATTCTCTAATTGATACAGAATTTTCTCTCCATCTTTCAGGTAGACATCTCACAATTCTCATGATTTGTTCCTTGGATGGAACATCCTTTCCCAGTGAGATCATTGTGTTGACAATTTCATTGAACCTGAGATACATGTCAGAAATGGGTTCATCAGGCTTCATCTTAAAATTATCATACTTAATAGTATAAGTGTTCAATCTCATTTCCATAACATTAGTTGTTCCTTCATGAGAAACATCTAAGGTATCCCAAATTTCATAAGCAGTTTTACAAGTAGATATTCTATTAAATTCTTCATCTCCTAAAGCATAGTACAAAGCATTCATAGCTTTACAGTTATTATTGTAGTATGTCTTAGTAGCTTCATTCCAAGTAGATCTAACAGTAGTAGGTATTTTATATTCTGATTTTATAGCAGTGAAAATATCAAAACCCATGCCCTCTAAATGAATTTTCATCTTAATTTTCCACTGACCATATTTAGTGCCATTGAAAAATGGTGGTCTATTGGTAGAAACACCTTCAAGTCTGTTATCCATGATAGCTTACATAAAGCAAAGATTTTAATGAGATAAAAATTTATAAATAATAGAAACATTAAGAACTTTAAAATACAACTAAAATCACAGTTGAAAAACAGATTACTTTAGAACATATTTTAAACATCCTCTGATACCAATTTTTGGTCGGAGTGGACACTCAAGAGGGGGGGTGAATTGAGTTCCAATTAAAATTTCTTTTTAAAAACTTTGTCTTAAAAACCCCAAATAAAACACAGAATTAAACTGTGGTGAATTTATACCAAAATAAAGGTTCTGTTAGGTTCTGAAAGGATTTATTATTTCCCAGTTAATCAAATCAGAATAATTGATTAGCTTTCAAAACTAACTTACTGATTTACAACTAATATAAACACTTGCGAGTTTAATTATCAATGTGACTTTAAAACAGTTTTGGATTTAAAGTAGGTTAGAGTGGAATAGAACCAAACTTTGAAAATAAATAAGCACATCAGGTTTAAACAAGAGGTTCAGTATCAAGCTGAGACTTAGTCCTCTTAAAACTTTATATAAAAGTGATCCACACCCTGGATCGGGGATTACAATAGTATATAACTGTCTAGGTCCAAGACCTCCACCACTGTTATCCGTGGGAACAAAAAAAACAGCAAACCAGCTGTCCAGGTCACGCACGACCTCTACCACTATCCCAGTGGGAAATAAAATATGTAAGTGTTTGAGTGAGGATTTACAAATCCTCCAGTTAAAGTACAGGAGACAGTGTGTGTGTTAAATACATTAGATAACACACACTGCTCGAAATGTAAAAAGTAAATCAGAGACGCAAAGATTTAGAGTTTAGAAATGGCTCTAGTGATTGTGGTGCAGCTCTGGACTCCTTTGGATTGATCAGAATTGGTTCTGAGTCCTCTTCTGGTTTTTTCTGGAAAACAGAGTGTCGTCTTCTTCCTTGACTTTCAGGAGTAGAGACAGAGAAAAAGGTAGTCCATGAAGTTCTCGTGTTGATGTTCTCGTTCTCAGCTCTCTTTCTTGGTATGCAGGAATGTATGAGTTCTTCGTGTAAGTTCAGTCATCTCTTTGTATTCACACTCGGTTGTTCTTCCAGCACACCTCGTGGTATGTATGTCTCTGTGTTCATTCCCCCTTTTTCTTTTTTTTGTAACAACACATCCTTCATTCATTTAAAGCACATGCACCGGAAAAAGAAATGATTTCTTTTTGCAGGTACAAGGTACGGTTCCCTGACATCCAACAACAGACATTAAATAAATTTCAGTGTATTAAAATATATCTGATATGACCGTTGGTTATATTAAATAATGATAATGAAATTAATGTAGTGTCGGGTTTTGTCTCGGGAATGGTAGCTTTGATATCGGTAGGTAGATGTCACGGTAGACCTGAGTAACAATAGCTTCTTGTGTAATGGTAGACTTGAGTAACAGTAGCCTTTCTATCGGCAACCTTTTCATATCGGTAGTCTTAGTATATCGGTAACCATCCGCGTATCGGTAGACTTGCATATCGGTGACCTTTGAGTATCTGTAGGCTTTAATGTAACTGTAACCTTATTATATCGGTAGCAGTAGCTCTATCTCGGTAGCGGTAAGTCTGTCTTGTATCGGTAGAATTTTGATGTATCAGTAGCTTCCTTTGATAACAGTAGCTTCAACACATCGGTGGACTTGTGTGTATCGGTAGTTTTCACATATCTATAGGCTTTTCATAACAGTGAGCTTCACGCATCGGTAGCTTTTTCGTATCGGTAGCCTCTTCATAACAGGGACCTTCACATATTAGTAGACTTCATTTGATAACAATAGCTTCAACATATCGGTGGACTTGTGTGTATTGGTATCTCTGTTTTGTAACGGTAGCTCTATTCTGTAATGGTATCTCTCACGTAGCGTTAGACTTAACTCTATTGGTAGCTCTGTTCTGTTTAAGCATTCTATTGGCAGAATAGGTTAAGTCAGAGTGTACAAAAATCTAGTAACCGAAAGACTAGTATTTAAACATAAAATAATAGAACAATACTTAAAGTAAATAAGTATGTAGATTCCAAAATATGTATTTAACCATTGATCAAATAGGGATTATCAAAATAAAAATAATCATAATTGGGATTATCAAAATATAATAAAACAACTAGATTCCCATAGGGTTCAACAATCACATTTGAGCAGCTCAAAGTCTACAAAAACGTTATGCCGACAACCGAAGAAAAGACCTAGAGTTTGAAGTGGCTGATAACGTGTTCTTATGAATATCTCCTTGGAAGAGAGTAATGAGATTTAAAAAGAAGGGAAAGCTGAGCCCTAGGTATATCGGTCCTTTCAAAATACTGGATCGTGTTGGGAAGGTATTTTACTGATTGGCGCTTCCACCAAATCTCTCCCAAGTTCACGATGTGTTCCATGTATCTCTGTTGAGAAAGTACATACCTGATCATTCACATGTACTCAGCTCAGAATTTGTACCGTTGGAGCAAGATCTTTCTTATGAAGAATAGAAGATAGAGATTCTGGATCGTAGTGAAAAAGTCCTACGGAACAAGACCACTCACTTGGTGAAATCTTTATGGAGGAACCAACGATTAGAAGAAACTACATGGGAGCTTGAGGATATAATGAGGGAGAGGTATCCTCACTTGTTTGTTACAAAGTGAAGAATTTCGAGGGAAAAATTCATTTTAAGGGGGTAGAATGTAACAAGCGAGACTTTTATGAGAAATATTATGTTTTTATGTTATATATATCATCAAAGTAACCTTTCACTACACACAACACTAACTTGGCTTGCTTTACATGCAATCGCGACCTTCCTCGATAGCTTGCGTCGTACGCAATACCGAGTGTCACTAAACAACGATATGCGATTAAAATATTATTAAAACTAGCTGTTATTAATAGTAATACCCACTTTTTGAAATTTTGTAAATTTAATTTTTCAAAATAGACTTCATTTTTGGATTCAGAATATCGAAATTAGCCTAGGGTGAAATTCTGGAATTTTTCTGAAAACTTTCAATTTTTGATAAATAGTGAATACACTGGGTTACTATTTAAAAACCGAATTTTTATTTAAATAATTATTTATTCTATTTAAATTTATTTTAGGTCAAAATTGATACATAATAACTATATAAGTTCAATTAAATTCATTGGAGTCATATTATAATACATTTAGATATATAAAAATTTTATTGAACTTTTCACCGTCGTTTACCCACATCCTAGAAGAATTTTGAAATTTACATAAAACTTAATTTTACCACTTCTGTGAGTGAAATTTCGAAATTCCGAGGGACACGGTTAATATCAATTAATAAAATGTGGTTCAATGAGATGAAAATATTTTTTTTTGAATAGTAACTTTTTACTTTTTTTACAACGATTAAAAGTAAATAGGGAAATTTAGGGTAAAAATGTTATTATTATTATACTAAGACATGTCCTAATTCTATTGGATAAGTGTAATTCGACCATAAACAACCTTAGGAATAAAATATGACCATTTAGGCCCACTTCAATTAGATTAAGACATTTATTATTAATTTATTTAAAGAAGGGTTAATAGTTAAAATCAATGTTTCAGAAATAAAACATTTTTAATATAGGGTTATACATAAGATACATTCGACTATAAATATTCATTAGAAATATAAAATTATTTCCTACATAATGGTATTTTATTTATAATTTTTAGACATTAAATAAGTTAATTTATTTAGGACACAATGATGATAAATTAATTATCTTATTAATGAAATATTGACATAATTGATGTTATAAATACCCAAATAAGTATAATTTGAGACTTTTTATTAATTAAACTAATTTTATAGGTTAATATGACATGATATTATTGATTTTATTAACTTTTTTCGAACTAATCATTCTGGTATGATTTTCACCAAAATCAATTATCAAATAGTATCAAAATTGACATAAAATAGTTTTTAAAACAAATATTATATTATTAATTGTTTTTTTATTCATAAAAATCTAATTATCTTCCAAATGACTTAGATATGGTTATATATATTAATAATAAACAACTTTAGGTTCGTTTGGATTGTCATAGTAAGTTTATTAACCTTATGGTTTTAAAAAACAAGAAGACACGATAAAAGTAAAATTATTTAACTTAAAGTTAAATATAAATGATAAGGTTAAAATAGATACCTAAACTTGTATAAATTCTATTTGATGAGAGGATTTCGACCCATCCCCACGTTAGCTTTGAAATAAATTAGTTTGAAGCTATTAAAAACCGAATATGACTTAATAATAAAATAATATTTTTAGTTTTTCCAAAGGTGCCCCTCTCCTCCCTTATAAAAGAGCACCTCCTCCCTCTCTTCCTCACACAACTTTGAGACCTCATGCTCGAAAAAACCCTGAACAATTCTCTTCTCAAATTCCCTAGAAACATCCTAGAGGTCCTGGTCTTCTTGAAATACCAATTTTAAATCCTTAAAAGGAGGTCTCAAAGAGGCGCTTCAAAGAAGAGGTAATGTCTGTTACTGATTCTTTCAACTTTATTTCTTCTTCCACTTCTTCTTATTTAGTTGTTTCATTATGAGGTAATAACATCAGCATCAATCATATACTGATATGTTATTATAAGTATGAAACAACCCTATTTCACCATCTATCCATCCTACGGAAAACGAAATCACCACGCGTGCGTACGTACAGAATACTGTCTCCACGCCGTGGTGTAATCTATTTTCCTCCACCATCTTACTTGGATGGGTATAATGGTGTAAATAATAACTATATATGATTATTTTAAAGTGTAATTGATTCAGAAAGAGTATAAATACAATCCAATAAAATTCCACGATCATGGGAATGATATCATCACTCGTGCGTACGTACGGAATACCGTCTCCACGATGTGATGCGACTAGTTCTACATGATTTTCATTTCATAATGATTATATAAATGAATTGAGTGAATAAATATGATATGTATTAAACTAATACCATTCTTTAAATGAGTTATATATAACCTAAAAATAAGAATAATAATTTATTTGACAAAACACGCATAAGAACAAAAAGTAATAAACACCCGAATAACAAGTAGCAATGAAATATTACTAATAAAAAGATAAGAATATGGCCATATATGATATCATAACAATGATTATGATTCTTTAATAAGTAAATGACATTATTTAAATCATTATACATGAGTTTCGGACACTTACAAAGAAATCGGACCTAAGGTATTGGAAAATCTCGCAATCTCAATTTTTATCCGAGATTGTTTATATTTCAGAATTTACTGGGGAATATTTATCATCCACATCCATGTTTCCTCAATATTTAATATTATTTCCATCCACCTACAATTTTTTAAATCCAATTTTACCCTTCAGTTAGTTTTCTAGTAAAAGATATTAAAGGAATCTTTTTTCGTTTTTCGTACGAGATACTTTTTGACTTTTCAAGCCAAAGTACGGGAAGAATGTTTTTTAACTTATACTGCCTGAATGGATTTTTAGAAAATTATTTACATGAGCTTACATTACATGATTTAAAGTTTATTTTTAATCAAATTCTTTTATTTCAAAATTATTTGACACGTTAAGAAAGGAAAATGTTTTTGAAGTAGAAAGAATATTTTTCTCAAGAATGGGGTTCAAGTGTTTTGTCAAAATTATTTTCCATATAAGATAATATAGGGTTCTATTTATATCCCAATTTTTACATTGACATGATTATGTTATGATGGACTTATTTTTACGATATCATTTTATGGATTATGTTATGATGATATGATGTTTAAGAATCTGAATTTTATTACATGGGTTATGATATGATGTATGGTTTATGATTTTGTGGCACACATAAGAATGGTATCGTTATGAGATGGGTGGGACCTATATCCCCCTCAAATGAATTGGGTAAAGATTTATATATCATGAGACATACATGGCTGGAACGGCAGGTTAAACCAGTTCAGTGAAACAGGACTGAAACGAGGAGTGAACTCGGTTCAGCAGTGGACTTTGTCTGCTAAGATAGTCTTGGCAATGATTATTGACTAATAAGAAATGATTCTCTATGATTATGTGTGTATGCCACAATTTTTCATGTTTTCTGTTATGATTATTGGGATTACATTTCACTACTATGATTTATCTCATGTTATAAAATTATGATCTCTTTTTCATGTTACGATTTCCAAAATGTTATGTTCTTATGAATATGATGTTATTGATATTTCTTTTGTTTACCCTTACTAAGCATTTGAGCTCACCCTTTTTAATGTTTTCTTTCCCCAGGTTAGGAAGAAGGCTATTAAGTAGGATATGCCAAAAGGGACTCTAAATATGATGAAATAAATGGGAGACAATGTAGATTCATTATGAACCAGTTGTTTATGTTTCCCATTTTCTAAAGACTCTATACCTATACAGTCCTTTCATGGTTTTGTTATATGATTTAATAAGTGTGATTTAATTGTGATGTAATAACCATGTATGTAAGGTATGGGTCGTTATACAAGGTGTAAAACCCTCCCACTTTACCTTTTGACTTTTTTTAGTTCCCTTACCACCCCTAACCAATTTCAATTTATAACAATTGCATAAAATTTATATTAGTACTTTGTTATAACAATGGATAGTGGGTTTTCATTTTATATTTCCAACTTCATGGATGGAAAGAAAACCATTTTAATGGATAAAATAGATTATAAAATTTATATTAGTACTTTGTTATTTTTTTGAGCAAATATATATACATTATATTTAATAATAAAACAAAACAAGTTCATGAAGATCAAAATTTCACTAAAATAACCTAATGTTCATCATTTAAATTTTATATAGTGAATAATTATAATAGAAAAAATGTTATATGAGACCATTTAATATGATAGAGGTTTATAAATTTCATATAATTCCATTTCTAGAGTTTTTATTCTATTTGAAAATAACTACCATAATTAAACTCGAGGGAACTCATCGTTAAATCAAGGAATGAACACTATTGGAACGATGAAATTGAATACTTTTACTCCCAAAAAAGGGAATAAATGAATTTAATAAAATTATAATAAATATTATATATTCATAATAAGTAATTAACAAATTAATTAATCATATTTTATTATTGATAAAATTATGTTCCAGTGAAGAACATTTTTGAAAATAAGGTAAGGGTTTTTTTTCAAACCTCCACTACTAGAAAAACAGGTATTTGCGACGGGTCATTTGCAACGGGATCCCATCGCAAATGGCCCGTTGCTGAAAACGGTGTCACAACAATAATTATTTGCGACGGGCCCGTTGCTAAAGCCTTTTTTTGCGACGGGGATTCTCCCTGTCGCAAATAGTACTCCGTATATTTGTAAAAGAATTTTCAAATAGTAATGGCGACAGGCCCCGTCGCAAATACATGTTGGGATGGGCCCGCCGCAAATAGTTTTTGCGACGGGACCCGTCGCAAAAACTATTTTAAAAATAAAATTAAAAAACAATTAATAAATTATTTTAATGCATATAATAATAATACTATTTGCGACGATCATAGTATCCCGTCGCAAATACTATAAAAAAAATAAAAAAAATAAATTATTTTAATTAATATAATAATAATCCAATTATAATTCAAAAATAAAAAATAATAAATTATTAATAAATGATTTTAATTAATATAATAATAGAATTATAATTCACAAATAAAAATAATAAATTATTAATAAATTATTTTAATTAATATAATAATAATAGAATTATAATTCTAAAATAAAAAATAATAGAATATTAATAAATGATTTAATTAATATAATAATAATAGAATTATAATTCATAAATAAAAAAAATATTAATAAGTTATTTCAATTAATATAAAAATAATAGAATTATTTTACATTCAAATATTAAAATAATTCAAGTATTACAAAAAAATATAATTAAATTTTAATATATATATAAAATTTAATATTATAATATATAAATACTATTATTATCCATATTAATATTGTTATTTCAAAATATAATATTATTAATATTTTATAATGAGACAGAAACTACGAATAGAAAAAAAAATCATATTTTGATTTCACAAATTTTATAACAAAAAAACAAACTCTAATCTGAAGGAGGGGGAGGGGGGAACTGCAGATGGTGGTGGAGGAAACTCCATCCCTAAAGCATGAGTGAGTCGGCGCATGTACTCCATCTACTCCTGATGCTTCTGCTGCCACCGACTCATCGGCTCCCCGTACAGCTCCGGCTGGCGTCGAGGCTCCTCCTCATGCTGTTGACGCATCTGATCCTGCTCCTGTTGGAGACTCTCTATCAGTGCAGTCTGAGATCGCAATTGATCCTCATACTGTGTAGCAGAAGAAGATGCATGAGCTCCTCTCGAGCTGGACGCCGACATCGCAGCACTGCCATAATAATCTTCGGGAGTCAGTCGAGAGCTGATACCAACTACATGGCCCTTCTCGAAGGCATACTGGGTGGCCTGCATCCATGCCGCCTCATCAGACTGACGACCAGTGGTATGATCTAATGACTCAGTCTGACTCTCAGGCCGAGCCTGTGACGCTGCGACCTTATTGGTAATTATTCCTAATTATTGGTAATTATCGGTAATTATGGGTAATTATTGGTAATTATTACTAATTATTTGTAATTATTACTAATTATTGTTAATTATTACTAATTATTGTTAATTATTGGTAATTATTAGTAATTATCGGTAATTATTACTAATTATCGGTAATTATTGGTAATTATTACTAATTATTGGTAATTATTACGAATTATTGGTAATTATTACTAATTATTGGTAATTATTACTAATTATTACTAATTATTACTAAATATTGGTAATTATTAATAATTATTACTAATTATTGGTAATTATTCCTAATTATTACTAATTATTACTAATTATCGGTAATTATTGGTAATTATTGGTAATTATTCCTAATTATTGGTAATTATTACTAATTATTGTTAATTATTACTAATTATTGATAATTATTACTAATTATTAGTAATTATTACTAATTATTGGTAATTATTACTAATTATTGGAAATTATTGGTAATTATTCCTAATTATTGGTAATTATTACTAATTATTGATAATTATTCCTAATTATTGGTAATTATTCCTAATTATTGATAATTATTCCTAATTATTGGTAATTATCAGTAATTATTGATAATTATTGGTAATTATTACTAATTATTGGTAATTATTACTAATTATTGGTAATTGTTACTAATTATTCCTAATTATTACTAATTATTACTAATTATTACTAATTATTACTAATTATTACTAATTATTGGTAATTATTCCTAATTATTACTAATTAGTGGTAATTATTAGTAGTTATTAATAATTATTGGTAATTATCGGTAATTATTGCTAATTATTGGTAGTTATTTTTAATTATTATTAATTATTAGTAATTATTGGTAATTATTACTAATTATTGGTAATTATTACTAATTATTGGTAATTATTACTGATTATTGTTAATTATTACTAATTATTGGTAATTATTACTAATTATTACTAATTATTTGTAATTATTACTAATTATTACTAATTATTGCTAATTATTGCTAATTATTGGTAATTATTCCTAATTATTAGTAATTATATGAATAATTACCAATAATTAGGAATAATTACCAATAATTAGGAATAATAACATTATTAGTATATTTTATTATTAATATTAAAATAATATAATTTTCTATATTATATACAATTCTCCTTTCATCTGTGTGTTTTCTTTCTCCACATAAAAATAATACACGTGGAGACAGAAAACACACAAATGAAAGGAGAATTGTATATAATATAAAAAATTATATTATTTTAAGATTAATAATAAAATATACTAATGTAATAATGTTATTATTCCTAATTATTGGTATTTATTACTAATTATTAATATTTATTCTTAATTATTGAAAATTATTACTAATTATTCCTAATTACCATTAACTATGAACAATACTAATAATTTAAATTTATTAAGTAACAAAACAATGTAAACATAATTAAATTACAACTAATCAAGAATAATTGAAACTAATAAAAAATTTAAAATAAATATTAAATTAAAATGAACATAAATACCTTGAAAATTGATCTGAGGTTGATCTCTAATCGTTCTTGAAAACTTCAATAACAACTCCGGAGAAAAAAATAAAACTTGAGAAACGCTGAACTCTAGAAATAGAATTTTGAGAGAAGAGGAAGATGGAGTTTGAGAATGAATTAAAAAAAACGGATGGGGGTATTTATAGGTTAGATTATTTGCGACGGGTCCATTTGCGACGGGCTACCCATCGCAAATAATATTATTTGCGACGGTACCCGTCGAAAATACCTTAGCCATCATTTATTACGGTCAACGGTTAAATAGTTATTTGCGACGGGACCCGTCGCAAATAACCACCTACCGACATACTATTTGCGACGGGGGAATATTCCCGTCGCAAATACCTTTTACCGCCGCCGGTTATTTGCGACGGGCAATAACCGCCTGTCGCAAATACCCATTTTTCCCGTAGTGCTCCAGTTTCCTTTCGGGTTAAGATTTATCTCTATTTACCCTAATTTAAATACTAATTAATAAAATTTAATTCTTTTAAATTCTTTTTTATGATCGTATAATGTTTACCTAGCTCAATTATTCATTTTTATGGGGAATATTATTTTTTATATGGTTTTGTTCTAAATTTGTCCCAATAAGCAAGCCAAATTAAGGGGAACTTCCCAATTTCATACCCATATTAAAGTGTCATCCATAATCTATTCCAAGACACCATTATTTTTCTATATTAAATCATTTTATCATTAAAGTCTGTCTTAGGTAATTTCTGGTTACTGTGAAAAAAATTAGGCATATTTCTGCTCAAAATATTCTTTACTATTTTCCTTAAACCGCACTAAAGTGTCTCATGTATAATATTTTTTAAACTCTCCTTTAAGATGATTTAACTTTAATATGATATCATTTATAATTATATATGCCTATTTTTTATTTTTAGTTTCCATGTATGGTTATATCCATTCTTTTATGGACACTTCTATGATACATCCATTTTTTAGGCCTTATGACATGATTTTGATACCCATTTCATTCCATGGGTAACATTTATGTTTATTACATTTGTATGATTCTTCAGGTGGAATGCATATTAATGAAAATATTATTATGGTTTCACCAATATGATACTCCAATTCATTGGGTAATGTATAGTCTCATGAGACATTATGTTGGGACATTGAGTAAACCTGATTCCTTTATGGGACTTTTTCAACCATGTAACATAGTCTTGGTGTTACACATGTTTATATCATGTTGTATGTTTCTTCTATGGAATAAATCTTTTTAATTACATTAAATTTCCATTACATTATATCAACATAGGACCTTTTAATGTTTAGTTTCTTTTAAATAAGGAACAAAATGCATGGAAACTTAAAAAAAATTCTACTTCACTTGAAAGGCTTATTCATACATTAATATTGACTACAGTTAATACATCTCATAACCAGGGGATGTACATCAATGGAATGGGGTGTTCTTGATGACCTGTAAGGGAAAACATTTACATGTGATCATGAGGAATATCAATAAGAATATACGTAATATCATTATGGAATGAGAAATATAACATGAGACATATCATCATAAAAAGAATATGAATAATAATATATAAATTTGGCTAATAAATTTAAATAAGACATTAATAAAAATATCAAAAAGGCTTTTCACTATGGTGTCACAAATGAAAATTACCAAGGTTATTTACCAAGGTATAATTAAAGGTGTCCTTTATAGTGATTAAATTCTTTACCCAATGTATTGGACAGAAATCTGGTTGCACCCTTAATATGAATTATTTAATCTGAGCCACAATGATTGTAATAAAAAATTTATTAAATAAACCATTTCGAATAAATAATGGGTTTCATGTCAAAATCACGACATTACAAAATTGATTAAAGGAATGATCATTATGTAATTCTTAACCCATGGAAAGGTAATGTGTAATTCATCTAAGTTGATCCCCAAATAAAATAAATAATATTTACATCTAGGTTAATACCCTTATAATTTAATGATATTTTGGTATTCAAAAAAATAAAATAATAGTGAATTTCATAAGGATAAGAGAGAAATTTGAGAAGTAAATTTCGCATCATGAAGGGTATAAAATATGGTTTTATAAAAATGTAAAATGATATGGGAAAAAATACCCTATTGATGAAACAAAATTTGGAACTAAGGGTGTGATAAAAAGGGTAATTAATGATAATAAACATTAAATAAGGAGACATATACAAAAATAGGGTCTTCAATCGTATATAAATAAATGGTAATTATATTTCCATGAAAAGTAACTCTTGCATCAGGAGAAATGGCACCTTGGGGGTTTTAAGATGCCTTGGGGGACTCCATGGGAGGTAAAACCTTGAAAACCTCACATAGGATGGATTGGGAGATAAAGGATAAGGATAAATGCATGTGTATTTATAGAGAAAGTTGTTGATTTGTTTGTTAATTTTGAAATAGAGGCCTTGGAAATCATTTTGGGTGAAATTCAAAACCATTGACTTACCCAAGGTTATTAACCATATTTTTGGACATTTGGGAAATATTTTATATTATTTCAACCCAAAACAACGGAGAATAATTTTTTATTACTTATATTGGCTTCGAAAATTAATTTTTCCACAAAATAATATTCCTAAAATAAAAGTTTCCATTTTTGGGTTTGGAATGTAACTTATAGGATTGTAAATTGATTAAAATATTTTAAAATACTTCATATTATTAAAACAACATATTTAGGTCAAGGATTTTTGTTAATTAATTATTACATCATTCTGAAATAATTTCAATGTCATTAAACATACTGAAAAACCGAAACTAATTTTTACTATTTATGGAAAAATAATGCGTTTTTCATATTCTCATAAATTCCCCTTGAATAATTTTAACATTATAATATCAATAATGATGTTTATTTTATCATAATAATTCTCTCAATATGATAATTTTAACTTTTATATATAAAAATTTATATTTATTAAAAAAAATAGCGGTTTTAAAGGCATAGTCAAATTTAGGACACATAAAAATTTCATAGAAATAATAAAATAATTTTTAATATATATTTAAATAAAGGTGTTTTTAACATACTATTATAATAAATAATCTTCATAACAAAATATTTTATTATAAAAAATATTTTCTTTTGAAAAGTAAAATTTGTGTATGAAAAATAAATTCATCATATTCATCTTAATTAAACATATATTTTATTTAAAACACCATTATTAAAACACAATTTTTGGAATAATTATTGTATTTATACAAGATAATTTCACTTTATGTAACTAAGGTTGACACACATAACCTCTTATAACAACCGTGTACAACCAAATGATAGGATGTGTGATCGTGATAGATTTATGGGCCATCTTGGCAAACATCGACTGACTAGTAAGTTCAACTAACTTGAACTTAATCCATATGTGATTTCATTCTTGCTCAACCTGTTCAAGATCATCTTGGTATTGTTCAAGGGATAATCCTAGTGATTCTACTTGTAACACCCCAATATTTTGTGAAATATTTTTTTCAAAGTAATTTAATCTTTGTTATATTATGCAATTTAAAGTTACACTAAAAATATATTTTTTATTATTAAATAAATACTTTTTTCATATAGTACATGCAACACTATGTTTCTATAAAAGAAAATTTTAATATTATATTTATTAAACTGTTGTAGTTATAACAAACCCAATAAAAATAGTTACATGATGAGTAATAACCACCTTATAAATGTTTATTTTAATTGTTTCATATAAATAAAACATATTTGTAATGAAATATATAATTGTTTGTTAAGTATTTATATATTTAAAAATATTTTTTTCTTAAATGTACTCTTTTTTATGTCTTTCTGTGAAAAAAAGATAAATTAATTTTAGAAAAATTTAAAATTTTAATTTGAAAATATAAAGATAATTTTTTAATTCCTAATTTCAAAATAAACTTAAAGTAAATTTTAGGGATTTTCTGAGAAGTTACATTTTTTGAAGAATAGTGAAAAACATTTATTTATTTAAAACTGAATTATCATTTAAATAATTATTAATAATAAATTATAGTTTAATTTTTTATTAAGGTCACAATAGGTTAATTTTATTTATATTAATCCAATATAGTCCATTGGAAATTTTTTTATTGAAATTGGTTATAAAAAATGTATTGAACTTGTGAGCGTTTTTACATTAAAACCCCATTTTCTCGCAACATCAGTGGGATTAACTTTAAAATTATTATTCTCACTTTTTTGATTTAAAATTTTCAAAATATACCTAGATAGTTTTAATTATTATAAAATTTCGTTCTAACAAGATCAACATAATTTTTGACCAAAATTGTTATTGAAATTGATTAAAATTATTTACGGTGACTAAGGTAAAATTATGCATATAAAGCAAAAATTTCATAACATTCGGTGCCAAAATTCCCTATAAACATGTACAATATTCATTGGCATCCAATAAAATGATTACTTTCCTCAAATTTGACATTAATAAAACATTGAGATGTGGAAAAAGAAAAACATATTTGGCCACAAATATAATTTTAAAAAATAATTTAGTTTTTTATCACAATAACTTTTCAACAATTTTTAGAGATTATTTAGTTACTTAAAATCCTTAAAAAACACTAACGTGGAGATTATTTTGTTAATAATTAACTATAATATATGATAATATAAATAATAAAAATGAATTAAAATGCTTTAGTTTATATAATTAATTGTTTTAATATATGAATACTTCATTTCAAAAATATATGAATATAATAAATTTTGATTATCATTTTGTTTTTATATTTTTTGAAGTAAAATTAAATAAATATATTTATATTTTACATTATTTTTATTCTATAATAAATGATATTTTATTAAATTATTTAAAATTAATCAAAATACTACATTCATCCAAGTTATTTTTATGTTTTAATAAATATCAAATATTATCCATCAATTTATAAGTTTATATTTTATAATAAACATAATTACCCATATATAGTAAAAAAAATTGTTAGCACAGTCCGGTTAAATGATGTTTTTTTCACATTACATGCATTTGTTATCAAATTAATTTCCAAAAAATATGATATTTTTATTTTTTTAATTAGATATCATAATTATAATTCAGTGTGTAAATTTTTACTAATAAATATCACTTTGATTTAGTTTTAATAGATACATTAATTATGTTATCATACTAGATACTTTAATGAAAACCAAAATGATAAAATTTGGGAAACACGGAAGTTAAAGAACAAAATTTAACAAAAGAATATAATTTTGGGGGGTATATATTTGTTAGACCATTATTCACATTAAAAATATTATTTTTTAATTTTTGGGGCACATTAGGGAAAGTAGACCTCCCATTAATGTATACATTTTTCTATTTACAAGAGTGTCACTCCTCCTCCACTATAAAAGGCCACCCCTTCTCCCACTTCTTCACACCAATTAAACCACATAGGTTCATCAAATATCTTCAAAATACACATCCTAATATCCCTAAATTCTAACTTGAATCCTATTTTTGGCATAAACAAATCCATGTAATCCCTTTGGTGGAAAGAAAACAAGATTTATCTAAAGAAGAGGTAACATCCTTCCCTGGGGTCCTTTATATTATTATCTTTCTCCACCCCATACACTCAAATTATTCCATAATTATAAAATAGCACCAGTATATAAAATATACTAGGATATTTTTATGATAATATTTTGACCTAATCTTACCCGCACAATTATATAAATGTTAAAAAACATATTATTTACATGTACAGTGAACTACCACCTCACGAAACAATGATTGTTCACTTTTCTTATACCACCATTCATGTTTTGTCATTATAATGAAAAAAAATATTTATATATGATATATATTATTTTTATTTTTTTACATTATTATTATTTAATTTTTTTAAAACACACAAAATTTGTACGTTCCATCTTGTGTAAACAATAATTTCATTTGGGGAAGTGTGGACTACTGCCTCCTCAAATCTATGTCATTCATTCACACACAACATGGAATGTATTAAGGATAGGTTAACTGAATTTATATGATATATATGACATAATATTAATTCTTTAATGACATTATTTATATAAATATATGGCATTGAAATTGTTTCTGTCAATGCTTCATGAAAAATAGGAACAATGTTCATATGTTCGTACGGCCTACAACCTCCATGAATGATGTATTAAATTTCATAAATATATATTAAATAGATTATTAAAATACTCATATAATAAATATAAAATATATTTATATCATGATTTAAATTCTTTAAATCATGGTATATATATATAAAGAAAAATATATAACAAATTAAGACACATGCCAAAGACAAAAAAAACATTACCCAATGAATAGATTTAACATTAATCTATTAACAAGAGGTTAATATAAATTCATAATAAATTAATAAATTGTATTGGATATAATAATATGGTTCTCAATGTATGTATAAAAAATATATATTTGATATACATTAGGATTATATGAGTACGAAGAGAGTCAATACATAATGTAATTGAATTTCAAATCACTTTTTATTTCTATGAGATACATGACTTATTCAACACTCATTTATTTTGTGTGGATTATATAATGAAAATGAATGTATTTTATAAATATTACACTAAGATTTATGTGTATTTATATATCCATTCTATTATATTTCATTAATGTGGTTTATGTTTGAAACGTTACCAAATCTATTATATAGTTTTGTCTCAATTTTCATTCATTGTGACTCATTCATTGTTATACACCTAAATAAATATTTAATGTGTATAAAATTACAGATTACATGTTATATAATTAATCTCCTTATTTTAATGACATTTTATTCTTAGTAAAATTTCATTTAATTTCATGGAGATTATGGTCCAATGTTACCTTGTGGTAAGATTTTGGTGAAACAATCTCATCATTTATCAAGATTTTTTATGTCTATGCTTCTATTAAAGAAATACTATGATAAATCTCTCAAGAAAACTGATGAGTTTACTTATCCAATTTTTATAATATATATATGGATGTATCAGAACAATTTTTACGTTTATTGGTTCCTAAGATAATAAATAAAATATGGTTAAGAAAAATTTCACTATATTTTTCTCTATAACCAAAAATATATTTTATATCAAACAAGATGTATTTTTAAATGTTTGAAAATTATCCTTTAATATCATTTTCCTGAAAAATAGGTTATTTTTTAAATAATATGGTTTTCAAATAATATTTATATGTTTTCAAATTTATTTTAAATGAAATAGTTTTCAAAACTTTTTCGATATTTACTTATATGTTTTCAAAGAGTTTTCAATGAAATGGTTTTAAAAATGTTTTCATGATTTCTTTATATGTTTTCAAATTTATTTTCAAATAAATGGTTTTTATAATTTTTTAAGGATTTATTTATATTTTTTCAAAAATATTTCCACCAAAAAGTTTTTAATAATGTTTTGAATCCTATTCTATATGTTTTCAATGGAAATAGTTTTCTAAAATGTCTACAAGCTTATTTTATGTGTTTTAAAGGAAAATTACTTTAAATGTTATTTCAATGATTCGTTTTTTGTTTGAAAATTATTTAAAATTAAATTATTTTAAAAACAATTTATGATTTGAAAATCTATTTTTAATAGATAATGGATTTTTTTCCTCAAGAAATGTTTTCAAATTATATTCCAAAATTATTTTCTATATAAGAAGAAAAATATTGGTGTTACACATTCCTTTCTAGGTAATGATCCAAAAGATAAATTCATATTATTTTACTAAAATATTTCTTCCTGATAATATTAATTTTATGAATCCCATTTTATTTTAAATAGTTTTATTCTTTTGAAACTAGCTTCTTTTCCAGGGTTATGGTTTTAATTAAATTTCTTTGAAACCTAGCTATTTTTTCACATTTAAGCTATTATTACATGTTAATAATAATAATTTCATTTCATATGTTATGATATTATTTTTTGTGATTTTTGGAAAATATATATATGACTTCATTATGATATGTTTGGTGAATATATTTACCACCAACGTATTTTTTAAATATTTACATATCATGAGACATACTAAAATGGTATTCAGAGTGAATCTCGAATACTAAGATGGCCATGGGTGTGAACTATGAATACCAAGATTGTATGAGAATTGAACTCATGCTATTAATATGGACATGGAAGTGAACCATGACAAAAAATATGGTATGTGTAGTGAACCCATACAACTAAGATGACCTTGATAGTGATTCCTTGACTACAATGGAAATAATATTATATTTATATGTGTTTTCCACAATTCCATGTTTACTCCTTTGTTATGAATTTATGGATTATTTAATTTATCTTATTATTATTATTCTCTTATGACCATCCATGTTGTATTCCATGATACGTGTATGTGATCTTCGATATGAAGGATGTGATCTTATAATTTTCTGATCACGTTCTCATACCCCTATGCTCATGTTTATGATTAGATGTCTCCCTTGTTTTCCCTTACTGAGCATCTGATCTAACAACTTTTTTGTTTTCATCCCCAGGATTTGAAGTCAAATTAAATATATGCTATGTCTAGGAGGTGTTATAATATTGGAGAACCTAAGTGGAGATAATGTATCTTTCTTACAAACTAGTCTTTACATTTCCCAATTTCCAAATGCACTATAATAATACGGTCTTTGGCCGCCCATTTGTATAATGTTTTAATTATTATAAAAATACTATGTAATATATATATATATATATTAATACTGGTTCGTTATACTTGGTATCAGATAAATTTTTTAGTCAAACTTTTTAAAATAAAAATGAAAAAACATTATTGATTATTTTAGGAATATTTATAATGGTATTTATAAGGAATTATCTAAGTATAAGTATAAGGATGATTTAAAACATATGATAATCACTTAAAATTTTGTTAAAAAAAGAGTAATTTATTTCCAAAAAATAAATAACTACCTAGAAATTATGAGTGGATGTGGTTCAGCCACAGATGTACCTAGAGATAGAAATTCAGACAAGGTGTCTTGAGCCTGATTCGACGTAACTTTATACAAAACAAAACGCCTTATGGAACACCTAGTTTGAAACCCCTATGGGATATAATTTTTCAATTAAAAAACACTTTACAAAACATCATGAAGTATTTTAATAGATTATGAATATGAATAATCAAGGATAATCCTAAGGTTCCCTCGATTAAAAAGTAAGTTTCATGATTTAGACATCCTATAATAAATTTTTCATGGTTATGTGATTTTCTTCTATTAAATGAGTTTCTCACCCTATGATTTATTTTTTATTCAATGAATATAACTATGGGGAACAAGGTTAACATTGAATGATTCATATGTGAAAATTATAGTCATTATGAAAATATATTTTCCAAGTAGTTGTCTCATAAATAGAACCATGAAGGTGGTATAAGTGTTGGTTATACATCTACAGATAAAGAGACAGTAAATGATATGTGAAATTTATGTGATGTTATTAAAGTATTATTTTCATTAAATTTAACAATAATGATTAAATTAAGGTTGAGGGACCTCATGAAAGGTTTCATTTTTCATATTCTAGGAAATAGGTATTAAGGAATTCCTTGATAAAGCATGTTTACTGGTTTATGAAAATGGTACCATGAATTTATAATTTATTTTTTGTAATTAAAATATTATGTTATATTAATCGTGAAATATATAATTATTTTCAATATATTTTTTTCTTAATTATTAAAAAGGACATATTTATGGTGATGAAGGCATAGAAAATGTGATTTCATGAAAAGGTGGTATTTTGATTAGGGGAAGGAAACCCTTAATGAACTCCTCGTGTAGAGAGAATGATTTTTGGATAATGATATGTTTGATATAATTATGTAAATTATGTGGTATAGATTATCCTAGAACTGATTACTAGAAAAGGGTTGTTAGTCTTCAAAGAAAATTTTTACAACTTCTTGGTTTTAAATAATTTATCTTGAAATATTTGGAATAATAAAGCATACATGTTCTCCCAAAGGATTTGTTTTAATTAAGGTTGTTATAATGTTTAAAGGGAATATATAATGAGGGTCTTCACATGGTTGTAATGTGACAACCAAGTGGAAATTTTGGATATATCAGGGTTCAATGTTTATCTGATTTAATGAAATTTATTCTAAAGATTTGTATCTTCATCTTTTTGATGAGTTGTAAGGATATCCATTTGTTGAAATTTAAATTTAAACATTGAATTAAGTTTATGAGATTAAATTATTATGTATTCAAATGAGGGATTATGGATATTGGATAACCTATTTCAATAATTTTTTTCTGATGATAACTAATAAAAAATTTTATAGAATACCATGGATCTCATGATCTATTAGTATATTAGAAATAAAAAATTCACCATTATTTTTACAGAAATATGTAATGTGGATCATGAAAAAATGTTAAGGTTTTCCTGAAATCTTACAAGTATATCATTTCATGAAAAAAAACATTAACATTAGGGAAATGATCCTAAAATAATATATTGTCTTAATACCATAATTATTGTTGTACCAATGGCCATTTAAATCATAAAATATTTAAGAATTTGAGTCCATAGAGTTTTTATTTATCATTCTACTGTTTCTGATTGATGACCTCTATCACTCCCTATGAATATTTATGATTTTCCTATAGGTCAATGTCTTCACCTTCCACCTATGTTCTTCAATGTAGAAACCCATTTATATGTTAATTTAGGAAATTATTATATTTTTACCTTTAATTTTTAAAAGTAATTTTTTGTATTTATTTATGACACATGGATTCTATGGAATGAAGTTTCATATATTAATCCTTTGATAACCTAGATAAATTTCAAGGATGGAATTCATTTTAAGTGGGTAGAATGCAATACACCTAGATTTTGTGAATTTTTTTTTCAAATTAATTTAATATTTTATATATTTTTCATTTCAAAGAACACTAAAAATAATTTATTATACTAGAGAGATCAAGTTGTCTTAAATTAAACGCAACACTGAGTTTCTATGAAATATCAATTTATTATTATAATTATTTGAATGATATAGTTATAACATATACACTAAACATAGTAATATGAATAATAATAAAATTTTTAAATGTTAATTATAATGGATTTATAAAAATAAAACACATTTATAAAGAACTATATTATTTTTGTAAAATACTTTATATGTTTAAAAATATTATTTTCATAAATGAACTGTTGTTTATGTTCATCTATGAACAAAAAAATAAATTAATTTTGGAAACATTAAGAAATTTAATTTTATAAAATAATCATTATTGATGAATTTAGAATGTTAGAATTACATTTGGGTAATTTTTTGGGATTTTACTGAGAAGTTTCATTTTAAATGAACAGTAAAAAATTCTTTATTTTAGTTAAAAAATACCTTCACATTTAGAACATTATTAATATAAAGTTATATTTTAATTTGAGTTTTAATGTCACTATTTAAATATCATAAATATATTAATCCAATTTATGTCATTGTATATTTTTTATATTGATATTGGTTATAAAAACCCAATTGATCTTTTGAGCATTTTTACATTAAAACCACGATTTCTCGTCATGTCAATAAGATTGGTGTTAAACAAAATTTCCCCACTTAAATGATTATAATTTTGAAAAATGGATATAAATGGTTATATTAAGTATAATATTTATAGTCAAATAATATAAATGTCATTTTTTGAACAATAATATTAGTGAAAGTGATTAAAATTTATTATGATGATTAAAGTAAAATGAAGCTTAACAGTGGTCTAATCCTTAATCTTAAGGGCCAAAATGACCTTTAAACTTGTTTAAAACCCATTTTCATACAATATTTAGACAATATATCTTATTTTTTATAATTTTATGGTTTATTGGAATAATATTTCATTAATTTTCCCTTTATAAAAGTGAAGTATAGAAAAAGACCAAAAGAGAAGTTTCCTCAACTTTAAAATTTATAAAATTTTGAGATATGTAAAAATAACACACATTAGGTTACAAATATACATCTGAAAAATAGATGATTTATTTTTATCATAATAACATTTGAATAATTTATTTATATAATTAAGTTTCAAAAAATCTTTATGAAATGCAAATTTAGTGATTATTTAGTTAATAATTAACTAAAAAAATTTATACTATAAATTTTAAAAGTTCATTAAATTTGTTGAATTTGTGAAATTAATTTTTTTAGATGAATGTATCTGGTCAAAAATCTGTTAAATTAATATATTTAGATTATAATATTTTTTTGGTAATTATATAATTACTATAAATAAATAATGTCAAAATTAACATTATTGTTATTATACAATAAATGATATTTTATTAAATGATTTAAAATTAATATAAATAATACCTTATTATAAGTTATTTTTAAGTATTAATAAATATAAAATATGGTCCACTAATTTACCAATTGATCTTTTATAATTAACATATTTACCCATAGATAATAAAATCATTGTTAGCATGATCTCGTTTAAAAGTGTTGTTTTTTTGTGTTATATGTACTTATTTTAAAATTAATTTCATACCCACATGATATTTTTTTAAATTAGAGATCATGATTATAATTATACAGGTACATTTTTCTGATATATCTCACTTTTATGTAGTCATCGGGGTCAAATTACTTATGCTATAATACAAGATACTTGAATAAAAACTATAATGATAAAATTGTGGAGACAAAGATGTTAAGAAACAAAATTATTAAAATCCACTTATTTTTGTGTGTTATATATTTTTTCTACCCTTATTCACCATTAACCCATTTTTTTCCATTTTGGAGGCACATTAGGTAAAGGAGACCTCCCATTGATGTATTTCTTTTGGTATTTACAAGAGTGTCACTCCTCCTCCACTATAAAAAGACATGCTCTTCTCCCACATCATCACACCTCTCAACCCACTTAGATTAATATTTTCTCCTACCAATCCACAAAACCAACACCCTAAATTCCTTATGGAATTCCCATTTTTTTAATATATCAATACAAGTAATACCTTTGGTGAAAAACAAAAGTATTTACCCAAAGAAGAGACAACATCGATCCTCAAACTCCTTTATGTTATTTTAATTCTCCACCCCCTCCACTCTCTTTATTCCATTCTTATATAAGAACACCAATATCCTCAATATTCTAAGATTTTGTTATTCTAATGTTTCAACCTACACTTTCATTCAATCACATATAATGGGTAATGAAAATTCTATTTACGTGTACCATGAACAACCATGTCACAAATCGATAATTCTTCATTTTTTCCTTTACCACCTTTCATATTTGGGAATTGTGATGGAAAAATATTATTATGTGATATATATTCTACTTTTATGTCTATAGTATTCTTTGTTTATCTATAATAACACACCATTACACTTTCAATCTTGTGTAAATATGATAATTTTGTTTGGGGAAGTGTTGAATATTTCCTCGTTAAAGCGAGGTGATTCGTTCACACACTACATTGAATGTATTAAGGATGGGTTTAGTGAACCTATATGATATATATGAAATAATAATTCTGATTTACTTATTATATATAAATATATATATATATATATTCATACATATAATTTACATTCATTGTTTTTATATAACAGGAAAAATAGAACCAACGATCGTGCATACTTACGACCTACCATCTCCATGAATGGTGTATTCCATTTCAAAATTATATATTGTATATATTTCTAAAATATTAATATGATGAATATAAAATATATTTATATCATTCCTTACAATCTATAAATCCCGATATAAATAAATAATGACAAAGATATAACAAATTATGACACATGTTCAAAACAAAGTGAATATTACCTAAAGTGTATCCTTAACCTGAAACTATTAGAAAAGGTATAATATAGAATCATAATAAAAAAATATGGTTATATATGTAATAATATGGTTTTTTAAAAGATTTATAGTAATCTTATATTTATTATAAAGGATGTTTGTATGAGTGCGAAGAGAGGCAAGACATAAGGTAGGGTGATATCATCTGAATTTTTATTTCTGTGAGACACATGCCTTACCACTCATTTATTTTTTGTTGAGTGTATAATTAAAATGAATTTATTATATGAAAATTATAATTAAATTTAAGGGTATTTACATATAAATTCTATGATCATTATTTAAGGGGTTTTATGTTTCAAAAGTAATCAAATCAGCAAGATTGTTTGTTTCAATTTTCCTTCTTTGAGACTCATGTTTTTAATAACCTAAATTGTTTTTAAGGAGTATATACATCCATTTTACAAGTTATATAATGATTAAAATTCTTTTTATTTTATTTTAATATTACTTAAATTTTAATTAATTGCATGGATGGTATGTTCCCAAGTTAGCATGTTGTATGGGACCTCTCTGATCATCCCTTCTGAGGCGTTCAATGCTGCTTTGAAGGGTCTCTATTCGACTCTTGTGGCCAGATTCAGAGAGGCACATCCTCCACAACCCTCATTTCACAAATTTATTAGATCGTGGGATCTAGCTACATCATAAAAGGTCTCATACTTGAATCTAAAGTCTTCTCCATTTTCCTTGGCTTAGAAGAGGACTTCATCTTAGTTGGGTGTTTCACTCCCAATGCATTGGGTAGATGAAGGATCCCCTTGATGAGTTGGGATATGGATCTGCATTTGGGGAGTGATTCCTCACGGGCTCCAGTGTGGATTTATCTTCTTGGCCTTCCCCTCCCCTTCCATAATAGGGGCCTTTTCTGGGATATTGGAAACTCTCTAGGACGTTACCTATGTGCGAGCGAAAGGACGCTTCTCCTGGACGACCCATCCATGTCTCGTATCTTCATGGACATGGATCTAGCATCTCCCCTTCCTAATCAGATCTAGATCTATGTTCAAGAAAACTTCCAATGGAGTAAAGCCCTTATAAATCCACCCACGTCGTGATTCTTCACCTTATGCCATGTCCAAGGGCACTCGCTTCCTATTTTCAATAGGAAGCGTCAGGTGGAGTTTGAGAAGTTTGTCTCGCCAACCCCGCCCTTTTGTGCTCCCCCATCTCATCACATGTGGACTAACATCTGATCGTCCACCTCATAATCAGGTATGGTTGGGTAAGTATCACCTTCTGTTTATACCTTGGATGTGGTGGTGGTTTCGGGTGGCCTGTAGTCTCTAGCCCTAGTGGTCCCTCTGACTCATGTTGTCTCTGAGGCAACCTGCTTGGCCCTAGTCCCTTACTACGCATCAGTCTATCACATCTCTTCTATGCCCTTTTAGGCGTGTTTTGACTTATCGTGGCTCATGGAAGGTTCAGCTCTCTTTTTCCTTCCCTTGGGCTCTCTACCTCTTCTCTTTGAGGCAGGATCTCCTAGGGATGTGGCCTCTTCCTACGCATCAACTTCTCCTGAGGAGGCTCCCTTCGTGGAGCGCATGCCTACAGGTTCCCTTGGGGTTGGGCATTCCAGGTGTTCCCCTCCTCTTCTACATTCCCTAGTTCCTCCCTTGCATGAGGACTCTACTAAGGTAGTCTTCTAGACTTCCCCTCAGTCAGTCCCTCCAGCCAGCCTTCTACCCTGGTAAGGTCTTCTACTATCATGGCCCATGTGGCAACCTAAGTCTCCTTTCTCCCAAGCCTTCACTCTAGTGCACTGACACTGTCTTCCCCTCCCCCATCATCTCCTCCCTTGGATTTTATAAGGGCGAGGACCAGATCCAAGTCGAAGCATTAGAGACAGTCTTCGTCTTCTAGATAAGTAGCCCTGAAGCCTAGGGCCACTGCCAGGCCGAGGTTGTTTTAATGATATTATTCCTTATCTGGAACCCTCGAGGCATGGGGGACCATGTTAAATTAGTATTAATCATTAGTTAACTCTATTCTCAAAAGTATCTTGTTGGTTGCAGTGCTGGACCCTAAACAAGATAGCAGCATGATTGGGGAGTTCACCCGCAGAATTAGGATGTGTGGTTTCCTTCATGCTGGAAATTCTGGTCCCTCCATCTCAATCTTCTCGAATGCGTCCATCGGTGTGGGGATAGTTCTATCCTTAGTTTAGTTTATCATTACGGAGATCAGGGATGGTGTACAAGCATTCTTCTTCTCGTTTTTGTAGGTTAGTTGTGACATCCGCGATTGAGCGCATCTATGGTGTGATCTAGAGGCCTTAGACACCGAGAACCTCCCCTAGTTTGTGGGGGGGATTCAATGTGGGGAAGATCCCATTGAGAATAAGGGAAGGGGTATCTTTCCCTGCCACTCCAGCTTTGATTTCAACCAATTTATGTCTCATAAAGGGTTGTCGGATGTGGGGTTTTCAGGGAGACGTTTCACATGGTGAAAGAACTAGAGAGGTCCTCATCACACCTGGTGTCGGCTGGACCACTACCTGGAAAATGTCCCTGTTATCTACACCTTTTGTAAATAAATGGTTTCTCACTTGGTATGTATCTTATTGGACAAATCACCTCTTATATTTGACATCCTTCCTGGCTGGGATAAGAGATTTCTCATGGCATTATCTTCCCTCTAGGCTAGTTACTCGGATATTATATATATTTTTGGTTCCTCATGGAATAGTTTCATGCATGGGAATCCATGGAAAAAGATGCAGAACAAATTAAGGCGTCTTCAGGAGGATCTTCGGGTGTGGGTTAGCAGCCAACCTCTGCTAATGTGTGATTTGGAGGGGATTAAGTCGGAGATTGATTTCCTGGAGTCAAACCTGGAAGTGGATTTGAATGAGGAGTTTTTCTAAGAGTTGGGCGCCAAGAGATATTCTCTCTTGGAAATGATCCTCAGATAGGAGCGCATAGCCCATGATGATTTGAGGGTGAGATGGATTCATGAGGGGGCTCTAACACTACATTTTTTCATGCATGCATCAAGAAAATACAGAGGCATGCTAGACCCAATTTAAGGTTGGAGTATGGTTCTTATACATATGACCAAGACATGGTGGGTGGATTGGCGGAGGCTTTATTCAGAAAATTAATTTCTGGAGATAATACCAGAATGCACAATGGGTACCTGTGGGGCTACGAAGCCATCACAGACAATATTCAGAGAGTGATTTCTAATCATGACAACACCCTACTTGAGTCCTTATTGAAGGATGATGAGATTCTTCGAGCTATTATGAACCTAAACCCAGAAAGTGTTCTAGACCTAGATGGGTTCCAAGTATCCTTTTATCGTTCCTCCTAGGGTTTGATATAGTAGGATGTAGTTCTCTCCATTCAATACATATTTCAAGGGGGTACTCTTCCTCAAGAAGCTAGTGAAACCACCATGGTTCTAATTCCCATGGTTAAGTATCCCTCCCCGCTCCACCATTATCTCCCCGTGATCATGTGAAATGTTTTGTAAAATATCCTCGCCTAAATTATTATCAACATAAATATCCCCTACCTTCATCAATGGTTCTCCATTGAGTAGAATGGCTTCATTAAACATTGGTCCATTCAATGGGAAATTGTGCTGTCTTAGGAGATCATTGATAACTTCAAGACACGGGTTCCTTGAGAAAACATGGTGGTTAAGTTGGACATAGATTAGGCCTACGATAGAGTGGAGTGGGCATTCAGCATAAAGGTTTTGTCTGGTATGTGCCTATTTATGTGGGTTTTAGATATTCATTTCCGATGCTTTATCTCTCCATGGATGGTTGTATGCTTCATGGGACGAAATTATGGTTTCTTCAAAACTGTATGATGTATGAGATTGGGGGATCCTCTCTCACCAACCCTCTTCTTTCATTCCCAGGATGTCCTCAGTCATCATATAAATAGGGATATCTCATAGGGAACCATCAGGCCCTATCGGTGCAACCCCAGTATAAGGAATATCTCTCATCTGATGATTGTGGATGATTCTTTTATTTTTAGGAATGTAGTTATGCGGTCTGTTTGGGGGTTTAACAGGATCCTTGAAGACTATTTTTGATGGAGTGGTTCAGTTTTCAATCACACCAAGAGAACCTTCTATGTCCCAAAGATATGCATGGAAAGTAGGGTGGATTTTTTTATCACGCGATTTGGAATGATGTAGGGATCCTTCCCCGTGAAGTATCTCGGTGTTCCGGTCTCTCCTAGCAGGATGCGTATCCTCCACTATGGAGAAATTGATGGGAATATGACCAGAATATTTTTGAACTGGAGGATCTGCTTATTTTCTTTTGGAGACAGGATCACCCTAGAAAACATTGTCTTATCTTCCATTCCTTTCCATGCACCTGTGGCCTCCATGGTTCTGAAGGGTGTGACAACAAATATTTATTATAACCTCTCTTATTTCATTTGGGATTCTCACGAGGAGGGGAGGAAACACTGGGAGGCTTTGTATAGGCTTGCAAAGCCAGTGTAGAAGGGGGGAATTACTATCCAGAGCATCTCAGATATGTTTCATGGCATGTAGGCGAATATTGAGTGGGAGGTTATTGAGGGGCGCACACTCTAGGGGAAGTACATGGCTACCCAGTTTAGTGGAGGGAGAAACAACCCAAATGCTCGTCAGTTGCTTCTCTATATGGCTATTATCTCCCACATGTAGGCCTTGTAGCCCATTTACAGAGATATTGCAGGGGTGGTGGACATCTCATTTTATAAACATAGCTGGGTTGGGTCTATTATTGGGTTTCCAAGATTCCCCAGCAGACAAATCACTTTCATGGTGGCAAGAATGTACCCAGTGTTCATTAGTGTGGTGCTGGACAGCACGCAACACCAGGATTTTGATATGATCGACCCCTCGAATGACCCAGACCATTTTTTTTTCACCGCATCATTTTTAGGTATGTTTTCCTCTAATTATTACAGAAGGGTTCACACTACAGCAAACCAATAGGACCCATTGGTTCGACTATTTGGTTTAAAGGCATCCCTGTGAAATGAAATTTTCTCCTCTGGAACATTAGGAACAATATATTGACTACGGACGAGAATGTGAAGCACTCAGGCATCAGCTGGGCCTCCAATTTCTAGTGATACATGGTTCCCAGGTAGGAAAGCTCTTCCCACATCTTCTTTAGTAGTGACTGGGCAAGCCAGGTGTGGCGGGATTTCGGTGACTTCACTGGCTTCTCTATAGCTACACTGAGGGACCTACCCTTTCTCAATCGGTGGTTCCATGGTGCTGGGAGAGGTTTTTTGGAGAGGAATGACCATGACATGATTCTTATCTAGGGCTTCTCGTGCATTTGTCCTGCTCGGATCCAAGCCAGGTATGAGGTGATTCAGTGCGTCTAGTCCTATGGTGGATGGGACAAGTTTTATTTTCCTTGATCTAGTTCTATAATACAACAAATGGCATGAGTCCCCCTCCCTTCGATTTATAAAAGAATTCATTTCTAATAGGATCCCTCCAAAGTCTAACCACTGGGTCAGATGGAATCCCCACTTTTTAGGACTAAAGCACAACTTTGATGTCTCTTCCTCCTCAGACGACATGAAGGGAGACAGTGTGGTTTGGGATCCTAGAGGGCATGTCATCCTAGATTTTTCTACTCATTTTGTTAGGGTTAATTCCTTATTAGAAGAGGTCATGGCCATGCTCATGGTTCTATAGATCTGGAGGCATCGAAGAATCACTCTGGGAGTGATTGTGGCCAATTATCTCATCCTCCATGACTCCATGTACCATAAGCGCAACACACACTAGTTGGTTACCTATTTTCTGAGGAGATGCAGGAACTTCATTAGCAGTGACACTGTATTTTTTCAAACATGAAGGGAGAGGATCGGGGTTGTGGATTATCTGGCCTTAATGGCAGTGCAAGGTCTTAGTGTGTTTTCTTCTGTTGAGGTGTTTTATTTTCCTCTTGCAGGGAGGAAGTTGGTCATAGGGGATGCTATAGGTCTTCATTTCATTAGAACCCATTAACTCATTTCTTTCCTTATGGGTCTCCCTTTGGCCAATTTTTTAATGTACCCTTCATGTGATCAATAAAGAAATGATGATGATGATAATACATATCTCCAAAACACTCATGATGTTCCTTCTCATATGTTTATTAATGATATATCCACATATTAGTAAACTTTTCCCAGTATTTGGTACTTAATATAATTAATAATAAAATTTATGAAAATTTGAGTTTATTTCTCTCTTTAGTCGAAAATATGTTTTAATTCAAATACCATGTTTAAAAAAAATAAAAAATGTTTTCAAATCGTCACTGAATATCATTTTCAAGGGAAAGGGAATTTAAAAGTTTTCTATGGTTTTCAATTACTTATTTATAATTTATCCATGTTATTTTCAATAAAATGGTTTTCAAAATGGTTTCAATATATCCTTATAAGTTTTTAAAGTTGTTAAAATGAAATGGTTATAAAAATGTTTTCAATATTTCATTATAAGATTTAGAATTTATATTATAAGAAATGTTTTTTAAATATTTTTAAGATTTATTTAAAAGTTTTCAAAAAAATTCAATGAAAAATGTTTTTATAATGTTTTGAATTTTATTTTATAGGTTTTAAAGGAAAATGGTTTTCAAAAATGTTTTCAAGATTATTCTAAATGTTTTAAGGAAAATGGTTTTAAATATGATTAAAAGCCTTTTTATATGATTTCATAGTATTTTCAATGGTTTTTAAAAATGTTTAATGTTTTAAAAATAATAATTCAAATAATAAATCATAGCATTATCAAGAAATGTTTTTAAAAAATATTTCAAAATTATTTTCTACCTAAGATGTAATATATTCGTGTTACTCATGCCCTTTGGGGGAATGATCCAAATGATTTATTCATATTGTTTTTATAAATTATTTATGTATTGATGTCATGATTTTTATGAAACTCGTTTATCTTTCACGAGTTATAAGATTTTCAAACATGATTCTTTTCATGACATATTATTTTGATTTAATGATTATGAAACCTATATACTTTTTCCCAGTTTAGGATATGATTACATGTTTATGATACCCATTTTATTTCATGGGTTATGATATGATTATTTTAATTTTGTGGCACATGTTTTCATGATTTCATTATGAGATGGTTGATATCTATATCTCCCTTAAATCCTTTGGGTAATGTTCTACATCTCATGATATAGACTAAGATTGTCTAGGATTTGAACCTTGACTACTATGATGGTCATGAGAGTGAACCATGACTACCAAGAGGGTGTGGGGAGTGAACCCATACTACTAATACGCCTTGGAAGTTATCCCTTGAATACTATCGGAATCATATTATATTATTATGTGTTCTCCACAGTTCCATGTTTTCATTCCTATGTTATTTTTTAATGGATTATATTAATTATTTCTTTATGATTAATGTATTATGAACTTCCAATATTTATGATATGTTTCACGTTTATGATATTTTATATGCAGGGTGTGATCTTCTAATGTTATGACAACATTATCATATCTTATATGCTAATGTTAATGTTTATATTTCTCCCTTTTAACATTACTGAGCATCTGAGCTCACCCATTTTTATGTTTCCTTCCACATGATATGAAGATATATTTCTTTCTATGATATGTCAGGGAGTGGTTCTAGTCTTAGAGAACTTAGTGGTTGATAATGTAGCTAACTCATGTATGTATGTTTATGTTCCGATGTTTCCAAAGGCACTAAACTAATACAATATTTGTGTTTTTGTTTTATTAATGTTTTAATTATTCCGTAAAAGTTATGTAATGTTTATGTAAATTAATATCGAGTCGTGATACTACCTCCCTCACAAGTTCTAAAAAATGGGATTCATATATCATGACTCTATTATTAAAGTACATGTATTCTCCTTTATATATTAATTATATTTTGTCATTAATACTCATAAATAATAATTGTAATATTAAATATATTACCAATAATATAGTTTAATGTGGTCATATTTAACAATGATCATACTAACCAATGGTCATATTTGGCCAATGATCACATTTAACCAATGGTATTATATGACCAAGGATCATATAACGGTCAAAACCTAATGGTCACATTTCCCTTTATGACCTATAAATACCACCTCATTATTTCATTCAATGTTCACTAAAATTCATTCCATGTTTATATATTTTCATTTTCTTACATTTTATTTTTTCTGTAGTATTGGAGTAATGAGTCTAACGGATTGGAATAATCTATATTTTTTTATTTTTGTGACTAATTTAATAATCATTGTTAAATATATTTGTTTTTTATGTAAATTAATATAACACAAGTTTTCTAAAGAAATAGATAAAATTTTAAAAAATATTCATTTCCTATATTCTCCCCCTCCCCCCCCCCCAATTAATTTCATCCCTAAAATTTAAAATCATTATATTGCATGAGAAAAGTTGAGGGTACATTGACTTTATTATTTTATCTAGTTCCCATATTGGTTCTTCATATGTATGGTTACCCCATAACACATTGAAATAGTGGGTAGTATTTTTTAATATAACATTGTCCCTATGTCCCAAAAACTCCACTAGCTACTCCCCATAGGAGATATCATGTTCCAATTGTATGACCTATGGATTTAGTACATGCAATTTATTTGGTATGTACCTTCTTAAGATAGATATGTGGAATACATCACGAAAATTGGATAGATTTTGTGGAAGTACTAACTGATAGGCCACTACTCCTATGTGATCAAGGATTTCATAGGGACTAATGTACCTAGGGATATGCTTTCCTTCCTTACCAAACCACATAATCCATCCATGGTGACAATTGAAGGAAATATTTGTCACCAATAACATACTCCAATTCCCAACAATGGTTATCTGCATAGCTCTTATGCCGACTCTAATAATATTTTATCTCTTGTTGGGTGGTGTAAACCATTCTTTTCATATCTTGAACAATATCAATCCCATGTAGGTTTCTCTCAAAAACATCACCAAAAAAATTATGATTTCTCCGTAAATTATCTAATAAAGATTCATATGGTGGAATTTGAATACTCAAATGGGTGCAATTTTATAATTAATCCTAATTAATGGGGGACTTTGATCCATTCGTCTTTAAATTCGGTAGAGCATATTCTCAATGTGTCCTTGAGTGTTTGGATAGTTCATTAAAATTAGTCATCATTTTGGGTGTCATAGGCCACGTTGAAATAAAAATGATTATTCTTATCATGTTGAATAATTATCTATAATTTAGATGTAAACCATGGATCACTATCAGAAATGATAGAGAGTGGTTCCCCATTCAGCATCACCACTTCCTTTACGTATTTCATGAAATGTTATTCAAGTGAGAAATATTCCCAAGTATCAATAAAATGGGACTTATTGGTGATTCAATACACTATAACCCATATCTAATTTTTTACATTGGATGTTCTGGGCAGGCAAGAGACAATGTTAATAGAGATTTTGTCCCACTTTCATGTAGGTATGGGTAGTTGTTGCAATACCCTGTATGGAATATTTTACTCTGCATTCACATGTTGTCCCGCCAAGAACCTTGTAGGGTGATTAACAATATATTTTTTCATATTATCCCACCGATGATGATATTAAAGATCTGTATATATTTTAGCGCTTCCAGGATGTATAGAGAATGTTGATCTATGAGCTTCATCCATCCGTTATTTCATTATCTTAGGAATAAGTGGAAAATATACCCTTATATGAAATATTAGTAAACATTATTCATCAATATTAGACATAAGAAACTTACCATTATTCACATCCTCTATCTTATTTTGTGAAAAATGATTTTCTATTTGAGATTTCTTAAACTTATATAATAATGAGGTTTTATAAATCATTTGGTATAGTATTTAAGAATTAAATTCCCCTACGATTACCTTGTCATATCTTACTAGGAACTTGATCAATGGATCTTCTTGAATCCTAAACATTTCACACACAAAAGCGTCTTTACTAATTAATTCATCAGTAACTTGTTTTGCACAAACAAGGAGATAATGAATTAAACAGTCATAGTCTTTAAAAAGTTCCAACCATCAACGTTTTTTATTTTCAATTTATTTTTCATGAATGTATACTTAAAATTTTTGTGGTCTGTGTATATATAAAATTTCACCACATAAAAATAGTTCAGAAATATTTTTAGAGAAAAACAATCATATCTACCTCCAATTCATGTGTAGGACAATTATACCCATGAAGATTTAGCTATTTAGATGCATAAGAAATCAATATTTTATTTTTCATGAGGACATGACCAAAATCTTTCATAAAATCATTGCTAAAACTAAAAAACCTTATCCAATAGTGGGAATAGTTTACACAGGTGTTGTAATCAGTTTCTTATTTAGTTCTTGGAAACATTATTCACACTCTTTAGTCCATAGGAACTTATCCGTTTTTCCAGTTTAATTGGTTAATGGATTAGAAATCAATGAAAAGTTTTTCAAAAACCTCCTATAATTTCTTATTACTGTGAGGAAACTAATAATCTATGTTACAACTATAGTATGAGTCCACTCCACTAAATCCTTTTTCTTCTAGGTTACATTTTGATTCCATCATTAGTTTCAATATACCCCAAGAAAGAAACATATTGTCACCAAACTTCATTGTTAATCAATTTTCCAAATAGCCTAACCTTCTGTGGAGTTTTCAATATATCCCTTATATGATCCTCATGCCCCTCCCGAATTTTTGAATATATCAGAATATCATCAATAAAAAATAAAACAAATTTATCATTTTAGTCCACAAATACTCTATTCATCAAATCCATAAACATAGTTGAGGCATTAGTAAAGATTAAGGGAATAACAACATTTTCATTATTCCCATATCTTGATCATAATTTGGTATTTTGAATATCTTCTTTATTCTCCCTCAATTGATTATAACTAGATAAAATATAAATCAAGGTTAATAATTGATCCCCATGAATGAGGTCAAATAAATCATCAATTATTTAGAGAGGGTGTTTGTTCTTAATTGGGATACTATTAACTCCTCTAAAACAAATTCATAACTACATTCATCCATCCTTCTTATTAACAAATAGAACATGTTCCCCCCAAGTAAAATAACCTATTTGGATAAAATCCTTCTATATAAGATTGTGAATTTGTATATATAATTCCTCTATCTCAATATTTTCCATTCTATATAGGGGCTTTGATATTGGATTGGATCTATATATGAGTTCAATGGATGACTCTACCTCTCATTCTAGTTGTGTTCCAGGTGACTCCTCAAGAAATAAATAAATGTATTTCCTTCTGATGGGAACATTATCTATTCAGATACATTCATTTTCTTCTTTGTCTTCCCTGGTCAAACTCAAAAAAATGCTACAAGAAGTTATTCTAGATAATGCTTGGGTTGGGATACCTCTACTTTGAAAATAAGTATTGGATATCCATTAAAGACTACTAAGATTTACCTTCTCTTATATTTCGTCTTAACGTTATACATTGGAAGACATTCCTTCACTAGTATAGTGTCAAATTCAACCATGGGAATGACTACTAGATTTTCAACGTGATTGTTCTTTCCAAAGTAAATACTAGAGTTTCTATAAACTTTTGATGTTTTGATAATCCCTCCATGAGTCTTGAGTGATATCTCTACTTATAGTAGCTTAGGTATTTATTATATAGTTTTTTTAAAATTGGAGGAAATAAATTAATGTGTTAAACATGAATCAGACAAATGAATTTCTAGATTTGACAGAACAACGAGTGTACCTTCCAAAAAATCATTTGGAGTTCCAAATTTAGTCATCATAATAAAAAATTCAAAACCATGATCATGTGTCCTATGATAAGGTTGATAGTTATTTAACTCCATTATATTTTTTATATGGGAATTTATTGGAAAAGTTTCTAAGTAAACCACACTTTAAGCATTAAACTTCTGGTTAGGACTTCAAAATCTTCCATTTGTCCTTATTATTGGTATGTTTAGGATTAACCTCCCCATTATTTTTCTAAGATATATGGCTATACCTTAGACACCTATAAACTTTTTCACTCCCCATAAAGTAGATCCATGAATGCTTCTTCGCACATTTGTTTCATATTTGAAGTTGAACTTTCTTTCCTCCTCTTCCATGATCAAATTTCCCCCTTGAGTTTGTATCAATAGCTCTTTTGTTTTCATTAAACCTATGTCACCACTATGTTTCTCCAAACTGTAAATAAACCTTCATAGAAATCCACACTATCTCCTTATAGAATTTAAAGTCATGATTCTTTTATTCCTCTATAAATGGGGTCTTATTAAACCAAATAATCTTTCAATCTTTCCCTTAGAATTCATAAAAAATCAAGAGGTGTATCAAGAAAGCCTTATAATGTTTATCTCATAGCTATGGACCAATTCATTTTTCTTCTACTTTAGCTCTAATAATTTATTGTCCTTTTTCATTCAAATAGAATGGGTGAAATATTAGTTGAAAAATATTCTCCTGAACTCTTTCCACTCCATATAATCAATCTTTCTTCTATTCTTCATGTTTTTAATTAGTGTCCACCGCTAATCAGCTTTTCATTTTAAGTGATATATTGTAGGATAAATTTCTCATGATTTAAAAATCACATTATAAAATGATATTTCCTATAGAGATCATTCATTATTCCTAAATCAATGGGTTGATTGATCCACTAAAATAAGGTGCTAAATGATACATGAGTGACTCAACGAAATGGTTTTCCCTTCGAGGTGAATATGGTTTCTCGACTTGATTCAACTTGTTATTCATGACATGAGTTAGTCTATTCATCATTCTAATAAAGTTATCCATTTTTTATTTCAACACAAGGTCATCTATGCATCTTCCTTTGTTCTCATCATTTATCTAGTTCATCCAATTTCCCTATATTTTATAAAATAAAAAAACCTTAGTGCGAAAATAGTATTTTAATAATCAAATAATTTTAAGGAAATATTATTCCATAAAACATCATGAATAAATATGTTATTCCTAAAAACAAATATATTATATATATATAATTCATAATTATTCATAAAAAGATTTTGATTAACCAAACATATCACACGGGACTATAAAACCAAGAGTTTAGAAAGGCCTTTTTTCAGGCACTTGTTCCCATTTGAGTCTATCTAAAAGTGGTGTTTTGGGTTGTTACAAATAGATAGATCAATTACAGAGCCACATCCACTTGTTCATATTCAAATAAGTATTTCATTACATCAATGCCACTTACTTAATACTTTAAAAAAAATAACAGGATGATTTTTTATATTTAAAATTCTTTCTACAGTTCATACTAAGTATTTATATTCCTAATTTTCACAGATAACTAAGAAATCCATTGATACCAATGATGGAATAAAAAAAATAACTTTTCATTACATTGTACAAATAAAGAATATTTTAATGTTTAGTTTCATGGAAATAAAGTAAATAATACATGGAAACATAAGACATTATTTGAATACACTTGAAGGGATTCTTCTTAGTTTCATACAATGTATATTTAATATATCTCATAACCTAGAGAAATGAATCAATGGAAATGGGAGGGCATGAGGGAATATAAGGGACAATGTATATATTTTATCATGAGAAATATAAATATGGGAATTAAGAATACCATTATGGAATAATAAAGAGAAAATTTGGCATATCATCTTAAATATAGCATTAATAATGACATATAAACGTGTATACAACAATTTAATGATACATTAATAATCATATCACTAAGATTTTACATCGATCATTCACAAATAAAAATTTCTAGGGTTATTCAGCAAGGTGTCCAAAAATATTTTATCTCTATAGATTAACTTAGTTACCAAATTCATTATAAAAAAGTCCTTGTTCACTCTTCATATATATTAATTAATTTGAGACACATATATCATAATCAAACATGTCATAAATAACCCATGAAGAATATATAAAAGGTTTAATTTCAAAATCATAGTGTTTCAAAAGGTTCTAAAAGAGGTGATCATTAGGAAAGTTTTAACCAATAGAAACAGAATGGGGGTTTATGTAACTAAATCCTAGAAGAAAATAAATAATATTTAAACCTAGCTTAATACCCTCATGAAAAAAAGAGATTTGGGAATTGAAAAAAAAGCTAATTACTTATGGAGAAGATAGAAATTTTGAGACATAAATTTGATAGCATGATGGGTATAAAACACGATTATATAAAAGTGTAAAATCAAAGGGGATAGGGTCAAATATTCATGAAAAATAACTTCTAGTAAGATTATGATAAAAAGTTTATGAAAATATAACAACCATAACAAGTAGGAGACATATGAAAAAAGAGGATACCAAACTGAAGAGAAAATGGGGATAATTCCATTACTTTGAAAAGATACTCTTATATCATGAGGAATGGAAACATAGGGTTTTTAGGGTACCTTTGTGAATACATGGGAGGTAAAAACACTAAAAAGGAAAGGATTATGGATTGTAAGTTAATGAAAATTGATAAAGGGGAAGGTATTTATAGAAAAATTGTTGGATTTTTTATTAATTTCCAAATATAGTCCTTCGAAGTACATGTTGTGGAAAATGAAAACTGATTGACTAGATAATGGGTTTCCCCCATGGTTTTGTACATTTGGACTTATTTTATATTTTTTTATTCCATGAGAATAAATCATAATATTTTATTAATTATTTTGGAATAAAAAGGTAATTTTTCATTATAATAATGTTTTAAAAATCAATGTTTTTATTTTTGACTTTTGAAACATATAGGATTATAAATTGGTAGAAATCTTTTCAAATACATGAAATTAATGAAATAATTTATTTTTGGTCGAGTAGTGTGAATAATAAAATATTATACTATTATGACATAGTAATTAATTCATTAAACAAAATGAAAAATTGAAACACTATTTTTTCTATTCAGAATAGAATAATGTATTTTAGAAAATTCTGATATACACCCCCTAACATAATTTAAACTAGTTGATTTTAAATATTATTTTTATTTTATTATAATATTTTTTGAAATATGAAATTTTGACTTTTAAATATTAAATACATATTTTTTTAAAAAAATGGAGGGTTATAAGGCATAGTAAAAAATATGACACTTAAAAATTTCTAAGTATATAATAAAATTATTTTATCAACTATATTTGCATAATAGTTTTTTTAACATCCTATTTCATTAGAATAAATATTATTCATACTACATTAGTTTATTATAGAAATTTATATCTTTTCTGAAAATTCAATTTATGTCCAAAAAATAAATTTATCAAATTCATTTTAATGAAACATATATTTTATAAAGAAAAAATATTCGTAAAATTAATTGATAGAATACAAATTTTATTTATACGAAGTAAATTCACATTATGTATCTAATTTTAGAAAATGTAACCTCTTATAACACCTGTATATAAACTAAGGGTAAGGTTTGTGATGGTGATAGATTAATGAGGTGTCTTTGCTAACATCGACCAAGTGGTAATTTCCACTAACATTAGCTTCTCTTATTTGTGATTTTATTCTAACCACACATGTTGAAGTGTAGATTGGGGTTGGTTAAGGGATAACCCTATCAATGCTACCTCCATGTAAACTCATGAAAAATATGATTTGTAAAACATAACTCTTTTATTTCAGTTCATTTCTTATTCTTTACATATTAATTGTCCTTTAACATTACTACATATAAATCCTTATTATAATGTTAAATTTATTAAGAATAATATTGTTTCACAAGATAATATTGAAAAATTATCATATTAACCAATGGTCATATTTGACTAACAATCATAAATGTGTCGAATTATAATGGTATCATTTCTCTTTGTACCATAAAAATATCACATAATTATTTCATTCCATATTCACAGAAATTCATTCCATGGTTATATATTTTTGTTTTCAAAAATTTTATTTTATTTTGGTAGTGTTAAAGAGATTATTCTAATGGATTTGGGTGATCAATAGTTTTCCATTTCGGTGACTAATGTATTGATCATTATTAAATGGATATGGTTTTATAGTCTACAAATTAATATAACACACATTTTCTCATGAACCAAATATCATTTTTTAAAAAATGGGTCATTAAAACTACCGCATTACAATATTGCATGATTAAAATATCCAATGTTCTATCTATTATTCTTCCATAAGTTTATTCATGATCTATTCCTTTTTTACATCTTAATTTTATTCCTTCAAACTCATGTTATATTCTTTATTCCCTTTTTTATTCCCTTATTAGGCCTTTTAGCTTGTCCCATTCTCCATGTATATCCCAGGTTATCCTATTTATATGTAAGAGCTCAATGGAAGTTTGAATATCATTATGGATATTAGATAAAAAAAATTAGTTTTGGTTTAATTATTTCTAATTATATACCTAATCTTCAAAATATACTAGAATTTATGATCCTTGTTTTGTAATTGATTGTTAATTATAATTAAAATCATGTAATTATATTAGTAAATGACTAGAATTTATATATATAATATAAATGGGAAAACCATTCTAGGATTATGGTTCAACAAAATCCATAGAATGACACAATATTAAATAAATAAATCTTTCTTAGCTCATCAATACAGAATATAATTGGAATCATCCAAGAATGACCACCATTTCTCAATCAATAACCAATAACTACACCAAATCTATACCCTGAGATATCATCAAAAGCCTCATCATGAAATGTATATTCTATCAACCAATAAACACTCGATAATTGGTAGACACTACAAATGACCATAAGTAATTTGGATATCAGCCACCACATGCCCAAAGGTGGAGCACCTGGTAATAAAATTTGAAATATTCCACCTCATCCCTGCTCACCGAGAATGAATTCATATATCAATGTAAATATTAGTCAAACCTATATATTTGACACAAATTCATGCCTATGATTTCGTTATATGATCCATGCATATACTCATAATGACCACAAAATAACAATATAATTAAATAGTCTCATCGGTCTACAGAGAAAAATATAGTGGCGGATCTCCACCATATATATTTTACATCAAGACCATATAGTTTTAATCTAATAGTTTAATCCAATTTAAATGAACAAGGGGTAAATAAATGAAAGACAATTAAATAAGGATCTATTGATCCTAGTAATTATGGACAACAATTTTAACTCAGAAATAAATATAATCATATTGCACATTATTCAACTCATCTACCACATAAGCCTAAGTATTCATGCCTAATTCACCATCAATGGAATTACACTTTCTAAAGGTATATGAAAAATAAAAAAATGATTAAAAAAACTCCACCCTCCTTCACTATAGATACCCAAAGTATAAGAATAAAAAAATCATACCACAAGATATTACTGATATTATATACCAAAAACCTCTAACCTAAAATGTAATGTTTCCAAAATAATTCATGTAGCACCACTGTCATCTTGAGAGAATGTTTTGTGTAGTCCTTCTCATGTGGCCACACTTATAGGAACAATAAGGGGGCACATGATTATCAGGCATCATAAATTCTCATTTCTTGGATCATGATGTTTCATAATATAAGTTATACTTCTTACCTATATAAATAAAGGTCGAGATAGGTTTCTTCCTCAGCCACCCATTTGAAATTTTAATAGATATATATCAAGAATTTGACCAAAAAATCTTCACCCCCTTCTTCTCCAATGTTATCATAAAGGATTATAAGAATAATATGTTTTTAATTGAAATATGGTATTAACCATATATCCTAAAAAATATTTAAATATAATTAAAAATCATTGGAATTTTTCAAAAAATTACTACCTCAACCTTACAAAGGTATCATCACTCAACATCTGATGATATCACAATCCCTAGGATGTGTACACGGTCAATATAAAACTAACACTTTCAGAGACTTTTACAAATCCAATTACAATAAGTGTACTAAAATAAATATCTATATTTCTAGAATGTTCCACCCATGACTGAGAGTACTATAAAATTTTACCAAAAAAAACAAAAGCACCAAAATAATTATTGAAACCCAAATTAATCAGATAAATATAAACTAAAGTTTTGTTCATCAAGTAGAATGACATAATAGGGAAATAATATAGACCATACATACTTGTGAATATAGTATGTGATATATCACGAATCCTCAACCTAATATGATGACATATTGGTCAAAAATATATCAAAGAGGACATGTTTTCTATTATAAACAACTCAAATTTGTGATCAATATGGGGGTATTGACATTTGTTTCGAAACAAGAATTTAGTAAGACTTATGATATTCAAATTATAATCTCAAATATTCATCTGAATTCCTGGAAAATAATTCTACAACACCCCCCTGGATATACTCAGTCGTATAGGCCTCATTTACTCTTATTTTTTATAGCTCAGTAATCATAACTCCATGTTATATATGATCCATCCTAAAAGATATAATTGAAATAATATCATTAACTATTATTATTTTAGGAATAAATTAAACCAATAGCTAAGTTGTAACTCCAATGAAATCTAAAATAAATTAATTCTTATAATTTTCAACTATAGGTGGAGTGATTATCATATACATATCTCTATCATCCAACATATGGATAGAATCTTAGGCTGTGATATCACACTTATATTGATGTATATGAGCATCATGACCTTCCAACATGTCCTAGTTTTAATAAATAATAAATTTTTCTGTTTTATATAAAAATGAAATAAATAAATATAATATCAATACTAAACTGGTCAATCAATAATAAGGATCTCCTCAAAACTATTAATCTCTAGTATGATTAAATCGAAAAGGAATCTATATCCACCAATCACTATGGTGTAATCTTGAAAAACATAAATATACTTATATCATTTCCCTAAAATTAAATCAATCAACATCACCCCATATAAGTACACAATGAACGAACCTAATCCATAAATGAAAAAATAAGGTAAAAAAATTGATATCCCTATATCAAATAATAAATATGATAATTTAGATGTTTTACATCAAATGGTAAATCATCTGACATATCAATCATTAGGGTTAGGTTAAAAAACATAAAACTGAATATACCCTCACCCTTAATACCCAATATAGTTTCCATAAAATTATCTCATATTATACCATTTCTCAACCTATCCCTATGAACTACTTCCTCCTCCTATACCTAAATGGTTAATGAATATCCTGTTACAATTATTCTTGGGGGTACCTGATCTTGTCCTTGAACCCTGTACTAATCTATATTATCTATTATTGGGTAAGTACTAGGTAATCCTCAACAATATCAACATGTTTCCCATCTACTCATTTGACCAACATTAAACTAGAAGGATTTCACACATAGTAAAAATATGAAAAGGACTACTACAATGATAACACATTATAGAACCTCCACTATAATGTGGACAAAATAGTTCACCTCCCTTTTCACTAGGGGCACTACCACCATAGATTCATCCATAAAATCATTTTCTTATTCTACACAAAAATCCCTCACTTATAACCTTATAATTAGTGGTTTTCATATACTATCTACTATAATTTATATTCCTATCTATAGCAAAGGCATAATTCATATATTCTAAAATGGTTGGACTAATAGAAAACACATGTAATTTTATAGAATACCTTAGATCATCCTACAAAATATCATTTATGCTAAATTATATCCACCATGTATTTGGGATACTCATTTTAACTCTATTAATAATGAAACATATTCCATTATTAATATCCATCCCTAGGTCTGCAATATGAAAACCAATAACTTTTTTTCCCTTAGATTTGTTTTGGAAGAAGTTATCAAAGAACGATGTCTAGAAGTCTCTCTATTATAGATTTATCTAGTTATATTATTATATAAAATTTTCAAATATGATTTCTATTCAGCCTCAAAGAATAAATATTTCAATTCTCATCCGCCTCTATGTTAATTTCTCATGGTTGGTAAAGCTCATTCCGATAGACTCTACCCATAAATCAACTACCATGGGGCCTTATCACTTTTAAATAATGTGTGTGGATTCATCTATAACTCTTATTTTATATTTGATATAGATATTTTATCACAAAATGCCTCCTTTAATACAGACTATATAACATATATCATGACCTCAATGAGTTGATCATCCATCATCAATCCCATTATAACAGGATGTTCAGTGCCAATAACAAATGGGGTATTATTCCCCACCAGCATGTCTCATCATTAGAGGTTGTAATGGTTGATTTTTTTCTTTAATTACAAATACACACCCTAGGATAAAATTCAATAATAGTTCATATTTTTATATTTTAGGAGAAACAGTAATTGGCATTGTATCTTACTATCCTTTACACCCTAAAACAAAATAGTCGCACAAGTCATGTGATCTCTATAGCCTCATCTAACAATGAATCATATAGTTTCACATAAACATAATTGATTACTTAACTGACTTAAAGAAAAAACATCATAATAATATATTCTGATGATCTATTAGGCTTAGAGATATAATTATTGAAATACATTAACTAAAAAAACACATGTCTTTTTCATGCAACCAAAGTTTTTTATTGTATAAAATATTTTACTTATTCCAAAATAAGTATCTAAACATATAATATAAACACAAGAGAAGTGAATTAGGATACCAATCATGGATATTCCTAATCATGAAAATAATTTTACTTCCATATGGATACTGTTGAATTATATTATATTTGGTATTCGCAGCATGAAGATATAATATCCAAGATTGATTTTGGTAGCACGATGGGTATAAAAAGGGATTATAGAATGGGTTAACTGATGGATAATAGTATAATATCATCAATATTTCAACATTATTATAGTAAAATATTCATTATGAACACAATTATACATGATCATATTGAATTGAAAATTCTTATAAGCAAATAAGTGATTCAACTGAAAAGAGGAGGGAGTGAATCAAGGATAGATTTCAGTAGACTAAAGGCTATAAAAAAGGTATTATAAAATGTGTTTAATGAGAAGGATTTGTAGTATCTCATAAATAGTGAATAATTTTAATATTAATGGATTGATTATGAACACATGAAAACCATGTAAATTTAAAATCAATGGAAATATCACAAGATAATTAAATGAATCGAGAGGAGGAGATCCCTTAACATTCTATATAGATTCTAAAGTATTTTGAGGAGTCATTATAACATTAAAAACTCATTGGGAGAGCTTCATAGTGGGATAGGGAAGATAACTTCAGGATAAATTCATTTGGGTTGTAGAGGAATGAGATATTGGTTAGCAGTGAGCTCCTTGTATAGGGGAAAATATGGGACTATCTCAAGAAACAAAATGTTTTTAAGGTTATGAATGTTATTGCATAGGGATTATGTGGGTTTGGCGAGTTAGTTGAATTAGTTGTTTAAATGTTTATGCAAAATATATGTATTAATTTACATCAAATAAAATGTAATTTATATAGTATAAGTGTCAAACTAATTTTCTAACATTTTATCTAAATTAGATTTCCCATTTTGTCACATATTATTATTAATTGAAAATTAGTCATGGATATTATTTTATCAATAAAAATATTAGATAAACCTTCATATAAACATTCACATGAAAAATTATAATTCTGTATTTATATAACCTTACTAAACTTCTAAATTTTAGAAAATATTCTTTTAAATTAAAGCATATAATGTGTTCAAAGACGATTTATTTAGAAAAATGTTTTTTAATCATTAAGAATTAGTAATATTATTTAAAATTGAATTTCAACTAAATGTGGGTTAATTTAATTTTATATATTTTTAAAAATAAAATTATATAAATTATTTTAAAATTAATCTATTTAATTTAATAATAAAAAATATATATAAAAGTATCATTCATCAAAAAGAAATTAATTTAACATAGAAACAAATATTTATCTCAATATCATAATTTTATGACTAAAAATGAAATTGTCCCCATTTCTAAATCTTGAATTATAATTATAAATATTATAATATTTTTATTTTTTATTTAATTTCTTAATATATATATTAATATAACCATATGTAACACATAAAAATAATTTTAATAAGTATGCATCTTCTATTAGTAAAATTAATTTATTCATATCCTAGTAATAACTATTATATATATATTAAAATATTTTTTTTGTATATATTATCAATTAATACCATTTAAACCAATATTTAACCAAAATTTAATAAAACTCATTATTCATAAAAATGAAATTTAATGAAATTATAGTTTGACACATATATTAATTATATTTTATTTAACTTCACTTATAGAATATTATCAATGTATTAATATAAAAAAGGATATATATTTCATTATTCAATTTCATCAATATTTTCCCACCAATTCAATAGATAAATTTTAATGGTTACAAAACATTATGTGATTTTATTTGTTTTTGTGTTGCCTACAAAGCTTTATATAAAAACTATTTTGTTTTGAAGGAAAATATATAATTTAAAATATCTAGGTGTTCAGTCCCCCCCAATGGATCTTTATAATTTTACTTTTCTCTCACTAATAAAATTATTTTATGGTATCTAAAACATAAGAATGACTCATTATATATTTCCAAATGATATGGCTAATATAATATACAAGGTGAGCCTAGGAAATACATCTTTTAACATATTATAGTTAAGTAATTTGTTAATTTCTCATTGGAAAGTAGTTTATATATGCCCTCATTTTCCCCCACATAAAACATATCTTAGTCCCTTTAAGACATTTTCCATGGTGGGTTTTAACAAAAAATTTCTTTACGGATGTTTAATATTCGTTCCTTCATCATCTTCATCACTAGAACTTCCATGAGACTCAATCCTTATATTCATTGGTCTTTTTGTAATGAAAACATATTTATATTATTAATAAAAATTCTAGTATCTTTATATCCATAACAAAAATATTTATCACTTCATTTCATATATCATTAGTCTTTTAATTAGAAAAATCACCTCAGTGTTTGTGGTACCCCAGTGTTAACTTGGGTCATTCAATATTCACCCATTACTAAAAAAATTAATGTCCCTGATAGAAACAAAAATATATTTTTTGTAGGATAATTAAATAAAATTTCTTACTCTACAAAATTATTACATTAACATTCAATGAAAACTAAATCTCACTCTATTCAATCAATATTTCTTTAGGTAATTTTTTTTCAAATTCATTAAACTATTTATTTATCATGATAAATCCTTTATCACATCTTTTAATGAAAATAAACATAACAAATGAATATCTCCCAGGAATTTCTACCCATGATTGTAGTCTTAGGTCCAACCATTATAATGTAGGATTTTCATTTATTTCATATCAAATCATACTTTTTTTGTATGATTAAAAAAATAAGTATCTATCATAAAAAAGTATCCACATTATACTATTTATAAATGGATATAATTTCTATGAGAACTACACAATATCAACTTTATGATGTTATCATATAATTATAATTATCCATTAGAAAAATCAATTTTGTTGTTTTAAATTTATATTTTTTAAATCCCCGCAATATTCAATTTTACCTCAAAAAACATAAAGGGTTATCTGTACATTTCAAATTATTGTCACCTTTAACTAATAAAACATAATATAATACACATCTAGTATCTCAATTGAAAGATTTATCTGAACCCTCCATTGATTCAAAATAATACAGCCCACATATGTAACTATATAATTACAAAATTGAATGAAATTATGTCATTGAAATTTCTAAATATGATCTTTTTTGGTTTATAGTATTTTTAAATTTTGGACAAATAACTATCTAAAAACCCCCATTTTCTTTCCAAAAAATGAACATTTTTTCCACTATTTATGTTACAACATGATCTATGTACGTTATTAAACATCTCCTCCAAATTCCATACACATGATAATATTCTAGAAACATCATACATATTAATTTTCCTCATAAAATAGGGAAAATATACAAAAAAGGGGTGAGTTGTTATGATCGGTAAAGGTAAGTAAAATAAACATCAATAAAATATAAAAAATGACCATAGGATGGACATATGGTTTTGATAATATAATAATGGAACATGAGATTCTCATAAATAATTAATACCCAAAAAAAAATAGTGTCATAATCAATGAATCATTAGATGATGCTTTCAGAAAACAGAAATATATATCATAGTATCATATAATTTTATGTAAAATGGTGGCATAATATATAAAGACGAACCAAAAACATGAGGAATAACATGGAAAAATGTCTGCAATATAAATATGAGACATTCATAATCATATAAAAATCTTTCATCATTATGGATTCATAAAAGATGTTAATATAGTATATCACTATGGTACTATAAAACATTACCCAAGAATGATGGAAAAGTTTCATAAAACATGTCATATCTAGAGATTAATTATTTACCTGGTTCTTTGGAGAGTTATCAACATGAACCCTTAACTATAATGTTATTAAAAAGAAGGTATCATAAAACATTATCAAACCACATTTCCAAGTCATCATAAAATACATCATCCCAAGTGATGATTTTTTACTCAATATATTATAAATCAATTAGGACACACTATTTATATAAATATATATATATCATTTTTTTCACAACATCGATCATATATAATAATAAAATATCATATTAACCCTTGATTATAAAATTTATGATTAAATCATTGAATACCCTAATCAATATAACATCGCTACATATATATAGATACACATGAATGATATCAAAGTATTTTATTCGCAAAATTAAAATAGATATTCATGGAATGATTTTAGTAGCATTATATGAATACAAAAGAGATTATAGAAGGGGATTAAGGATATAGTTGGGATTTATCTAATCAATAATTCATAATTTAGATAGTAAAATATATATCATTATAATATGAAGGTAAAATCATAAGGAAATCAAATGGTTAGTAACAAAAAATGTTTTTTAATTGAATAGAGGAGGGAGAGAGTCAATTGTAGATTTAAATATCTTGAATTGTATACAAAAAGAATTTTAAAATTAGATTTATGAGATATAATGGAGGTGTAAAATCAGTTGTTCATCATTTTTATAGTTATTGAATTATTCTAAATAGATGAAAGCATAATTAGTATATCATAAACCGAGATCTCACTAAATAGTGACCCAATCCTATTCAGCCAAATGGCCTCAAGTGAAACTCCTCAGATTCCATAGTCTGCAAACTAGCGGCAACAACCCAGGTTATTTTTGTGGAGAGACTATGACATCGTTACCAGAGTGTAAGGGAGAAAAAATACAATAACATTCAATAGAGTAAATAGTAAATCGACCATAAAATTGATAAACATCAAGTAGAAAAATATTAACTACAAATGCTAAAGTAATATCATATACAATGATAATCATATCGTGTTTCTCCAAAGAAACCAAAATATGTATACATGAAATCATTATAAGACATGTATCAAAATACCAAAAAGAAAAAAACACTATGTCCTGATATCATCATGGGCTACATCTTTGTCTCATGCTACTTAACTCTTATCCATGCCAAAAATTCAAGCATCTCATTGTGGGAGCTTTCCCTAGACCCTATATGTATCAAAATAATCTATTCGGGTACCCAACGGTGGCCCAAACAGGGTATGAGATACAATCCAAATAGGTCATCACCAAAATTTTAATAGAAAATCATAGTTGTAGGAGATAATCTAAGTAGTGTGAAATATATATCAAAGGTAAGAAGTAAGAAAAAGGAATGTTCTCATGGAATATATACTACAAAAAGTCACCTAGTATATCCTTACAAGACTTCTTATAATACATGGTTAAGCTCCTATAATAAGGCACGTGTAAAAACAATATAAGTATAATCGATAAATATTATATATACAAAATATCTCATATAACCCATGGCCTCTCCAAACAACTTGTGATACCATATCAACCATGTCTAAGCCATATAACAAGAATATTCATATCAAACAAAGCTATACTATAAAAGCAGACATATCTCATTTACCATGGTTACGCTGTATTATCAAGTGTTAGAACCCTTAGGTACAAATCCAATGTATAGAGGACCATGGGATCCTCATCAATTCATAATATAATCTTGATGGAAAGACAATTAGGCTGTAATTTGGGTCTAAGGAGCATGCCTACCAACCATGTCCTCTATGAGACCAACCAAATTAGATTAGTGGGGTAGCAAGGCCCAAGGCATCTCACAGAATCAAAATCTAAGGATCAAAGATGTCTAAGGAATTCTATACCATTTACATGAACTATGGTGTATCACACACATGGATTTATATGTAACCATTAAACATTCACATCATTTTATATTTCATAACATGAGTTTTCCCACTCATATATAAATTCATAATCTGTCATATTTCATTACTTTACCCACACAATTCCATAATTGCTAAATAATCCATTTATTTAATTAATGTTTCATATAAACCATTCAAACATAAGATTCAACATGAAATGGATAAAACCCATCTCTTAACCATGTAATTAAATACATTTCATTCATAAATGTGATTCCTCTAACTAGTAAATTAATAACACTCACCCCATGGGTGGTTTAATAAAGGTATTCAAAAAGGAACACCACTTGGGTGACCTTGGTTGGGGAAAAAACATCCAACGCATCTCAAATGAACTGAAGGGAATCCCTAATAAGTTCCATTTAATTTAATTAATTTTTTTCATTAATTTTCACAATAGCGCTATAAATTTCAGCTGGTGGTATATTGGAAACGAACTCTACTAAGAACCAAACATCTTGGGAAATATATATACCACCTGTCATAAGATCATAGTATAGTAATAACAACCCTATTTTATTACATATTAATACATGATTTATTACAAAATATTACACTTAATATAACCAGGATGATTGATACATCTAGTGTATTTGGGAACTCAGTATATTACATAATAATTTAAACAATAAAAACAACATCATTATTGAATACATCATTAAAATTATCATTCTTATACCTCCACTGGATAACCTGATGACATACATAAGAAAGGGGTGAGATATAAAACATGGTGAGGGAATAAACATGGAATAACATGAATAAAATAATATATGTCACAAAATATTAATATCAATGGATAATAAAAGGCCATATAATCATAAACATGAACAACGAGGCGAGACATAACATGACAATCATAACATAATAAATATTAACATAACATAAAAAATTGCCTCATAAACATTGGTCAACCGTAACTGCCAAGACATCATGATGGAAAAATTCCCATAAAGTAATTAGGTTAACACCATTTAACAACATAATTCCTCATTAGACTAAACAATACACAATGCATTGTAGTGCTATATAATTCCGGGAGCACTCGTTACATACGTTTCATTCTCATGTTTATGTGTTCCACAACGATCATACAACATGGGTTCATTCATCATTATATTTTATTCCATGATAAAATGAGGTTGGAATAAATACATGTGAGTAGAAATTAAAATATATATAACTTTTTAAATTTGATCATCCTTGATAATAAATGAAAATTATATTCACTACACAATTTTTTGGTGTGAAAAAATACAGTGAAATTTCTACAGCATAATGACTTCACTTAACATTTCATAAAATGGGTTGATGATTGATAAAGGGGTATATCATAAAATGGAAATAAAATAAATTTTAATAGTGATGTGGAAGGACACATACCTATATAATTAATTGTCATCAAGAGTCATAAGATTATAGGGAAACTTGAATGAAGAAGTGAATGTGTGGATCCCTTACTTGAATGTGGGACTCCAAATGATTAGGAGGCATCTCTTGGGAGCCTGAGGAATCTTGGGAGGACTCTAGAGAGGGTAAGGTAGATTATGTAAGTTATACATGGATTTTTATAAAAAAGAAATGATTTATTGGGAGGGTTTATATAGGAAATGATATGATATTTCTTTATTATTTCTCAAACATAGTTTATGGACTCTATATAAAAAAATAACCAAAACCAAAAAACAACCCTTGGTTTTTTCCAATGGTTACTTGTAAATGAGTTTTTTCAATTATTTTATAATTATAAGGGAATAACAAAATAAAATAATGTCATTGTATATGTGTAAGTGAGTCAAAATCATTAAATAATGATTTTAAAACCTTAAAATATAATAATGTTTCTGAAGATTCATAAAAGATTTACAGAATTTAAAAAATTAAAATAAAATCACATTATTTTAAATTTAAAAAATTTATTTATCATGGATTCTATTTATAGTATTTATTACATCACTTTTTAGTTCTTATTATGTCATAATTAAAACTGTATATTTATATGGTATATAATGTTTACTCGTAATTTCGATTGTCTCATAATGTTATGAAAAAATTACATTTGGAAAATTTCCAATTTATGATTCAAAAATTAATATTCATTTTATCAAAATAACATTATAATTGTGTTTATTTTAACTTTTAAAATATTAATCAACATTTATTGAAAATGATGTGTTTTTTTACAAAAATATTTTTTGAACCTTTATTGAAATTACATTTGACAACATAAATATTATATTATCAATGAAATTTGTCTATAATCATATAATAAAATTATTTTATTAAAAATATAATCTATTGAAAAAATATAATAATTTCTAAATAGAAATTTCTTATTTTAAATGGAATATTACAAAAAAATACAACTTGTGTTCTACCATATAAAAATATATTTTTTTATCAAACTGATTATGTAGAAACTTGTGATTTCAAATGAGTTAATAATCCTATATTTTTCAAATTTAATTATTAATTATGGACTTATTTGAGTTCCCAACATGTTGAATGGTATTTTGGGGGAGTCTATGTATGTTCTATATCTTGGAACCCAAAGTTTGGGTGTTTTTTACCTAGTGTGTGGATAGTGAAAACCTTGCCAGGTAGACCACATTGCTTGACTAAACATTATGAGGCTGGATAGTGCGTGACTACAGGATATATGGTTTGATGAAACCTTGTGGGTGGAGTCACACGACCATACGATAGGACTAAATGTTTTAGCATATTTGAAAGAGACTCTTCACATGGTTTTTCACGGTTTATAAAATGTCCGATTAAACTGTGTGAGCACCACATTCTCCTCTTGTAAACTATGCCCCTTGGGGAATGGTTTGAAAAACCATGCACCTAAACATCGTGACCTATATATTTTGGTTAAAATTACCATCCTTCCCTTAAATACTTTTAAATCAAAACTATGATTTTTTTTCATTTGTTGAATAGCAGGATGGCATTTTTTATCCCTTTTAAGAACTATCCTATTAATTGAGAAATGGTCTTCATACAACCTATGATTTGAATTTATTTTGTCTCCTTGGATCCACAATGATTTCTCCTAAATCGGGATAAATCTAGACTTGATACTGGTTGAGAAATCCATTACCAATCTTAGGTAGGTATTATATATTTTTATTCATATTTTGATGGTTTCTAGAGCTATTAGCCAATACGCTATCCATAGGAATTTTTGGTGATGCCCCAATTTTGAACAAGTTACTTGAAATATATCTAATAAGATTTAATATGGATGGCCATAGGATCTATTGTGATGCAGTGGTACCTATTTCCCGAACCAATGTCAACCATGGGGTGTATCATATAGAAATAACTTTTTCATGCCATGTTAGTCAACCTAAGGGGTGTGGTTGAAGTTTTAAAATTTATAAGATGCTAATTGGTAATGAAATTTGATGAATAAGATGACTATAATATGGGTTTCCTCCTTTACCTTGATAACTTATGTTCATCCTCTAATGATTAATTGTTGAATTAATCAAATAAGTAGTTTAAATTTGTGAATTGTAATTAATGGGTGGGTATACCCATGTAGTTTGTTAAATGATGATTAGTGATAGATGGGTGGATATACCCATGTGAAATTATCTATGTGAAATGGTTTATATCGGTGGTTCTACTCATATGGAATTGAATTATTGAATTGTATGAATGATTGTATGATAATATGAATAGATTTCGTGGATCACTCTCCAAGGATCTAGAATGTAGTAGTGGATGCCTTGGATAGAGTATAACCCTAAGGTCTTTATTATGTGTGATTATTAGGGCCTTTCCACCCCTTGGATCTAGATTTCATGGACTCACATAGGACATGTCAGTACGCATTCTCATAGAAATCAAACTAATTCATTTATTGATTATCCATTGAGATGCTCATGGAACATGATGAGTATTCCTTTTTCTTTGGCACCTTAGATCCGACCCTTAGTGGTTTAGTCATTACTATACATCAGGGTCATGGGATATGTGACATGCTGGGTTATACGATTAGGCTATGGGTTTGATATGTTTTCTTTACACGGAGAGTCCATGTGGGTTGGATATGGATGGATATATAGTGAGGTCATGTTACATGTTTGTATTTATTAATGCTTCATTGTTTAGAACTATCACTTGTTGCGAGGATCCTTAAGTGGTTATTTTGTTTACTTTTTGTAGTAGACATATTCCATGGACTTTTTAAATTATTATACTTCTTTATCACACGTATTTATTATACTTATTGTGTTGTTCAGAACTGTATAGACTTATGGGTGGTTACTTGGTTGGATGTTTGTCTCACACCCTATATTGTACTCATTGGGGTCCAAAAATGATTATATGGTTATAGATGATAATATAAGACATCGCACTAACATTATTTGTTAATTATCACTTTGGAGCAGGGGAGAATGGGACCAATGAGAGGCTTGAGATACTATGAGAACTTTCTTGTATTTTTGGAATTTTTTATACTTGTAATGTATTTTATTTTCATGTACATGTTCTAGATCCTTTCTAGAAACATGTATCATCTTAATTATTGAGTATATGAGATTTCAAGATTTGATATATATATATATATATATATATATATATATATATTACTGTCATGTCTTACTTTCTAGTTATCTTCTTATCTATCTGGTTATATTATTAAATGTATTTGAATTCTAAAGTTATTTACTCATGTAATGAGTGTATAGTCTCCCCAATGACTCACCTAGGCCCTAGATGCTGGTCGGTTATCTCTGGATTTTGGGGAGATGCTCTAGAGTCGATGTATCCAACCAAGATTAGGGAATTTTTGAGTGGAATTCGGGTCAGGGACATTACCAAGTGGTATCAAATTGAAGTTATTTTTTTATTTGACTTCATTTTTAGAAACAATAGATTGGGATAGGAAGGAAACCGAATTTGGTAATGAGTTGTGCTCAATCATAGCTAACTCACGTATTGGGAGAATCCAGACTACCCAGAATTGAATTTTGATTCGCTGAATTTTGGCTATTATAGTTGATTTAGTTTCACCATTAGGTTGTGGACTTGGTTTGTGTTGTTACTATTGATTAAATTTTATGTTCTATTTCTATTTCAACCTAATGAGATGCGGGTATTCCATATCATGCATCATATAGTTACTTTTTATAAATTACATGCTATGCATTATGGAAATCAATTTAGGATGTATTATTGTTTCATATTGTTGTGCTATGTGATATGATATATGTGCATGTTACTATGATAGAATTTTTGAAGTGGATAGAGTAGTGACGTGATATTTCAATTCATAAGGTGTATGGGCCCTTATCAATTGTAAAATGATGTAACTTTTCAATTAAAATATTAAAGAAAATATTATTTGTATGGATTATATGGGCATCAAATTTTTTTTCATGAGGTGTTATGGGCTCTTATGGATCAGAACATAGTTGACCATCAGTTAAATCATTTGAAAAAAAGACTATTAAATGTTGATGTAATAGAATGGATAATAGATACTTGGACTAGACCTGGAATTTGAGTGGGAAATAGGGAGTTTTTAATGTTGTGTTATTGTTGTTCCTTATACATTTATTTTAAGGGAATGATATGGGTTACGACATAGTTTTAGGAGGGTTTTTACCTACCCTAAATTTTTGAGTTATGACTTTGATATCGTTATTGTTTGAGGGGTGTGTTTGTAATTTTAGATAATTGCCACAACGACGACCTCTAGTGGTATGATGCGAGGATGGAGATGACCACAAATTAGAGGTGGTTGGCCCTAGTCTACCAGTTAATCTTACTTACTATCAGTTGCAGTACTAGACGTTGTTTTGGACACTGGTGTTGAGGAATAGTTATATGAGGGGTTATTTCACTATATGCAGTCCTTTTAGGGAGAACCGCAACCTTCCACGACTATAACTGAGATGAAATGGGTTTTCTAGCAGCCGCATCCTCCCATGTTGGGTGGGGGGGATGCCGGTCCATAGGCTGCGGATCTAGGGATTGAGACCATGCTTGGTATCGTCAAGAATCTAGAGACACCTCTTCAGAGAAGGTTCAAGGTCACCACTTATATGCTATGTGGAGTAGCGAAGAACTGGTGGGATGTTATGAACTATAATGAAGGGCTATAAGATATGGGTTTCATTGATTTCTATACATTCTTTTATGGACAATTTTACCTCGAGATTATATATTTAGAGTGGGATAGTGACTTCATGCATCTAGAGTAGGGTCTGATAACATTTATAGAGTACTCAACACTATTTATAGAGTTGTAGTGTTTTATTCCAGCATACCTTATTGATGATGTTTCTAGATAGTGGCACTTTAAGGAAGGTCTCCGACATGCTATCAAATATCTAGTCAACATTTATAGATTGAATTATTTCACCAAGATTTTGAACCAAATGCTGATTACATAGTGGTACCTGAGGGAATTTGAGGGCATAGGGAAAGGTAGATTTTCTTTTATCCCCAATTTTCATACATATTTAGGATATAATATCCATTTTTAGGCTCCCCACTGGGTTTCACCCATTCAGGATGTTAGTGCTAAAATCTCAGTGTTTTATCAAGAATGTGGTAGAAGATGCTGCAAGAATAATTAGTGTGGTTGAGACCCAATAAAGTGTCAAACATGAGGAAAAATGGGGAATGTACTCTATTTTTACAGGACCTTTCCTCCACTGGTGAGTGGTAGGGGTCAGATCTGACATAATTTTCAAGAGAAGGTTCCTCAGCTTCGCTGCAAGCAGGGAGTTGGAGTAGTGTTGGTCGGTTAGGTTGAGGTAGTGGTGGGTGTGACAGAGGTAGCCAAGCACCGGAAATAATGAGATATTAGAGTGTGCCTACATCGAGTAGTTATGTTGTATCATAGGGTTGTGGATCATGAAGGTTCTAATCTGTACAGCCTACCCCTATGGACTAGGGTTCTAGATCATCTTTGGTGGGAGGTACGATACTATTTTCCTTTACCATTAGATCTTCTCTTTTTGATATGCGTGCATCTCATAGTTTTATATCAACAAAATTGGTGAAAATCCTTGGTCTTTATTTTTTGTATACTAAGAGTGTTATAATGATATACACTTCATTGGGGAATACAATGTATAATGTTCATCAGTGCAGTAAGTTCCTCATTGAGGTTGGTGGTTATCACTTCATTTGGGATCTTCATGTCCTCGAGATGATAGGGTTAGATGTTATTATTAGGATGGAATAGATAGTAGCTTATGGAGCTTACATTTACTGCTACAACCATTGGTTGTCCATCACATCACTATATGGTTCAGTGTTTAACAATAAGGGTGAATTGTATGTTCGGGAAACTCGAGCTGGACAAGAGAATCGTGGGCTGTGCAGGATAAAATCTCAGATGGATAGTTTGTTTTTAGATGATCATGGATTGAGTCAAGAGGAATTTATTCTAGTTATTGAGCGCTTTATGGATGTATTTCTCGATGTCTTTTCTGGTTTACCTCTTAATAGATATGTTGAGATCTCCATTGGGCATGTTCCAGGAGATTCATCTATTTCCATTCTTCCATATAGGATGGCTATGACAGAGTTACAGGCTCTCAAGAGGATGAAAAATGATTTGAAGGTGAAAGGTTTTATTTGACCCAACACTTCGCTATGGTGTTCACCTATACTTTTTGTGAAAATAGCCAATGGAACTCTTAGGCTATTCATGGATTATATAAAACTGAAAAAGTATATGGTTAAAAAATGAAATCTCATGCAATGGATAGATGATCTATTTGATCATATTCGAGGATCTCTAGCTCTCTATATAAAAAATTTTAGGTCAGGATGCTACTAGGTACATGTTAGTCTTGTATACATACATCATACTTCTTTCCATATTAGGTATAGTCTATAGGGTTATAAAATTATGTCATTCAGTCTCGTAAATGTGCTAGAAGTCTTAATAGAACTGATAAACCGAGTGTTATATCTTTATCTTGATTCTTTGGTTGTGGTTTTCATTGATGTTGTCTTGGTTTATTCACACATGGCATACAACCATGAAAACCATCTTGCTATCTTTTCTAATGCACGAATAGAGAATCATTTATATTGTATGTTATAAGTTCAACTTTTGTATGGAAAAGATTCACTTTCTAGGTCACATCATCTCAGAGATGGGAGTTTGAGTAGACCAATGGAAGTTGAGAGTTGTAGTTTCTTGGGAATTTCCTAAGAACATTTTTGAAATACATAGATTCTTGGGGTTTATCAGTTTCTAGAGGTATTTCATACAAAAAAAATCAGGTATAGTAGCGACGTTGACTTACTTGACTAATAAGTGTGTGAAGTTTGTATGGTTAGATTATTTTTATAAACCTTTTAAGAGTTTAATGGATGGTTGACATCATCACCGGTCCTAATAATGACAGATCGGGACAGGATCTACCCTATTTATTATGATTCTTCAAGTGTTGGGATTGGAACCGTGCTGATACATATGGATAGAGTCATGCCATACATGTCTCAGTAGCTAAGGCCACATGAGAGGAATTACCATATAAATGATCATGAGTTAGCTACGATTGTTTATGTGTTGCACTATTGGAGACACTATTTATTGGGAGTATTTTTTGTGATGTACATGGACCATAAAATCCCCAAGTATATTTTTACACAACATGATATGAATCTGATACAGTGGAGGTGTGTGGCATACCTACATACCTTTGACTTTGATCTTTCCTACATTCCTGCTAAAGGAAATGTAGTGGCCAATGAACTAAGTAGGAGAACTTAGTTACAGGTGGTGCAGTAGGACAATAGTGAGTGGAAGCTTATGGTGTTGTTCTCTAAGATGGAACTGGAGGTTCACTATATATAGGGATTGGCATATTTAACATCATTATTTGGGACATCTACCCTACTGGGAAGAGTTAGGATGAGGTAGCTATCAGATTCTGAGGGCCTAGTTTAATGGGATAGTGTGGAAGGTGAGGGCCCACCCCCTAGTTGAACTGTGGGTGAGGATGATATACTATGTATCCATAGATGAGGTTGAGTACAAGTGGATATACATGAGGAGATGATGTGGGATTTTTATGCTTCATCTTGGGTGGTACCTCCTAAGGTTACCAAGATGTATTGTGACTTATGATATTAGTACTGTTGGTCAGGTATGAAAAGATAGGTACCTAGTTTTTTTAAGAGGTATTCCACCTACCAGTAGGTGAGGGCGTAACATCAGAAGCCATTCAAGATTTTGTAGAAGTTACGTATTTTGGGGTGGAAGTGAGATGATGTCATGATGAATTTCATATCTAATTTACCGAGATTGCCTAAATGTCACGAATTTTGTGTGGGTAGTTGTTGGTAGGCTCATAAAGGTTTCTCATTTATTACCAGTCAAAGAGACCATCAGTTTTGAGGAGAATAGATGGTTTCCTATTTTTGAAATAGTATAACTCCAGGGGGTCCTGTGCGCAATCATTTCGAATATGTATTCCCACTTTACATCTCATTTATATCAGATGTTTCATAAGTAGTTGGGTACACAAGTCCTTGTAAACACAACATACCACCCTCAGATTGATGGTCAGACAAGGAATATGATACATGTGCTAGAGAACGTGATGGGATCATGCGTCCTACATTGTGTGGGATCTTGGGAGGGGCACATTTCTCTGGATTAGTTTTCCTAGAATAATACTTATCAGGTTACTTTACAGATGGTACCTTATGAGGCTTTGTATGGTAGGCCATGTCATTAACCATTGTGTTTGTTGATGGTAAGTGAGGTAGCATAATAGAGACCATGTCTCATGTAGGAAACTTTTGAGTAGTTCTAGTATATTCAAAATTTGATGACTAGAGCATAGTCTATTTATAAATATTACGTCATTTTTTGCATATAACATCAAGAGTTAGAGGTCTGGGATAATGTTTTCTTGCGTGTTACACCAAGGATGGGACACAGGTGGATCAGGAGAGAGGGTAAGATTTCAACACAACATGCCAAGCCATTCACGATTATTGATAGATTTAGGTATGTGGTTTATCAGATATATTAACCTTGGAGGTACTGATCAATTCAAGATTTCTTCCACATATTTGAGCTACGCTGCTATCATCCAGAGACATATCATGATTTTTATGCTGAGGAGTTTGAGTTTCAGGTTGATTTCTTATTTAAGGAGCATCTGATTCATATTGTTGATAGGAACATGGAGATCCTCCAAGGCTGATTGGTTCCTATAGTACTGTTTTTTTAGAATCATATCCATTTACATGATCAAACTAGGAATCGAGAGGTCAATGTATGTGCTTAGTGGCCACAGTTGTACTCAGAAAAATCTCCACCACCCTTTAGAGAGAAATTTGGGGATTAATTAACATAAATGGGGAATATTGTAAAAACCTGAGTTTTCATAAGAGGTACATATCCCTTCCTTTTCAATTATAATGCTTAAGTGTGGCCTTATGTGAGTTTGTAACATGATCATATGCGTTTTAGGGGTTTCTGGGGGCTTATGAGGAACCTGGTACACAATGGTTTTCTCTTTAAAGCCTATTGCGTAGTTATTGAATCCCGTATGGGGTAGGCCGCATGGATTGCAAAAACAATGCACAACTGGATAGTGGGGGGCCTACAAATTGTGAGGTTTGATGAAACCATGCGGGAGTAGTCCCATGAACATGAAAAATGTCTAAATTTTTTAGCTTATTTAATGGATCCCATACCCATTGTTTATAAACCATGATATCACCCCTTTCTCCTACACTTGATCATTTGACATGACACACAGATTGAAAAATTGTGCACATAAACCCTGTGAACAAAATATTTCCGGTAAAATTACCTTTGTTTCTTTTAAATCCATTTAAATAAAACATATGATTATTTTTAAATTTTATGGATATATGGAGGCCATGTTTAAGACCTTTGAAGAACTATCATAGGAATTTAGCTATGTCCTCCATCCGAACACTAATTCGAACTTAGTTCATCTCATTGGATCTAGAACTATTTTCCCTAAACCAGGGTGAATCATGACTTGATACTAGATGAACACTCCATAGCAGAGATAAGGTAGGTCTTATATACCTTTCTTTCAGCTTTTTGTGGTTTTCATATGTAGAGACCCGTATCTTGACGTACATTGACATTACATTACTTTTGCGGAATACTTAGTACATAACAAAAACAGACACACAAGGATTGTAATAGTTTAGTGTCTTTGGAAACTCGGAATAAAATCTTCTAATCGTGGGGAAAGATCTTCAACATCTCCCATAATGATCTTCCTTTTTTTTACCTAAAACCTTTCTTTATATCCTGGGGAAAAGAAAACATAAAAGGGTGATCTCAAATGCTCAGTAAGGGTAAACAAAAGAAATATCAATCACATAATTTTCCTAAGAACATAACATTTTTTGGAAATCTTAACCTGCAAAAGAGAGCATAATTTCATAACATGGGATAAATCATAGTAGTGAAATGAAATCATAACATAAAACATTACTCATTGTGGCATACACACATAATCATAGAGAATCATTTCTTGTTAGTCAAGACTCATTGCCAAGACTATCTTAGTGGACAAAGTCCCTTTCTGAATCGAGTAATCCTCGTTTCAGTCCTGTTTCACTGACCGGTATAACCTACCATTCCAGCCATGTCTATCTCATGAGATATAAAATCTTTACCCAATGAATTGGAGGGAGATATAGGTCCCACCCATCTCTTAATGAATCCTTTCTTATGTGTGCCACCAAATCATAAATCATACATCACTGCATAACCCATGTAATAAAAATGGGATTCTTAAACAACATGACATCATAAAACCATTCATATAAGATAAAGGAATTCATAATCATAATTCCATCACAACATAGTCAAATCAATGTAAAAATATGGATAGAAACAGAACCCTTTATTGTCTTATATGGAAAATTTTTTGATAAAACACTTGAATTGAATTCTTGAGGAAAATATCCTTTCTTCTTCAAAATCAATTTCTTTTCACAAAACATCATGCAATTTTAAAAGAAAGAGATTTTATTGAAAATAGTCATGAAATATTTTAGAGGAATATTCATGAAAATAAGGCTTTATAAAACATTATAAATCCGTTCGTGCCGTATAAGTTAAAAAAAACATTCTTCGTACTTTTGTCGGAAAAGTCAAAAAAGTACCTCGTACGAAAAACGAAAAAAGATTCATTTCATATCCTTTACTAAAAACTCATAGAAGGGTAAAATTGGATTTAAACAATTGTAGGTGGATGGAAATAATATTACATATTGAGGGAACATGGATGTGGATGATAAAATACACCCCAGTAAATACTTACGAATAAACAATCTCGGATAAAAATGAGATTGTGGTATTTTCCCTTACCTTAGGTCCGATTTGCTTTGTACGTGTCCGAAGCTCCTGTATAATGGTTTAAATAATGTCATTGACTTATTACAGAATCATATTCATTGTTATGATATCATATATGGTTCACTTATGACATTATATTACCCTTTCTTTTGTAAATTCCATGTTCAAGAAGCGTTTTGGGTAAAATCGTTTCTTTTATCGTAGGTGTTTTGCCTTGTTGTTCTTGACATTATTATTACTTATATCATGATTTACTTACTTCCAGAATATAAAATATGATCTATATATAATATATATTCAGTATATATATATATATATATAATAGATAGATAAATGAAATGAAAAACACCGTTCATGGAGACGGTAGTCCGTACGTACGCATGAACGCTGTTTGCCTTTCCCTATTGTCTTGAATGGAAGTAAGTAGATGACATACACTTATATATATATACATAAATCCAGTAGCTTTATAATGTCATATATTTCATTATTATTTCTTATATATACTTTAAAATCATTCTTAAATGGTTAACATGGAGAATGAATCTCATCGCGTCGTGGAGACGGTATTCCGTACGTACGCACGAGCGATGATATCATTTCCATAAATATTGAATTGAATTGGAGTGGATTATACAATATATCAGAATCAATATGATGTTTTAATAACTATTTATAGTTATTCATTACACCATTATACCCATCCATGTAAGGTGGTGGTGGAAAATAGATTACACCACAGCGTGGAGACGGTATTCCGTACGTACGCACGCGCGGTGATTTCATTTTTCCGTAGGATGGATAGAAGGTGAATTAGGGTTGTTTCATATTTATAATAACATATCAGTATGTAAGTAATACTGATGTTATTACTTTATCATGAAACAACTAATGGAGAAGAAGTTGAAGAAGAAAGAAATTGAAAAGATCGGTAATGGATATTACCTCTTATTTGGAACACCTCTTTGAATCCTCCACTAAGGGAACTAAGATTGGTCTTTGAAGAAGACCAGGACCTCTAGAATTATTCTAGGGAAGTGGAGAGGATAAATATGAAGGGGTTGGCCGAGCTTGAGTGCTCAAATTGGTGTGAGGAGGAGGGGGAGGAGGTGTCCTTTTATAGGGGAGGAGAGGGGCACCTTAGGAATATCTCAAAATATTATTTTATATTAAAGTCAAAATCGGTTTATAATGGTTCCAAAGGGTCTTATTTCGAAGCTAAAGTGGGGATGGGTCGAAATCCTATCATCCAATAGGATTTAGACATGTTTATGGTATTATTTTAACCTTATCAATTAGATTTAACTATAAGTTAAATAATTTAACTTTTACCGTGTCTTTTTGTTTTCTTACACTATATGGTTAATACACTTACTATAACATGCCAAACGAACCCCAAATTGTTTATTATTAATATATATATCCTTATCTAAGTCATTTGGCCGAAACTTAGATTTTTAGGAATACAATAACAATTAATAATATAATATTTGATTTAAAAACTATTTTGTGTCAATTTTGACACTATTTGATATATGATTTTTGTGAAAGTCATAACAGAATTAAATGTTCGAACCAAGTTGATTAAATCAACATTAATATATCATAGTAACCTACAAAATTAGTGGAATTCATAAAAAGTCTCAAATTACATTTATTTTGGTGTTTATAACATCAATTATGTCAATATTTCATTAATAAGATAATTACTGCATCATCGTTGTGTCATAAATAAATTAAATTATTTGATGTCTAAAAATTACAAATAAAATACCATAATGTAGTAAATCTTTTTATCTTTCTAATGAATATTTATAGTCGAATTTATATTATGTATAACCCCATATTAAAAATGATTTACTTATTAAACTTTGATTTTAACTATTTTAACCCTTCTTTAAATAAATTAATAATAAAAGTCCTAATCTAATCCAAGTGGGCCTAAATGGTCATATTTTATTCCTAAGTTTGTTTTTGGTCGAATTACACTTGTCCAATAGAATTAGGACATGTGTTAGGGTAATATTAATATCATATTTACCCTTAGTTACCCTATTTACTATTAACCGCGGTAAAAAAAAGTAAAAAGTTACTATTCACCAAAAATTATTTTCATCTCATTGAACCACATTTTAGTCCTTGATATTAACTGTGTCTCTCGGATTTTCGAAATTTCATTCACAGAAGCGGTAAAATTATGTTTTATGCAAAATTCAGTTTTTAACCTACCACTTAGTGGTTTCACTATTCATCAAAAATTGAAGTTTTTCAGAAAAATGCCAAAATTTCACCCTAAGCTATAATTGATATTCCGAATTCAAAAATGATTTCTATTTTACAAAATTCCCAACATATAAGTTGCATTAATTAATTTTATAATTAAATCCCGCTGTTAAAACAAATAGCGTGTTTTTAAGAAACAAAATCTATCAAAAGATTGACACTTGTTTATGTCTAGTTTAAATGTGAAATTACATCCAATGACCAACATTGTATTAAACTGTAAAAATATATTCTAAATATACTTTAAAACCACTCAAATTAATGATTTATCACTATTAATTATTTCTATTAAAAAAGTTGTTTTTAATTATAATTTAGTAATTTTCACTATTCATAGAATATGAAAGTTATCCGAAAAGTACCAAAATTTCACCTTAGGCTAAATTCGATACTCCGAATCCAAAAATGAAGTTCATTTTGAAATATAAGATTTACAGAATTTTAAAAAGTGGTTATTACTATTCATAACGGCTAGTTTTAATAATATTTTAATAGCATATCGTTGTTTAGTGAAACTCGGTATTGCGTATTACACACGCTATCGAGGAAGGTCGCGATTGCGTGTAATGCAAGGCAAGTCAAGGATGCGTGTTGTGCAAGCTCCTTTTGGTGTAGCGTAAAACACAAGACATTAATAAAATTAAAAAGAATATTTTTTTATAAAATCTTGGGCTGTTACATTCTACCCCCCTTAAAATGAATTTCGCCCTCGAAATTCGTCGGGGTTATAAATGGTTTACTATTTGAAAGTTTCTTTAATAGAAACCCACATCGTAAAAGGAAATACCAATACTTGGCTTTAAAAACTAAAGTATGAAATGTAACGATTACCCAAATAAACTAATCACTGGGTTTCCACATAGGTGAAAATATGGATATGGAAGAGAAATCTAAACATCATGTTCTGATAGAGAGTGGTAGAGAACATGGCTATGGAAAAGCCAGTAATGACAAATCCATAAATATGTGACGATCTAAGGTACCATCTGATTCATCAGGTATAAGATCACTAGGACAACATTTTTGGTTTTCAAGATCATTTACCTAAAGTTGAAAATTTGAATTAGAATAAATACTTACTTTATTTTGATACAATATCAGTGTTGTTCGTGCCTTGAACAATTTCCACTTCATCTCTTAAATAAATGAAGTTGAATTTGTTATTCGTGAAGTGTTAGCAGATCATGTGATAGAATGACGGGTCATTCCATCTGTCTCAAACAAAAGGTAAGCAAAAGTTATTAAATATACATAAGTAATTCTATAGTGAGATTAATCATATATAGTTCCTAAAATGGACTTATACTTCATATATCATACTGCTTAATATAATAAACTAGCTTCTACTAAACAGGGACTTCCTGTAGGTCAGTGGTAGGCGATAAAGGCCAGTCGCACTTCGGTTGTGGGTTCGATTCCTACAGCCTTGTCCGAAGCGATGGGTTGTCGCCCGTCCTGCAGGTTGTCCCTTTTTCTAAAACTACGTTACTATAACATCCCATCAATAATATCGAAAATCTTCTATCCTTAAACAATACTAACTTATGTCCAACATAATCCAGTCTAATCTTTAGGCTTATACATAATACTGCAGTCCACTCTCATAATATAGTGACAACGATTACCAGAGATTTAATACTGTCGTTGATCCCCACATATCATAAGATATGTCTTGTTGGTCACATTCCAAACATTCAAAGTCCTTAATCGTGTATTCTCTTGAATACCTTTGTGAAAACATGAGTGCAGTTAAAAGTTACCAAAATCCTCAAAATTCTATATACTCAAACCATGATATCACTTAGTCCTTATATCAATCATGAGCTCATGAATACTATCAAACATTTAATTTTCTCCTTATCCCTTCATTATGCGCATATCATCTACATTCCAAAAATATCTGAATAACCTTTCATGGATACAGGTAACATTAATCATACACTTTCAAAACACAAGGAAAGACAACAGTGTAACAATCCATAGATGTCTCTTTATTCCAAAATTACACATGATAAACATGTAATCATTCCACTACATTCTCAAACCATTGACCGAGCTTCAAAAATTATTTCATCTCACATATCATTTGTAGTCTCTTCATCATCATCCACATAAATACTACCCATATGACCATACTGATTCTCTTCATGAGTCTTTCCCTTAGGGCATTTGTTTGCATAATGCCCATACATTCCACATTTAAAACACTTAACCATTTTTGATGTCGTAGCAATACCACTATCCTCATCCATGGTGTTAACCGACCCTTTTCTTTTGCACTTACTTGCTTTGTGTCCTTCTTTTCCACACCCAAAGCATCTTCCAGTTCCCTTGAAACATTCTCCTTGATGCCTCTTCCCACATGATTTACATAGGGGAAATTGAACTTTCTTTCCTCTATGATCATCATGAAACTCCATCTTTCTCTTATTAGCCGAGTCAGGAAACTTACCAAAGTTTACTTTATTGATCATATTATGAGATTTCTGATTCGGCATAATAATGATGTTTGGACTTCCAAATCCCATTTCATTTGGTTGCTCATAAAGAATATCATTCCATTGTCCATCATATCCTCCATTATTGTGAATCATCTTGTTTCCAGACATTTTCTAAAACCCAAACAGAATAGTGTTAGATGCAAAAATCGTAATAAAGGGGGAGTAACTTAAATATCTATCATCTTTGGTTTAATCTAATATCGTTACCATAGTTCTAGGACTATATCCTATACGTATACTTATCCTTAGGGGCATCCCTAGACATACCTTAGAAATATCTCTAGGGATCTCACTAATGTTTTCGCGTCCTAGTTTCCAAAGGTTGACTAAACCTTTCCTCTGATACCAACTGTAGAGACCCGTATCTTGACGTACATTGACATTACATTACTTTTGTGGAATACTTAGTACATAACAAAAACAGACACACAAGGATCGTAATAGTTTAGTGTCTTTGGAAACTCGGAATAAAATCTTCTAATCGTGGGGAAAGATCTTCAACATCTCCCATAAAGATCTTCCTTTTTTTTTACCTAAAACCTTTCTTTATATCCTGGGGAAAAGAAAACATAAAAGGGTGAGCTCAAATGGTCAGTAAGGGTAAACAAAAGAAATATCAATCACATAATTTTCATAAGAACATAACATTTTTTGGAAATCTTAACCTGCAAAAGAGAGCATAATTTCATAACATGGGATAAATCCTAGTAGTGAAATGAAATCATAACTTAAAACATTACTCATTGTGGCATACACACATAATCATAGAGAATCATTTCTTGTTAGTCAAGACTCATTGCCAAGACTATCTTAGTGGACAAAGTCCCTTTCTGAATCGAGTAATCCTCGTTTCAGTCCTGTTTCACTGAACCGGTATAACCTACCATTCCAGCCATGTCTATCTCATGAGATATAAAATCTTTACCCAATGCATTGGAGGGAGATATAGGTCCCACCCATCTCTTAATGAATCCTTTCTTATGTGTGCCACCAAATCATAAATCATACATCATTGCATAACCCATGTAATAAAAATGGGATTCTTAAACAACATGACATCATAAAACCATTCATATAAGATAAAGGAATTCATAATCATAATTCCATCACAACATAGTCAAATCAATGTAAAAATATGGATAGAAACAGAACCCTTTATTGTCTTATATGGAAAAAATTTTGATAAAACACTTGAATTGAATTCTTGAGGAAAATATCCTTTCTTCTTCAAAATCAATTTCTTTTCACAAAACATCATGCAATTTTAAAAGAAAGAGATTTTATTGAAAATAGTCATGAAATATTTTAGAGGAATCTTCATGAAAATAAGGCTTTATAAAACAGTATAAATCCGTTCGTGCCGTATAAGTTAAAAAAAACATTCTTCGTACTTTTGTCGGAAAAGTCAAAAAAGTACCTCGTACGAAAAACGAAAAAAGATTCATTTCATATCCTTTACTAAAAACTCATAGAAGGGTAAAATTGGATTTAAACAATTGTAGGTGGATGGAAATAATATTACATATTGAGGGAACATGGATGTGGATGATAAAATACACCCCAGTAAATACTTACGAATAAACAATCTCGGATAAAAATGAGATTGTGGTATTTTCCCTTACCTTAGGTCCGATTTGCTTTGTACGTGTCCGAAGCTCCTGTATAATGGTTTAAATAATGTCATTGACTTATTACAGAATCATATTCATTGTTATGATATCATATATGGTTCACTTATGACATTATATTACCCTTTCTTTTGTAAATTCCATGTTAAAGAAGCGTTTTGGGTAAAATCGTTTCTTTTATCGTAGGTGTTTTGCCTTGTTGTTCTTGACATTATTATTACTTATATCATGATTTACTTACTTCCAGAATATAAAATATGATCTATATATCATATATATTCAGTATATATATATATATATATAATATATAGATAAATGAAATGAAAAACACCGTTCATGGAGACGGTAGTCCGTACGTACGCATGAACGATGTTTTCCTTTCCCTATTGTCTTGAATGGAAGTAAGTAGATGACATACACTTATATATATATACATAAATCCAGTAGCTTTATAATGTCATATATTTCATTATTATTTCTTATATATACTTTATAATCATTCTTAAATGGTTAACATGGAGAATGAATCTCATCGCGTCGTGGAGACGGTATTCCGTACGTACGCACGAGCGATGATATCATTTCCATAAATATTGAATTGAATTGGAGTGGATTATACAATATATCAGAATCAATATGATGTTTTAATAACTATTTATAGTTATTCTTTACACCATTATACCCATCCATGTAAGGTGGTGGGGGAAAATAGATTACACCACGGCGTGGAGACGGTATTCCGTACGTACGCACGCACGGTGATTTCATTTTTCCGTAGGATGGATAGAAGGTGAATTAGGGTTGTTTCATATTTATAATAACATATCAGTATGTAAGTAATACTGATGTTATTACTTTATCATGAAACAACTAAAGGAGAAGAAGTTGAAGAAGAAAGAAATTGAAAAGATCGGTAATGGATATTACCTCTTATTTGGAACACCTCTTTGAATCCTCCACTAAGGGAACTAAGATTGGTCTTTGAAGAAGACCAGGACCTCTAGAATTATTCTAGGGAAGTGGAGAGGATAAATTGGCAGGGGTTGGCCGAGCTTGAGTGCTCAAATTGGTGTGAGGAGGAGGGGGAGGAGGTGTCCTTTTATAGGGGAGGAGAGGGGCACCTTAGGAATATCTCAAAATATTATTTTATATTAAAGTCAAAATCGGTTAATAATGGTTCCAAAGGGTCTTATTTCGAAGCTAAAGTGGGGATGGGTCGAAATCCTATCAACCAATAGGATTTAGACAAGTTTAGGGTATTATTTTAACCTTATCAATTAGATTTAACTATAAGTTAAATAATTTATCTTTTACCGTGTCTTTTTGTTTTCTTACACTATATGGTTAATACACTTACTATAACATGCCAAACGAACCCCAAATTGTTTATTATTAATATATATATCCTTATCTAAGTCATTTGGCCGAACCTTAGATTTTTAGGAATACAATAACAATTAATAATATAATATTTGATTTAAAAACTATTTTGTGTCAATTTTGACACTATTTGATATATGATTTTTGTGAAAGTCATAACAGAATTAAATTTTCGAACCAAGTTGATTAAATCAACATTAATATATCATAGTAACCTAGAAAATTAGTGGAATTCATAAAAAGTCTCAAATTACATTTATTTCGGTGTTTATAACATCAATTATGTCAATATTTCATTAATAAGATAATTACTGCATCATCGTTGTGTCATAAATAAATTAAATTATTTGATGTCTAAAAATTACAAATAAAATACCATAATGTAGGAAATCTTTTTAGATTTCTAATGAATATTTATAGTCGAATTTATCTTATGTATAACCCCATATTAAAAATTATTTACTTATTAAACTTTGATTTTAACTTTTTTAACCCTTCTTTAAATAAATTAATAATAAAAGTCCTAATCTAATCCAAGTGGGCCTAAATGGTCATATTTTATTCCTAAGTTTGTTTTTGGTCGAATTACACTTGTCCAATAGAATTAGGACATGTGTCAGGGTAATATTAATATCATATTTACCCTTAGTTACCCTATTTACTATTAACCGCGGTAAAAAAAAGTAAAAAGTTACTATTCACCAAAAATTATTTTCATCTCATTGAACCACATTTTAGTCCTTGATATTAACCGTGTCTCTCGGATTTTCGAAATTCAATTCACAGAAGCGGTAAAATTAAGTTTTATGCAAAATTCAGTTTTTAACCTATCACTTAGTGGTTTCACTATTCATCAAAAATTGAAGTTTTTCAGAAAAATGCCAAAATTTCACCCTAAGCTATAATTGATATTCCGAATTCAAAAATGATTTCTATTTTACAAAATTCCCAACATATAAGTTGCATTAATTAATTTTATAATTAAATCCCGCTGTTAAAACAAATAGCGTGTTTTTAAGAAACAAAATCTATCAAAAGATTGACACTTGTTTATGTCTAGTTTAAATGTGAAATTACATCCAATGACCAACATTGTATTAAATTGTAAAAATATATTCTAAATATACTTTAAAACCACTCAAATTAATGATTTATCACTATTAATTATTTCGATTAAAAAAGTTGTTTTTAATTATAATTTAGTAATTTTCACTATTCATAGAATATGAAAGTTATCCGAAAAGTACCAAAATTTCACCTTAGGCTAAATTCGATACTCCGAATCCAAAAATGAAGTTCATTTTGAAATATAAGATTTACAGAATTTTAAAAAGTTGTTATTACTATTCATAACGGCTAGTTTTAATAATATTTTAATAGCATATCGTTGTTTAGTGAAACTCGGTATTGCGTATTACACACGCTATCGAGGAAGGTCGCGATTGCGTGTAATGCAAGGCAAGTCAAGGATGCGTGTTGTGCAAGCTCCTTTTGGTGTAGCGTAAAACACAAGACATTAATAAAATTAAAAAGAGTATTTTTTTATAAAATCTTGGGCTGTTACATCATAGATATTTTCCATTACATTTCCAAATGATATTCCCACTACATCATCGATTTTTAATGAGTTACTTGTAATAGATGTAATCATACCTATTAGGGATTCCCATTGGTTCAGTTATGATGCATTGGTACCTATTTTCCGAACCCTAGTCACCCATGTGGTGTAACTTATGGAAATACCTTTTTCAAAACAAGTTATATAACCCAAGGGGAATTTTTTGGGCTCTCCTGGTCATAGGAATACAATTCATTAATCAAATGAGATGAATGGGATGATTAGAAGATGGTTTGCATCCTTTAGATTGATAAATTATGTTCGACCTAAAATAGTTAATTAATTAATTAATCAAATGAGTAGTATTAATTAGTGAATTGTAATAAACCTGTGGTTATACCCATTTGTTTTGTTAAATGATGATTTTTGATAGATGGGTGGGTATATGGATGGGTATTTATCTATGTGAAATAGTTTATATGAGGGGATACAATCATATGGAATTTAATGTTTGAAAGGTATGAATGACTTTATGATGATTTAAATAGACTCCTTGACTGGATCTACATGGATATGTAATGAGGTAGTGGACACCATGGATAGAGTACACTTCTCTGTTCTTGATTCTTTGTGATACCTCAGGTCTTACAACCCCTTGGATCCGGCATTCTTGGACACACATAGGACATATCAGTACACAGTCTCCTAGATCTCCAACTAGTGGTATAACTGAGTTTCTATTGAGATGATCCTGGGACTTGATGATGATTTATTGATCTTCAACGGCTTTTATTTTCCCCTTCATGGTCTACACTTCACAATATAGCATGAATGTGGGATATGTGTGGTTCTTGGTTATACAAAGAGGTTGTGGGTTTGATATGTTTTCTTTTTTACGTTAAGGTTTTTTGGGTTAAATATGGATTGATGTAATGTGATTCAATTCTATATGTCTACATTTCATAAAGATACCTTATAAAGAGGTATTACTTGTTAGAGGGAGCCTCATGTGGAAGTTTGTTTTACCTTTTACAGTAGTCATATTCCATGATGTTTTTCACGTATGTTATTGCGTACTCACACTTGTTTAGTATAATTATTGACATGTTTAGAACTGTATAGACTTTTGGTTGGTTACATAATTGGATGATTATCTCACACTCTATTTGGGTCTTCTTGAGGACCCAAATAGATTCTATTATTTCATGGGATAATATGGGAAAGTTTCCTAGCACTGGTTGTTGCTTTTTTTACTTTGGATCTGAGGAAAATTTTACCAAGATGAGGCTTTTGATGCTACAGTAACATTTTGGTCTTTTTTTCATTTTGGATACTTCTATTGTGTTTTATTGACATGTACATATTCTGACTATTTTCTCGAAACTTGTATCATATGCATCATTAAGTATGTAGAATTTCAAGATTATCTATATATATTTCAATGACGTGTTTTTTCATATGTATGTGTATCTATCTACTTTCTCTATTGAATGTATTTGACTTCTGATGTGATTTAATCATGTAATAAGGTTATAGTATCCCCAATTACACACATAGGCCCTTTCTACTAGTTGAAAACCTCTGTCCTTTGGGGAGTTTTGTTTGAGGACATGTAGCAAACCAAGCTTGGGGCATAATCAAGTGGAATCCAAGTCTTGGACGTTACAGATTACTTAATGATTTATAAAGTAAAATAACATTAAGTAATAAATATAAAAATAATTTTAATTAACAAGAAATATAAATATTCATACTATTATGTTACCTTGTTTCTAGTCAATGTAAATTTATTTTTACCCTTAACTAACAAATTTTCTTTATTATGAGGAAATAAATATTTACTATAGTTATTATTCATATTTTTTAAAAATTAACACATACTTATAAAATAATAATAATTAATATGATTCCAAATATGAAATACATTTTATAAATATAAATTAATGTAGTTTGATTAATTTAATTTAAATTAAATCCCTTATGAATTATTGTAATTGGTTCTTCAAAATATGTATTTTATAAGTAAAATATAGTTTTATTATAATACTATAACTAGTAATATTCATTATATTAATTTAAATAAAAAAACATCGATAAATAATATAATATTTTCATTTAGATAATTTCTCAATATGGGTAATTTTAATTAATTAAAATGGAGAAACATTATACATTTTAAACTTTTTTTAGGAAAATATATTTTTAATCAAAAAAATAATCTTTTATTGAATGATGGTAGAAACATGATTAAAATGTATTTAATTTAATTAAATATAACCAAATCATAATTAATATAAATTAAAAAAAATAAAATAATAATTTTACTTTTAATATATTTTATTTATCAAAAGATATAATAATTTAACATAACTATATTTTTCAGTATTTATTGAAAAATCACTATTCTCTGAAGAAATCCCAAAATTTCACCCAAAATTAATTTTGATATGGTGATATATAGAATTTAGTTCATTTTATCAAATATAATTTCTAAATTTTCTCCAAATTAATTACAATATTATAATCATAAATAAATAAAATTCATTTTTGAAGAAAACATATTTTGATGAAAAACTATCATTACTATAAATTGATGGATTATTCACTAAGAATATATAAATATATTTATTACATAAATTTATTTAATTAAGTAGTTAATTCTTCTTATATTATAAAAATTAATGCCTATATAAAAATTATTATATTTAAATAATTATTGTCTATTTGGGTTTAGTGTTGCTTATCACATAATCTATCAAACATAATTCTCCCTTTTAAAACCTTGGGGAATTACATTAGCCCTCTCCCCCCCCATTAAGAAATTATTTCCTCATAATTTAAACTTGAACTTAGTTCATCATATTTTCTTCCATTAACTATAATAAAGATAAAATTATAGATGATTAATTTTAAACTATTAAATGCATAAATACGAATGTAATGACATTAAAGGTATAAATTTTAATTCCTTTTATATCTTAACTTATTAATTTCTAGGCTTAAATCTATGTTATCCATGACCTATTTCCTAACATATATTCTTATGGGATTTTTTTACATTAATATATGTTTGTAATGATATTATGAATATTCCAAAGGATATCCCTAAGGAGTGTGTTATGATAATACAATTTTTTTAAATAAAATTTCTCAGGAGTGTCAATAAAGGTGTGCAGTATGTCCCATTATCGTGCACCCGTTTCGGATCAAGACTAGCTCAATACAATGTTTTCTAGTGCTACCCATATGTACATCTATGACAGAGCCACATCAACATTTATTATCCGTAGATTGATTTATTTTCTTTATAAAACAAATACTCTATACTTAAAAAAATTTGGGATGTTTTCTTATACTTGTTCTTATCCTTGAGGCATTCCCTAGAGTTTTCTAACAGTAAAACCAAAATAAATAAAATTCTAAATCCATAAAAAATATAACAACACTAATATTTATTATATATTTTTAAATAATATTAAATATAATACAACCCTTAATATTTATAAGTCTAATATATTTGGGAAATAGGTATATTAAATAACAATTTATATAGGAAATACAACATCTTAATTGAAAACTTCTTTAATGTGCTAGAACATAAAACAGCTTGGGATAACCTAGTGATGTATATATGAAATTAGTGAGTTATAAATCCATGTAAGTTAATAAACAAATAATAACATAAATAATATAATAAATGTCAAAAAAATAGGCATGTAAATGGATAAAAATTAAGTGAGAATCATAAACATGAAAAAAGTGGAATGACATATCATGATAATCATAACATTAGAAATGTGGAAACAACTTATAAAATTATATCATAAACATAGGTTAAAGATATATTCTAAGACATATTGATGTAAGGATTCCCATAAATTAATCAGGTTCACTATCTTTCCCAACATGATATCTCAAGAGACTATAAATTACCCAATTCATTGGAGATCTATATTATTCTAGATGCACCAATCACATTCATCTCATTCTCATGCTTATGTGTGCCAAATAGATCATAAAAAATTGATTAATTCAAAAAAATATTTTATTCCAAGGCCAATTTGTGGGGAACACATAAATTTATGTATCAATTAAATTAATTATAATTGTACAATGGTGAACACCCTTGATATGAAATCGGTATAGTATTTACTACTCAATTGTTTTTGCATGGAAAATTACGATATGATTTCGGCTAGAAAACGACGACACTTAATAATTAATAAAATGTTTTGATGAGTACAAAAGAGGTATATCACCATTTGGACATAAAATATTTTTTATTTGGGACTTGTGAATACATATACCAACATAATGAATTAGAAATAAAAAGCTTAAGATAAAAAAGGATACTTGAATAAGGAATAGAGGGTGAGGATCCCTTACTTGAATGTGTTACACCAAATAGTTGGGAGGAGATTATTTAGAGCTTTGGGGAACCATTGTAGGACTATAGAGAGTGTATTTTAGAGTAAGAAAATTATAAGATATTTTTAGTGATGATAAATGGTATCTTGGGTGGGTTTATATGGGAATTGAGTGGGGATTTCATTATTATTTCTCAAACATAAGTTTTGGACTCCATGTAATAAAATAAGAAAAATAATAGACATTCTCATGGCTTTATAAATGTTTTATTATTTTTAATTATTTTATATGTATATGGTCTAAAGATAATAAAATAATTCCCTTACTAATCTGGAAGTTAGTCATTCTATTAATAAAATTATATTAAAACCTTAAAATGTAGTAATGATTTTGTAGGATTCTTAAAGGATTTATTAAATTAAAAAATATAAACATAAAATCAAAATAAATTAATGGGAAAACATATATTTACTCATGGATCACATTTTTTGTATTAATTAAATAACTTTTGTATCAATACGATGTCATAAGACACTTAGTATAATTATATGGCATTTAAATTTTACTATAAATTTTGGTTTTCTCAGAGAAATTTGAAAGATTCACCATTGAATAATTTTTCCATTTTGATAAAAAAAAAATTCAATATTAATTTTATCAAAATAATATTATAAATATGGTCATTTTAATTTTTAAAATAATAATTAACATTTGTTGAATAAATGATGGGTTTTTGAAAATAATAGTTTTCAGTCCTTTATAAAAATTAGATTTGACAATATAAAAATTATATTATCAATTCAATATATCAATAATAATTTAATAATAATATTTTATTTAAAATATTATTAATTTTCAAAATTTATTAATTCATGAAAAAAATTAATTGAAATTGTATATTACTTAAAAAGGCAATTTCTGTTCTATCGTATCAAAATATAAATTTTATCAAATTGAATAATTACTCATCTATAAAGTAAAAAAATAAAGAATGAATATAATAATTATCTTCATTATAAGGAAACCTAAATATTTATACTATTATGTTACTTTTTATCTAGTCTGTGTTAACTTATTTTTACCCTTAATTTACTAATTTTCTTTTTTTACCATAGAAATAATTACTTACTATAGTTATAATTCATATTGATTAAAAGTAATGTTATCATTATTAGATAAAATAAATTAGTATGATTCCAAATATGGAACCAATTTTATCAAAATAAACTCACTTTGTTGGATGAATTTAATTTAATTTAATACCCTCAAGCATGATCGAAAGTGGTTCTCTAAAAAATTCATTTTTGGGGAAAAAGATTGTTTTACAATAAGTTTATTTATAATAATAATAATTACATTAAATTGAATTAAAAAAAGATAGATATATAATATAATAATTTCATTGAGATAATATCTCATTCTGGGTTATTTTAATAATTTAATATTGCGAAAAAATATGCATTTTTAAAAAATAAAAAATTCATTTTTAATGTTAAAAATAAACTTCTTGTAAATTATATTATAAATATGATTTAAATGTAATTAATAGAATTACATATGAAAAAATAATACTTATGACACCTATAAATCAACTTAAAATAATAATTTTACTTTTATGTTATTTCATTTATCAAAAGAAATAATAATTTTTCATAAAAATTGTATTTTTCACTATTCATTGCAAAATCTATATTTTCTGATATAATCCAAAATTTTAAACCTAATTTAATTTTGATATGGTGATATAAAAAATTTAGTATATTTTTTCAAATTTACTTTCTTAATTTTCTCCAAAATAATAATAATTTGTTATTTACAAATAAATAAAAATCATTTTTCTTGAAAACTTATTTTAAAAAAAACAAATGAAATTAATAAAAAATTGATCAATTATTTACTAATAATTTATAGATATACTAAGGAAATATATTTATTTAATAAATTAGTGAATCCTTTTCATATTCACAAACTTATTATCATGTTTAAAATTATTATATTTAAATAATCATTGTGGGTTTGGGTTCAATGTTGCTTATTGTGTACTCTATCGAACATTGTTTTGATTATTAAAAACACTGGGTATTATAAGACTACTCATCCAGTATCCACTTATTATTCAACTCAGTTAAAAAAATAATGAATGAAGAAACATGAAATAGGGAATATTATCATTCTCCTAAATAAATTATTTATAACTTAGAAGAATGAATGATTAAAAAAATAATACAGTATCGACACAGATACAATGAGTAGGACAACATTAGATTCTTAGATCATATGAAGAAATAGTATAAAATCCCAAAAATTGTATTTGAATGGGCTATCTTCATATAGGTTCTATTCACAATGAGATAAATGACAAATTTTTCAATGTTATGAACATTTCAGGTGAATTCCATAATGTTATCCAAAATAATGAGCTTCACGGTTTTGCTACATAGTTTTCCAAACCATGCACAAATTTTTCATCCACTATTGTATGAAGGTTAACCTTGCAGGGCCATTGAACACTCTTTTACAACCCGTGTTCAAACAATGAATTTTATATCTACAAAAAATTATAGGTTCCCCAAATGAGCGTGCACCTCCATATACACAGTTTAATAAAACTGTGTGGGGTCCTCAAGCCCTCTAGTCATATACACATCATTTATTAAAACCATGTGGCTTGGGTAACACGGTAACTAATAACTATGTGGCCTAGATGTTTCTTCCAAGAGATGGGTTCTGGGCTCTGAAAATCCCCAAAAACCCCTCGATACGCCCATGACCTCAAAGGGTATTCACATTATGCGTTAAAAATAATTAAAAATAAAAGTAAAGAGATTTGTACCTCATAGAAAAACATGTGTTCTTAAAATCTCCCCCTTAAAAGAATTAATCCCCAAAATTCCATCTCATGGGTGTTCAAGAATCACCTTAGGGTAAAATCAACCATTGAGTGTGTACGTCGACCTCCCACTCCCAGGTCTTGTCTTCTAAACGATTATACTTCTATATTAATCATACTAGAGGAACTAATTTTCCATAGATAACCTTTAACCACCTATCAATAATATGAATATGATTCTCCTCAATGGATTCATATACTTGTAACTCTACCTCCTAAGGATGAAAATCATGAGGTAGGTCTGAATGATAATGGAGTAGTTTTGATATGTTGAAGACGCCATGTATGGTTCAATACCTCTGAGGTAACTATAAATTATAGGCAACTGTCCAGACTCTATCTATAATCTCGAACATCCTGACATATCATGGTGATTTATTACCCCTCCACCTAATCCTTCTGTGTCCCGACCACAGTGAAATATTTATAAATAATCAATTCTATAACTTTAACTCTGAAGTTATTCTATGGCGATCTGGAAAATATTTCAATCTATACTGTATAGTATCCATCCACTTCCGGAACAATTGGACATACTCAAAAGTCACATTAATGAGATGAGGTCCTAGTAATGTTACTTCAACTACCTCTAATCATCACTGGGGTGATTTGAATGGCCTTCCACACAATGCCTTATAAGGATCCATATGTATAGTTTCCTAACAGTTGTTATTGTAGGATAAATCAACATGGGGTATATGCCTCACCAAAGAGACCCCATCATCTAGGAAGCATGATCATAGTATTTCCTCATGTAAAAGTGTCATACTCATTGATTAGACATCAATATGAGGTTGGTATGTCGTACACAGAGGCACCTGGGTATCTAGGGACCCTTGTAAACTCCGCAGGAAATGAGTTATAAATTGGGAATACCTAACTAAAATAATAGTGAGAGGGTCTCAATGAAGTCATTTTATCTCATAGATTGAAAACCACCCATGATCTTCTACATTTAAGGTTTCCTTAATCGTAATGAAATATGAAGCCTTCATAATCCTATAAAAAACAACCCACACAATATCATTACCTTGAGCTGACCCTAGAAAACCAGTAATGAAATCCATCATGAAAACATCCCATTATCACATGATAATAGGTAACTAGTCTAAAAGTATGGCAAGTCTCTGATGATATTTATTCAAATGCTGATATATGAGACACCTCATAACAAAACCAACAAACCTCGAGTTTTATACCCATCCACCAGTAATGACAGTGCGTGTCATGGTACATCTTGGTAACACCGGGATGCACTTCCCAAAATGTGGAATAAAACTCCAACATCTTCATCTCATGTTTGAACACTAAAACCCAAAAATGACTATAGATATGAAATATCTCATCTTATCCTATGATCTAGGAAGGACGTGAATTCTTACCTTCCACAATCTCTGGTAGGACTAGGCCCTCTGAGTACGATAGGTTTTTTATCCTAACACTATCCTATAGGGTAGAGGTCACAGCTAAGGATGAAAAAAATGTATTTTCCTAAATTTCTTACACCACCAATTTCACCTCATATATTAAATCTATAACCTTCCACTCATTACTAGCCTTATGAACTACATGTATCTGAGTCCTCATAATCAATGCATCAGTCAGTCTATTTCCCTTATCAGGCGTGTTGGAAAGATCTATGTTGAAATATTGTATGTATTCAAACAACATTCACAACATCAGATTCATGTCATGCAATGAAAATATATACATGAAGATTTTTTGGTCTGTGGACACCAAAAAAATCTATCCCAATAAAAGTTTCTCCAACACCACAAATCATTATCACTTGCAGCTAACTCGAGTTTTTTTTGGGCAATTCCTATCATGTGGGCTTGTCTTCTAAGACACGTATTCCATGACTCTATACCCCTATATCAAAACTACTCTAAGATCAATAATTGATTCATCATAATACATAGTGAAACTTATTCCCTAATATAGAAGTATTAGAAATGGTGCTGAAGTCAATCTCCCTTCTAGCTCTGGAAAAGTTTTCACAAAGGTATATGACCAAACAAACATCACACCCTTCTTATTCAATCCCATCAACAACACTAATAGGTGTGATAATTCATGTATGAAAAACATTTAAAATCTATATAGCATAATGAAACTCTATATGTCTAAAGCGTTCATTGGATACTCCAAAGAAACTATAGCTCTCACTTTCTCTCAGTTAACTGTTACTCCTATCACTGAGATAATATGACCAAAGAAGTTAATTTTATCAATCCATAAGTTCACCTTTTTGAGATTATCATATAAATTATTATATCTCAGTGTATCTACAATAGTATCAAGATGTTTGTAATGGTCATGTCAATTATGAGACTACACTAAGATATTTCCCATGAATACCACCAAAAACAAAATACAAATCTAGATAGAAAAATCAGTTCATTAGTTCCATGAAAACATTGGATGTGTTTGTGAGATTAAATTCCATAAATAGATACTTATGTAGACTATAACCACTAAAATGATTTTTGTATGGTATATCTAAGGTTGAACATGCACCTGGTGATATTCGGAACTCAAATCCACTTTTGAGAACACTCGAGCTCCTGAAATATGGTAAGACAGGTCACACATATATGTTAAGGGAAATCTATTCATAATATTTACCTAGTTTAATTTTGGAGAATCTATTCATAGAATAAGGGTACCATCCGTATATTCCTCATGTGATCTCTGATCTTCCAAACTCAATATAGTAATCTAAGATGTCATCTCACCCAGTCCATGATGTCAAGGTCCAGATCATCTCACATGGGCATCCCATTCACCCCCTGTGAGTATAAACTATTCCCTCTTGTGATGTGATGGTATCCCTCTGAAGATACAAATAAAAAAGTATCTAAAATCCAATATCTAGCATCTTCCAAATATATAGTTTATAAATCTTCTCTGAACACTGGGGTTAGAGCTATCTTCCTACCACTTACTATTGGATGGAAGTTTATATAGAAATGTTGCATGTGGCCTATTCTTCCAAAAATATTACCTCTCGATAGGTTCATGATCACACTGATTGCACACATGACCATGTATGAAGAACTGATGGTAGAAAAATGAGATACTTGTACTCATAGCCTAGCTGGTACTCATCTAATGGGAATCCTCAAAATGGAACTTCATGCCTGAAGACCTTGAAACACTAGGTCAAGAGATTTCACTTATTTACTATGTTTTTCCATTTTCCCATAGGGTTTCATCTGTAATTATTACCACATTCACAACTTCATTAATATAGGTCAATCAAAACATGTTGACCTACGATCGAAAGTCATATAAGAGAGCATCCCTAAATTGACTTTCCATCGATAACTCATTAGAAAGATATGTTGGTAAAAAAATTTGAAGCTCTTTAAAGTGTGTTGAATACTCAACAATCCCCAAATCTCAATAGTCCAGTTGAATGAACTCATTTTCCTGATTTTCCATTAGATTTTTTGGGTAAATTTATTCATTGAAACTAGTTTTGAAATCATCCAAAACGATATCTCATAGCGTATCATTCAAGTTCAGAACATACTGCCAATGATTTTCTGCTCCTTGAACCATATAAGTTGTGGCCATCACTCTCCTCTCAAGTGGTCTCTCTAGATTCTCTAATATCTATTGCGTAGTATCAATCCATAGCTCAGTATCCTATGAACCTCCATCCCCCTAAAATGTGGGAGAATATTGCTGCCGCAACACAAGTATCAACTCTTCCATAGAAAAGATAGGTTGCATAGCTCCATGAATAGTCACCATGAACCATAAAAATACATCATGAAATTGTGCCTCTACAAATGCTCTCTTTATATTAGACAGTTTCATATCTGATCCTAAATCAATATACATTGGTAGCCCATGGTCCACCACCTCCATAGTGTGGTCATCTCCACCCTCCCAGCATATTACTGTAGGGCTTCGTGGTGCCTTTCCTCTACAATTCCTAATTCTCACCTCAAAAAACAATGATACTAAATTTCATAGATCCAAAGTGTATAACATGTTAAAACATTCTTATAAAAGGTCATACCACATATCCAACTCCTAAATCATGAACTGGTACAAGAAACAACCACAAAATATTCTAGAGGCACTACCTACTTTGCAAACAAAAGTCGGGTCTAGGTCAAGTCTCCTTTCACTTGATCAATTTCTAATTTCATTTCAATATAATTGTCACATTTTATTTTAAGTATATGAATAAAATTCTACATCACCTTCAAAACCATAAGGATTAATATTCCTCAGGAACCAAAATATGGGGTCCACTCATTCCACAACATAACATGTTATGGTCCATGCGATGCATGGTCCATGAATCAACATGCCATAGTTGGCTGGATAGGTTATTTGTTGTAGATAAATCAAGGAAAACCTATATAGTTTATGAAAGGAACTCAAATAACCAACCTTTTTTCCCAATCCAATTCATATATTATCTATCAAATTACTAGGTATATCTATCATGACACTTATCACAATGTTACGCAATAAGAAATACAATCTAAATGGAATGGAATAATGCATGGAATGAGATCCATATAAAGTGTCTTATATGATTCATGATATATAATACCCTTATATCATCAGGTTTCAACCCAAATAAAACACTCAATCATATCAATAACAACATCAAAATTTATGTGCATCACCCAATGGTGGAATCAAGTCAACTATAATTGTCATAATCCAGAAAATATCAATTTTCATTGGGGGGGTTTTTATTTTTTCTATACATGGGATAGATAATCCTAGTCATATCTCATTTCCAAATTCTTATATATTCCTATCCCTCCCTATTATCACTAAATAGTAAATCAAACCAAAAAATAAATACTCTAATCCAATTTTTCAACATCCCAAACATGGATTCCACTGAACAATGTTCCAATCCTGGATGGCCACATGGCCTCAAGTGCAGCTTCCCAAACCCCATAGGAATCCTACTAGCATAGAGGGCCTAGTTTTTTCCCATGGGGACATTATACCCTCATTACTGGAGTGTAACATAGAGAAATAACAATAATAGTCAATAGAAGAATTGATAAATTGACCAGACAATAGATAAACATCTAAATGATATATATATCCAAAAAATGAAAAATTAATATATTTTACAATGATAATTGTTTCATGTGTCTACAATGCATCAATAACTGGTAAACAAGGAATTAGTACAATAAATGTATCAAATACCAAAAATAATTGTCTCCCAATAACATCATGAGCCTCAACTCGGTCCCATGAACCCATTCTCCAAAACATGGCACAAAGTCAATAATCAAACTATGGGTTCTCTCCCTAGTTCATACCTATATCCAAATATTCTATTTGATTGCCAAATATCAGATCAAATAGGGTGTGAGATACAATCCTAATAGGTCATCACCCAAAGGTCAATAGAAAATCCTATTTGTGCAATATAATTTCATAATAGTTAAATATCTATCAAAAAGTTGTACTAAAAATGAATTTTCCAATGGAATATATAGTACAAAAAATTCAATTTTTATATCTCAATAGGGATCCCTAAAGAACATGGGTAAATATTTTATAACATGGAAGTGGTAAAAACAACCGATGTAGACTCCACAACCAGGTCTTATACACAAAATCTCATATAAACCAGAACCATTCCATTTATCCTGTGATATCATATCTACTATGGTTGATCCATATAATAATAAGAGTCGTATCAACCATGATTACTCCATACAACCAATAATATCGCATTTACCATGGTTGAGTTGTATAATCAAGTGTTGGATAACTTGAGGTCATATCCAAGGTATAGCGGAGAAATTTATCCTCATTGAGTCCCATGAGCATCTCGATGGAAACTCGATTATGCTTGAATCGGTTTCCAATGAGCATATATAATGACTATGTCATGTACTAGTGCATAAAAATGGGATCCAATGGGTATCAAGGCGCAAGGTATACTAGGGAATCAAAATTCAAGGATCTTACAGGTCCAAGGAATTATATATTATTTCCATGATCCATTTAATTTCACACATGTGGTGTCCTATCTAACACTTCAAAATTCACATAATTTTCCATTTCATACCATGAGTTTACTCACACATATATCAATTCCCAACCAATCAAATTTCATGACCTTACTCACTCATTTGAAAAATTTCTAAATAATCCATTTAAGCAATTCAATTTTTATTCAAACCATTCGAACAAAATAATCAACATGAAAATGAAAATAACCATCTCTAAATCCAAAAATTCAAGTCATTTCATTTACAAATATGATTCATTTTACTAGGAATACACTAACACTCTCTCCATGGGTGGTTTAACCAAGTAATTTTCAAAGATATCCCCCTTGTAAGACCATAGTTAGATAAAAAAACATACAATTCATATCAAAGGAACTGATGGGAATCCCTAACAAGTTTAATTTAATTTAATTTAATTAATGAACTATATATCAAGGTTATACCAGAATGTCCAAAGGGAAAAATTGGAAATTAGGTCTATAAATCAAAAACCCTCAAGAGAAAATTATTGACCACCATTTAGTGGCCTATAGTATAGTTCCCATTTAGTGTTATATTTTGATTCCGCTAATACGAAAGAATAATATCATAAAAGTAATTGAGTACTCATCTGTATTTATCCAATGAGTCTGATGGTGCATGATTCCCTAATAAGATGAAGATATGATTTCAAGGATTATTATTTTTATTTCAAATGGATCTCCTAATATAGGTTCTATTCAATATGAGACAAAGTATAAAAGGATTTATGTTATAATAATTTATATGGTAATTCAATAATTTCATCCAAAATAATGGGCCAAACAGTTTCTCCATAATGTTAGTATACTTGTGCACTAATGGTATTCCCAATACTATAATGAGGGTTAAATCAAGCATTCACTGTGCATAGTTTTATTAACCACGTGAAATCAAATATTTTTTACTCAGATAAAAATTGCATGTTCCTGGCATGGGCATACACCTCTATCTACATGTTTATCTAAAACTTTTTTTTCTTATCAATCCCATTGTCCTTCTCGGTATAATTTCTTTAGACCATGAGAATTGGGTTTCATGTTTACAATAAACCAAAAATAGAATATATTTTCCTCCAAGAGTTAGGTTTTAGGCTTTGAACAAGCATCAAACCCCTCGGATACCCCGATGACTTCAAATGGTATTCATATAAGACTGTACAATAGAATTTAAATAGAACGAAAAGAGGTATTTACCTCATAAGAAACCTAGGTTCCTAAAATAATCAATTGAAAATCAAATGGATTATTGAAAATGAATAAATTGAATACAAATTGGTGGATGTAACACCCATTCTCATGTGCCACTAAACTAGTTAAATGAGTTGGTTCATGACATGACCTCAAGCACTCCGCCTCAAATAACAAGTCTGTTAGACTAGTAGTCGGGGTCTAAAATGGAACTATGATGATCCTATACACCCATATTAGAGTGCATAACTAGATAAAAATAAAACAAATCTCATATAAACTAGAGTACATAAAAAGAATAAATAACTTAGACTAACGCATGATATAATAAAATTTAACTAAATAAATTCTTGAATGGACATGTCGTACATAAAACCCACCCCCACTGGGATGGTTAATATTTATATAAAAATAAATGAACCTGCAAGTGTATATAGAGAATCACTGATTCAATCCGAAATTGTTACAAGATACCACTTGGGAAGTACTTCCTAATCAACCATATCATTTAATGGGCCTCAACCAAACTTGTGCATTCATTAAAAACATCAGAGCATCTCAGGTACCAAAGTGAAATGGATACACAATAAAGGAGTGATTAAAACTCATTGGGCTACCACAAAGGGTGGCCGAAGAATATATTTTTTAGTAAAATGATGCATTCATGAAAAATGAGACAAAAATTGACCAGTTAATAAATAGAATTGGATTCACTAGTTAAAAAATAATTTAACAACTTATTTTGTTTGTTCGAAATATTACCCACTTCTGTCAAAACTGTCTCAGACTAACCTAATCATCGAATCCATATGTCACATTGTTTAATGGTCAAAATTCAGGGATCCCCAGTTAAATAATTCAACTCGTATCTAATACATCCTTTATGACCATCAGAACCTTTAGGGTATAGGTCAAAAAATGTAGAACAACAGTCCATGAATCCAACCACGACACATAACTTCAGGTCTGACCTCGCCAAACATTATGTCACAGGTTGTAAAATAAGTATAATCATTCCATCAATCCAATTTGAACTCAAAACATCAAGTATGACCATTTCAAACTTGATATGGAATTCAATGTGCACACTGATGGGTTTTTGAGAATCAATCCTTCCCCCAACTAACTATGGTTCACTGGTGCAACATGAGCATCATTATGGCCTACCCAAGACTAGTGAGTTGAGCATCATTCCAATATCCCAAAAAAATCAAAGGTCATTAAATAAGAAACATCAATCCACGAATCCAACCAGGACTCAGAACGTCATGTTGACCACCCCCAACAATTGAATTAACAATTGATACTATTCCATTAAAATTATCATAGTATATTAATTTTTCTATAAAATGAAATTCACAATGTAAACCATTTCATACATTACCAAAAATACATATTCATTATATTTTATTCAAATAATTTAATAATAAAACACACCCTTTGTAGATTTTTTATTTCATTAACAAATTACAACATTTATCATGGCCCCGATGGACCTTTAAATCAACACATCGATCAATAAAAATTCAACCCCTTTAAAAAGTAATGAAACCCCGAAATAAATTGTCCACATAAAATATTTTGAATCCTCTTCATAGAAATGGGTCTTTCTTTTTGAAAGTCTATGTAACGTCCAAGACCTTTATATTCCATGGAAACCATTTAAATAATCAACACACACCAATCTCAAATCAACATTTTAAATCCATTTAGAACCCATTTAAAATCATATTGGGGTGAACCTTAATTTCAAAACATGAATCAATTCAAAACATATAATTTCCACAATTTCTTTCATCCATGTCCAATTAAAAACCCAATGAAAAAATTTAAACCATTTAAAAAAACTCATATAAATTTTCATAAAAACTCAACACAAAAAATACCACTTATAAGGTTTACACCCCCATGGGTGGCCCAAAATATAGTTTCACATCATCATCGATCCAACAGGATCAATGAAAGGTTCATTGTGTCAATATATGGTTGAAATAAATTCTTAAAATAGGGAATAAAGCATAAAACACTTGGGTTGTAAAGTATATAATGAAATACACATATAACATAAAATATTAAGATTATGGTTAAATATATTAGAATTTCTATATCATAAAATATCATTCAATTATGTTTCCATAACAAAGTACCCTTTCCAAGGACCATACCAGTATTTTTCAAACCTATTGGATCCAAACAAATAATTCTACCACTATTTGGGCTCTATTATCACACCATGAAATCAAAATTAATTATTTATAACAATTATAATTAATTAATTAACTGAAACCCAACATGACATATTTTCATAAACTCGCCAAATTGATCAAATGTTATCAAACCCCTAGGAAACTACCATAGAAGTTTCACAATGGTTCCAAACACCATTTTTGGGAAAATTCTTAATATTAGTTACGAAAATCTCTATTACATAAATTAAAACATTAATAGAAACTCTAGAATGTTCACCATAGTCACTTACCTTAAAAAAATTACATTCAATGAAGTAGAAAATTTGGATTAAGATATCCTCTAGTAAATCCCATAAAAGACTCATATAACATGTCCAATTCCACCATGCACTGGTGGAATAAAAATAATAACCCTAACACACATATCCAAAAAATAATAATAAACTAAGTTAAAAGATAATGTGAATGAGGAAAGCTTAAACATATAAGAAAAACTACAAAAAAATATACATGGAGGGAGTTGAAGAAGGTAGGAAAGAAGAATAGACTCATATGGTTCCTGAAATCATGGAGATAAGAAATAAGATGGTGACTTAAAATCCTGACTGATAAAATGTTCAAAATACTATTTTAATGAAATTTAGGTACATGAACTATTTGACCGCATTGTTTTACAAACCATGCACTAAACATGCACACCCCTTTTATCCAAAACCTAGCATTTTCTTGGTTAGGCCCTATTACATGAAAAATTTTGTGCTAAATGGGGTTTCAACACTACCTCCCATTATTCTCAAGATGCATGATTTTTCTAAAACCATGCGCAGCCGGTGCGCCTTGCCTCAGACACTCTCCATCTTCACATGGTTTCTCTTGGACCACTCAAAGCTTGTCCTTAACTATGAAAATATCTAAAAACCAACAATTCACAATTCAAAATGAACTGAAAACATTCTCATCATCAATGAGTGGCATGGTTTCTCTTAATGCTTCCATACCAAATTGTGCACCCTTTCTATAAAACTAAGAAACACTAATGAAACATAACCTAAAACCTCAAAATATTGAATAAAAATTTAGTATACATCATTAGAAACATTACTCATAACACAGAAATCCTTTATAAACAATCAAACTCTTGAAACACCATTCTGAGTCATGATTAAAGATTAAACCCATCTAGTAATGAAAAAATAAAATTCCATTAGAAATTTTATATTCTTATAGACCCAGGATCATACAACCTCCCCACCATAACACTTCTTGTACTCAAGAATAATCATTGTTCATCCATCTACATAAATCGATATATATCTGTAACTAATTTAATCCAACAACCTTGTTCTGCCTCAAAAAACCTAGAACAATACGTAAACACAAAATTTAACTAAATTCCCTTAACAAGAATAAAATATGAGCTGATTATTGAGGACAATACTGAACCACCATAGTGGAACTTACCTAAGACCATCTAATGAGAACACTAATAAAAATTTCACTTGATAATTCACCGAGATATGGTGATGACCACTCTAAGATTCAACTTAGAACCACAAACATCTGATTCTTAAAACCATTTCCATTAAGAAATACCAACTGATCTTGAACTCACACTACCATTAATCACCCAACATGTCCCAAAACAAATATTACCCAACATGCACTGTCGTCATCATCTCACCATAACCTGATTCCCCCACACTCATGGGAATTAAAAAACCACACAAAAATACCCACTAGTATCATTCCCATACTATATTCTTGAATAACCATGATCTTGAATAAAAAATTCATATTGATCATACGTCACAAAAATCCTTCCATTAGCAAATCATGGGAATGTATGTACACACGACAATGGTTTCACTAGCATCAAAATGCCACCACAACTAATCCACAACTTGTCTAACACACCTATGACTACCAAAACATAGGGGTCATATCTACACAATCATTATATCACTCCACACCATGGGATTATTTTATCACCAACATACCCATAAATCCTCAACCACCATGTCCCACTCTCCAACCATTACTAACCCAGTAATCATACATGAAAATATTTCACTCGCCTGAGTTAGAAGACAAAACATCATCTATCGCCTATCCCCTACATTTGATAATGAAAACCACAGTACCTTTCAAAATTAAATTAATCCCAAGGACCTCATTCATAAACATGAAATGGTTATCTTCCCCCAAAAAAGATCCATTTAAACCAATCCCTAAACATAACCTCCAAGAGGTCCCATACCCGAACAAAGGCATGTGGGTAGATAGGTGTATATCCATTTCTATATTAGTGTACCATTGATGAGGTCAAGGAATTGAGAATAATCAACCCTATCTAATACCACAATAAGATATCATCAATGAATACCGAAACTAATCATTCATTTCCAGAGTCACCCATAACTATTAGGGTATAAGAATCTGTCCAATTCCCTGATCCTTCTTTCCTACAAGAATCTCATCACATCCACATCGCTTATCATCGTACATAAAACATACAATGAAACCCTAGAACCTTAGGAATATAATAATATAATTTCCAATATATAAAACAAAGGACACAACACCCCCCCCCCCACACACACACACACTTACGCCTCCAAGATCTTGTTAGAACTTAACTGTCACACACGCGCTTGTGTGAACCCACCCCTGAACCGGATTATGGCTATAATGAGTTAATAATTAAAATAACATAGCTCAAAATCCCTATTATCTATCCCTAAATACCCCATATTATTATCTCAAGTTTTTCAGAGTTCCCTTTTCACTTTCCAAACCAAAATAAATTCCCCATCCAAAACCTCTTGATCGATCACTCAAAACTCAAGTGTCATTCCAAGAATTACTTAAAAAAAACAAAGAACTCACCATGATCTTGGATATGCGTACATATATAGCTGATCCAATATACAAACTATTCCTTCCCTCTAAGCCCCTTGTGTGATTTCTACACAATCACTCCAATTGTTTTCCATCCAAAGAAATGGGACACCTCCATGTGCGTAATACCAAAAAAAACTCACCTGTGTTGTTGAAGCTTAAAGATAACTCATCTATATGTACCCAAATTTCCTCAACCTCCTCTTATAATTTTGATCTAACTCATAAAAACTAATCACACCTAATATATTCATCCATTTCATAGGCTCAGAACCCAAATGGACCTGGACTTATTAGAAGCAACTGTAGGGCCCAAATTCAGAACTCAAGTTCTCTTTATCAAAACCAAAGGCATCCTACATGCAAAAACCCAAGAATATGATACACTCATCATGATCCATCATCTACTATTTGAAAAATTCATCTATTCCCCTCACACCAAAATCATGTATACCACAGTCAGCCCCTCTCACGGGTCACCCTCAAAATCCACATCATATCAACTCCCAAAACTCAAGTCATGTCGAGAAGCTCCCTACTCACGTTAATCAACTTGAACCTGTATCATCCTAATACCACACCAAGAAAAATCACACCCTACACTAGGGTCTCACAAAATAAAGGTTCATATACCAACCAAATTCACATAACTATGGTGTCTGTACTCTTTTAGCATCTACACATCAGACCACTCCCTAGAGGACCCGAACCTATAACCACCATAAAAAAGACCCACCCCTTTGGGGTTTGACGATTATATACTCAAACCATAGAAACTCATAGGGTTTCTACACAAACTATACATAATAAACACAATAAAATCATCATTGATAGCCAAACTACATATCCACACAACCTTCCATCCGAACGAAATCTAGGAAATCATAGAATAAAAGGACTATGACATGTGTATCCTAGGTTCCTAACATGATGTGTGATATGCCTTATTAATCAACATGAAAAGAGCCATAACGAAGTCATATTCAAAATAAAAATGACCAAAGAGACTGAATTCCATCATAAACCATAATATCCAAAAAAACATGGGAGTCCCTTGGTGTGAAAATTATGAAAAATTATAGTATCACAAACCATAACTCCGTTCCATACCCCTATTAATCAGAATCTCTTACCGGAAAAAATTTTCACGTCTCACCAGCCTAGTATCCATATATGGATCCAACACATTCGTATATATATTTTATACTAAATCCCAAATAGTAAAATAATATAATTAACACCCTTTTCATACCACTTTTTAATGTCCCGGCCTAAGTTGCACTAAACCATTTCCATGAGCTAGTTTTCAGTGTGGATGTTACTTGTATCTTCGTAGGCCAGAGTCTACAACTAGCAATGGGAGTATACAATGGAACTATGGGGAGACTGTACCCCCATATTAGAGTTTGAAAAGAGATGAAAATAACCTAATATCATACACACCATAGTACATAGAAATAATAAATAACAAAGACTAAAACATGATATAATGAAATGCAATACAATAAAGGCCCGAACAATAATATCATACATAAAACCCACCACCCACATGGATGATTATAATACATTCCACAATATAGGAAACTAAAATAATTCTCTATATAATCACTTATTCAAACACATAAGATAACTTTATACTGATTGAGAGATCCATCTCAATCAACCAATACTCAATATGGGCCTCGACCAAACCTGTGCCTACAATAAACACATGAGAGTTTATTGGGTACCCAAGAGAAACAACAAGATGAGAAAGTTTTGGGTAAAATCATTAGGATACCACATATGGTTTCCAAGGATAATACAAGTTAGCATAACCAGGAATGCAAGAAAACAAGGATAAAATTATACAAGAAGGTCAAACAAGAGGATTCATTATTTAATAAAAAATAAATTAATAACTTTTTTTCTTTTTTTCCAAAAGTGACCTATTTAAAAAAAACAAACATGTACAAATTATTTCATTTGAAGCATATATCACATGGTTTATAAGATGAAAATATAAGAAACTCAATCTAATAAAAAAATGAGGATTTTGTTATGTCATGTATGGTTGTCCCAACCACCTGGTCATAGGTTGGAAAACATCAAGCATCAGTCCATGAATAAAATTGAGACTCGTAACATCATGTATTACTACCGCAACCTTTAGGTCAAGTGTTGGAAAACATGGATGATCAATATATGAATCCAACTAGCACATGGAACGTCATTTTCCACCATCCCAACCTTGATATAGAATTCCATGTACATACCCTTGGGTTCAAAAAAATCAATCTTTCCACTGAATAACTGTGGTGATGTGGGATACATGGAGCATCATTCTATTACACCCAAAACTATGGATTAGAGTTTCATTCCAATGTCCCAAAACCAAAAATCATTGCGCGAAAATCATGGAGCATCCGTTCATGAATCCAAACAGTACTCGGAACGACATGTACGACCATCTCTAATCATTGTAACATTATACCATTTAATTAAAAATTACCTAGGTTCATTACATATATTATTAAAAAATCAAAATTTAAACCATTTCTTCCTCTATACAAAATACATATTCATTAAATGTTCTTTAAATCATTTAACAATAAAACACACCATTTTTACCATTTCTATTTTCCTTCCATGTTACAACATTAATAACGATCCTAAAAGACCTTTAAATAAATATATGGATCAATAAAAATATCCATCCCTTTCAAAAATTATAAAACCTCAATATGAAACATTCACATTAAACATTTAAAAACCACCACTTAAACATGGGTCTTCCTCTCTGAAAATACAAGCAAGGTCCAAGGACATTATCATTCATGGAAAACATTTAAATAATTACCACATTCCAATTTAATATGAATATTTAAAATCCATTTACAACCCATTTAAAATCAACTTTAGGAAAACACCTCAATTGAAAAAAAATATTCATTTCAAAATATAGCATTTCCCCCATTTTGTCATCCAAATCTGATTCAAAACCCAATTCACACATTCATAACATTTTAAAATCCTTGTAAATATTTTCATAAGAACTAAAAAAAATAAAACATACCACTCTTAAGGATGGATCCCCCATGAGTACCCCAAAATCTGGTATCACATCCTCAATGATCCAACGGTATCTATGGAAGTTCCATGGTGTCAATCTAAAGTCAAAAACAATTTCATAAAAAAGGAATCAATAATAACACACATGGGATATAAGTTATATAATACAATAAAGATATAAAATAAATTATTCAGAGTATTGGTAGAGATATTAAACCAACTACCTATTGAATGAATCATTCCATTTTGTTTCCAAAACATGGTGACATTTCCAAGGCCCGTCTAAGAATCATCCAAACCTCCTAGAACCAAAGTGAGCTAGATACCACCATCCAAAATATAATCTCACACCAGGAAACGGCAAATAAATAAATATATAAATTATAAATAATTAATTAACCAAAACCCAACTTTTCAAGATTCTAGAAACTCACCAGGTTGATCGAATCATTTTAAATCCCCATGAAACATCCATGGAAGGCCTACAACAGACTCCCAACACCATTTTTAGTAAAATACCTAAGTAATGATATCAAAATAAAAAATAATTCAATTAAAACATTGAAAAACTGAGAAAATTAATTACGGTCACATAACATAAGAAATTCCTTACAACGAATTTTAGAGTCCCTATCAATATCTAATCTACACAAGCCAACCAAATGGCCCATCATCCTTGTTCGATTCAAATATGCCATGGTGGAATTGTAATTTAATCCCTAACATGAAAATCATCAAATTATCATGAAGCAAGAAAAGGTATAATGAAAAGGATGAGGAAGATAAATCTTACCATAGACAACAAAGAAATACCACCAACACACCACCTTAGAGATTATTGTAGAATGTATGAAAGGAGGAGGATCCTCAACTGGTTTATGTGCTGAATGGGAGAATAAAGGGGATGAATGACATAAAATATTTTATGGGTAAATGTTAAAAATATCTTTTTAATGAAAATTTAGTCATCCAAATGGGTTTCCTGCACACTTTTCAAAATTGTGTTCTAATCTTGTAGTTGAATCTCTCCAAATACACCCCTCATATTGTCAAGCTAGATTATTTGCGAAACCGTGTCCCAACTATGCACTAACATACTTTCAAAAACCTAAACATCACATGGTTAGGCCACATGGTTTGGCAAATTTTGTGTCTACCATGCTTTAATCACTCCCTCCAATCTACAGTAAGGCTCATTATTTTTCTGAAACCATGTGTAGCCAATGCACCCTTCCTTATACAATCCCATTTTGTAAATCAAACCATTCACCCTTTTCTAAAAACTACAAAACTCATAAAAAATATCACAAAGCCTAAAAAGGTTGAACAATCAATAATAATAACTCTAAATACTCAATATTCATATAAAAAAATATTTATATAAATTCCACTTCTTAAAACTCCATTTCAAGTCATGATTGATGATGCATCCCATATTTTAATGAAAAATTCGAATTCTTTTGGAAATTTTCAATTCTTCTAGATGATGGATATTACAACCTCCCCTCTATATTACTTCTCATCCTTTATAATCCTCAATTTAAATCCACATTAATCACATGATATACATATCTCACCACTTTTTGATAAAAACCTCACTATAACTCTAACAGCCTAGAACACCACTGACACATAAACTTTAACTAAAAGACCTTAACCGACTGATAACCCGAGCTAACTCAGGATGCCAAAACCAAAAATCCACAGTTGAACATACCCAATCCCATATAATGAAAACAATAATTGAAAAGTAACCTAAGTATTCACCATTTTATAGTGAACCCCACCATAATCTATGACTTCTAACCACCAACTTCAATGTTTAACACATTTTCCATTAGGAAAGCCCAACCAATCATGAAATCAAACTACCAGTAAGCAGGAGACTTATTCCCAAAACTCTCGGAACCACTCATTTTCATATCCTCATATCACTATAACATGATTTCCTCACTCTTAAGGGAATTTTATAATCACACAAACATGCCCACTGGTCTAATAACCGATCAAATTTCTAGAACAACCCAATGACTAAAGCCATCACTAGGCTTGAAAATATTTCAAAAATGTCTCTACTTAAAGAATTTAAGTATGCACCAAAATGGTTTTATTAGCATTATAATTATACAATGATTGATCCATGGAAAGTCACACAATTCTGCGACCCATCCATCATAGGGATCATATATCCTCAATTGAAAAATCACTCACTAAAATAGGAGTGTCATTATCTCTAAAATACCCAAACAACGTTAACTCCATCAGCTCACACCCCAACCACTACTAACCTCCAAATCATACATGGCCATTTCTCCCTCACCCATGTGTCCATAAAAAACATCAACTCTCTCCCATCTCTACAATCCACGAATGGATTCCATTGTATCTATTGACATTTGATCCATCTCGGGGACCAAATCGGTAAATAGTCAGTGGGGGAAAACCCACCATACACCTCCATATACATCATTCCATAAATGTATCCACTAAGAGGTCCCATATATAACAAACAACATGTGGGTATCTTGTAATATAGCCATTTAACTCTTAGAATGTCTAATAATATGTAAATATATTGGTCATGGTCATCCCTAACTAAGATCACACTAAGGTATAGTCATTGAATACCACCTCTACTCAACCATTTCCAAAGTCACACAAAACAATAGAGGCATAAAAAACACATACAGGGTCTTGGGCCCCCATTCCCTAAATAATATCATCACATACCCATCACTTCTATATCCACAAACAACTTCCTTTGAAAAACTACCACCTAGAAAAAATGATCATGTAATGTTAATCAATAAAACAAACAATAATGTTTGTCTCCAACCATCCACTCATTCCTCCATGATCCCGATAACACTTAACTTTCACACACACTCTTGTGTGACCCCACCCCCAAACATGATTATGACTCCAATGAGTCAATTCTTAAAAAACCTGAGCTCAAAATACCTATTCAATAGAAACGACTACCCTATATGCCAATATCACTTGTTTTAGTGCACCCTTGTTCATTTATAACCCAAAAGAAAATTACGAGGAAAAATCTATTAACTGGTCACTAAAAACCCAAGCGTTGATATTAGAATTCATTAAAGTCCATAAATGCTTTCACCATGATCCAGAAGATAAATATTTAGATAATCAATCTAAGAACAGAAACATAATTGCTCTCAAAAGCACATATATCCCCACAAAACAATCAATCCAGTTGTTTCACATATCACGAAAACAAGTTACCTCCATGTTCATCATACCAAAAAACTCACATTCATGGTCGCTTCCCTAAGTGAAATCATCCACATGAATCCCTATTTACTCAATAACCATTTGTGCTCTAGATCCAACTCATAATTGCCAAAAAAACTCATATATTCACTGATTACCCAGGCTAGGTTCCTAAATGAACCATCTCATCAATGAACCAACCACAAGGCTAAAGTTCATCACTCAACTAATCAATATCAAGAAAAAAAATCAGCATACATGCCAAAACCACATACTAGGATTCACCCTACATTCACCATATTCAAAATAGTAAAACATCCATGTGTTCCCATCTCTCCCAAAGCACGCATAACTTGATGGACCACTCTTAGGATCCACCCTCAAAATCCACTCAATATCAACTCCCAAAACGGGCAACATGTTAGGAAGGCCACAACTCACAATCATAAACATGCACTCTTCTCATTATAATATGATACTAGAAAAAACAACATACCCTTTTCTATGGAATTACACTATAATGTTCCACATACATACCAACGTCGCATAATTAAGGCATCTATCCTCTCCGAGAATTTACACATCAAACTACTCCTTATAGGACCTGGACATTTAACCATCCTAAAAAAGAACCACCCATGAGGGGACCAAAAATGCTATACTCACACCATAATGACCAATTGTGTCGATTATCCAACTGTATATAAGGAACACATCAACTCCCTCATCAGATGTCATGTGGAATATCCACATAACAATCCATCATAAGGAATTCTTTGAAACCACAAACTAGTAAGCCTATAACATTGGAATCCAATGTTCCTTACATGAGTAATGACCTTTATTTTAATATATACAGTAAGATCCATGATCCAAAACCAAGTAATAAGAATATTCTCAATGAGACACAACCCAAAAATTAATTATAAACCATCTCATCTAGACAATAAGTGCATCACTCAAAGTAAAATTCATATACAATCATAGAATTGTAAACCAGAACAACAATCCCAACCCCTAGAAAACTAGATGCCCTTCCAGGGCAGGTGTTCACAACAAACCATCTAGGTTTCCATCTCAGGATATGACATATTTTTATATCTCATGTCTACTAAACCCCAAATAGAAAAATTATGTTAAGGAATCCCCTTTCAAAATATTTTTTAAGGTCCCCATATAGGTTCCATGGAACTATTCCCCCTATTAGATTCTCCACATGACATCAAGCACACCTCCTCATACGCAAAAGGAAGCCGACTAGAAGAAGGGGTATAAAATGGAACTGTGAGGAGAATACATCCCCGTATCAAAGTTCACAATGAAGTGAAAATGACCAACTATCATACACACCAGAGTATGCATAAAGAGTAAATAATTGAGACTAAAACATGGTGTAATGAAATGAAATTAATTAATGACTTAAATAGGCATGTCATACATAGAACCCACTTCCCAATGGGCTAGTTAAAATACATTCTGGAATAGAAGAAAATAAAAACATGATCTGAAATAGCGCTAATACAAATCCACCCAACCACCTAATATCGCTCGATCAATCCTTCTTGATCAACCAATATTCAACACAATCCTCGGTCCAACTTGTGCCTACACTAAACATGTGAGAGGTACTCGGGTACCCTATGGAAATGGATGCCTAATTAGGGTGTCGCAAAAACACTATCGGGAAACACCAATGGTTTCTAAATCAAATATCAGTCATTGTAAAAGTTCATATAAGAAAATATATGATAGTATAAAATTTGGTAAATAAAACAGTCTTCATGAATTATCAAAATTAATTTATTGACTTTTTCTTATTCCAAATGTTACCCATTTCCATAAAAACTGTCTCATCCTAAGCAGGCCATCTGAGCCATATATCGTAGAGGAAACTTGTTAGCAACTATAAAGACTCATTCCGAGAAATAATTAGGGATCATGTATTTCATGTTTGGTCATCCATGCCACTAGGTCACATGTTGTAAAATAGAGATCCTAAGTTAATCATTCCAACTAGGACTCCAAAAGTCATGTTCGACCATCCCCGATCATTCCATTGTCACATTATATCATTTAATTAAAAATTACCATGTTACATTACCTTAATTATAAAATAAAATTCACAATTTAAACGATTTCATCCTTTACCCAAAATACATATTCATTATATGTTCTTCAAATAATTTAACAACAACAAACATCTTTCTTACCATTTCCATTTCCTATCCAAATTATAACATTTATCATGGTATCATATGAACTTTAAATAAATACTAGTAAAAACAAATTCAACCCCTTTTAGAATTCATTGAACCCCAAAATCAAACTATAAAATTAAATTTTTTTTAAACCACCACTTAAAATGGGTATTTGTCATTGAAAATCCAAGAACTGCCCAAGATCATTATCTAATGTGGAATATATTTAAATAATTAGAACATTACCATTTCAATTCATCCTTTTGAATACATTTAAAACATATTTAAATCATCTTGAAGAAAAAAAATCATTACAAAACAAGACTCATTTCAAACCATTTCTTCTCACCACACATTGTCATCCAAATCCCTGTGAAAAGAGAATGAACACATTTAAACGATTTATAAATGATCCTAAAATTTTTCATAAAAACCCTAAAAAATAAAACACACAACTTATAATGTTATTACACCATAGGGGCCCCTAAATCTGGTCTCACATCATCACATATCCAACTATATACATAGAAGACGCATGGTGTCAATATAAGGTTGAAACAATTTTTGTAAGACAAGGGGGAAATCATAAAACAATTGAGATATAGGGAATATACTACAATTAACTTAAACAAACATATTAAGTAATTGGTTAAATATATTTTACTACCTACCTTTGAATTAATGCTTTCCATTATGTTTCCAAAACCTAGTGGCATTTCCTAGGCCTATCTAAGAAATTTCCAAACCTATTAGCACCCAACTGAGCTAGCTACCACAATCCTGGATTTATTATCACAAAAAGAAACCAAAATTAATTAATTATAATAATTATAATTAGATAAATATCCAAACTCAGCATTTAATAATTCTAAAAACTCAATGGGTTGAACAGATATTTTTTAAACCCCGCGAAATTGGCTTTGAAGGACCACAATAGACTCCCAACACCATTTGTAGAAAATCCATAAGAAGAGATAACATAATAAGAAATAATTAAATTAAATCATTAACTAAAACCCATATATAATTCATTTAAATCACATTACTTAAGAAAAAATCATGCAATGAAGTGTGGAAATTGTATCAGGATCTCCTCTACCAAAGAGAACCAAAATCACCAACATCCTTTGTCGATTCCACCATGCTAATGTGGAATAAAAATCCAAACCCTAAACCTAAACATCCAACAAAAAAAGGAACTAGGGGAAGTGATAAATGGAATGACAATAAATAGAAATCATACATTAATCACCTAATAATCACCACCAAAACACCACCTTGGTAAGTCGTGAATAATGGATTAAAGGAGGATAACCCTCCTCTAGTTTTTTCACATAATGGGAGAAGAAACGGGAGGGGTGAAATAAAATATATGAGGGTAAAATATTAATAATATAATTTTAATAAAAAATTTAGAAACATCATGGTTTGGTCATATGGTTTTCCAAACCTTGTGCCAACTGTTTGGTTGGATCTTTTCACAGCCACCCCCCCACACAGTTTGGTCATCCAATCTGTCCAACTATGTTCAAAACATAAACTCCCCAATTATCAAACACCCAAAACTTGCATGGTCAATACAAGTGGTTTTAGAAAACATGCATCAACCATGTTTTCTGCATCACATCCCATTTATCAAAATTTTATTGGTTTGTCTCCAACCACCCCCATCCCATGATAAATGCCTTGGAAAATCCTCCACCTTGCACTATTTCCTCATGGATCATGCATTACTTGTCCTTAACCAAGAATATACCATGAAACCCAAACATTATTAGTAAAAAATGATTTTAAATCCTCCATTGCATCTATGTACCATGTAGTGTCCCTAAAACTGTACCCAACAAAATGACCACCCTTCCCAAAAAACTAAAAAACTCTAGAAATTTTAACATAAGACTCTGAAGCATTTTGAAAAATATAGACAACCACCCAAAATAAATTCTTCATCTCATAGAACCCTTTATAGACATTACAAATCTCAAAACTTTATTCTGAGTTTAGATTCAAACTTTATCTCATCTGATAACGAAGAATTCAAATTCCTTTGGAAATTTTTGATCCGTCTGTACAAGAGATCCTACAGTGGAGAAGAAATTGTACCATTATATATAGATTCATAAATCATTCGTGTAATTTTTAGATCCATAGGAAGATCTTTGTATATATTTAAAAATGAATAGGGAAGGTAATTTCATGTTCATTTCTATTTTAGTGGAGAGGTATCAGATAATGGGTTGAAGTGAGCTTTTTTATTAGTGAAAATTAGAGGACTTCATGTAATAACTAAATTTAGTTAATGGGTAACAATGGTATCACATAAGAGTTATTTGTTTTTGGGGTGTTATGTGAATTCAGTGGGTAAATGTTGCTGAGACATGTGTGAATGACCTTCGAACCTAATAATATTATTCTTTGAGGTCTAAGACTCGCATTTATTTAGTAAAATTAGGATTTTATATTACTTTTAATCATTAAAAATTAATAATCACTGTTTTTTATCATAAAAAATATTTGATGACCCTTCATTCAAAATTTTGATATAAAGAATCTGATTTTTGGCTCCATTTAACAAAAATTTATTTTGAAATATGATAAAATTGAATTTTAGATTAAATATATTATTTTGTAAAAATATTTTATCACAAATTATCATTTTAATCATTTAGTGTTTTTAATATTATTTAAAAATAATTTTAATTTATGTGATTTTATATATATATATATATTTGAAAAATTATTAGTGGCTTTATTTTAAAACAGGTCCATTGAATATAAGAATACAAAAAATTTAGAAAATAATTATTCTTTGAAAAATAAATACTTTATTATCGTAACTAATATTTATCTTGGATACTTAGAATTAGGATTAAAAATGAAAATAACCCCATTAAGTAACTTGAAAATGATGATTACAAATATTTAGATCATATTATATGATTTAATTCCTAAAATAGAAAAAAACTAATATAAGTGTGGATAAAACATAAAAACTTTCATATGAAACATGTCTCTTATGAGATTAATATAAAATTATAAACTTACTAGTTATATTAATTAGATGGATGATAACATATTTGATTTTATTTATTATCAATTCATACCATTTTAAAAGTTATTTATCTATAATATAAAAAACATCAAAGCATATGAGAAGATGTTTTCTATCAAAATATATTTTTATTCATAAAATGATTTAGTTTTTCATTTAACTATAAAAATTAAATTTTATAAATGAATTATTCTTAAAAAATATATATATTTAATTATTCTAATACCCAAATATTTACCTACTAATTCAACAACTACATTTATACGGTGACATAGTGTTCCACTATTCATTATGTTTAAATTTTTCATGTAAAAACAAGATATTAAACACTTTAGGATTTAATGGAATAAATATAATTTATAATATTATAATTTAAAATTTTGGTCACTATCTAATATATATGGATCCACATAAATCATTTTATTTCGTATTTTACCGGGATATCGAATTTTTTTGTTGGGCTAAATGATATTTAAAAAACAGTTAAAGAAGAAGAGGATTTATATAATGATATTATAATATTATGTATTAGAAACATATAGTAAAAATGTTACTTAGTTACCAATAATAGTATAATACATATTTAAATAATTAGTTATAAAATATTCCACCATCGACTTATATAAAAAAACTCCATATTATTTGTTTTTGACACATAAAATCAATGACCTTGATGTCACCACCAAGGAATCTAATCATGGTAAATCACATGAATGATGTCTGAATCATATTTTCATAAAATTATGGATTTAATTATTACATCATTTCATTCATAGACAAGTGTCATAGTCCCATAAATCTTAATCCCGATATCAAAATTCAATAGAGAAGGTGAAATAACTCAACTTTAAAGAACAAAATGTCACCTATAATAGTCCCATTATTAGTAACATGGTCTTACCTTATATGTAATTTATATACTATCTAAAAATATATATATACCAATTTATAAAAATAATTTATCACGTATCTACCTTTCCCAAATATAAAAGCAAATGATAATAATTCAACGATATAATATGACTTTGTTATGCCCCAACCATGGTCAATCCATTGTAACTAAATAATAGAGTTATGTGTCTATATTGGAACCTCTTTGTATTCTATAGGATATTTAATTTATGTTTTGGGGGAAGTTAATACCTCACGGGAACTCTAGAATCATATCAATGTAGTTTAAAAATACTGTAAATGGGACATCATCATACATAAATATTATTAAAAGATAGCTCACATCTTGAAAGGTTATGATAAACCAAAAATAAATCCCATACTAAATAAAAGAAATTTTTTACAAATAATAAATTTCATAAAGATTCAATCAAAATTCAATATGGATTTATTTTCTACATAAATAAATAAAAGAAAAAAATAAACAAAAATGGAAAAAATGCGCTTTCATTCTTATTTCGTAGTAGGGTCTCATTTTACATTCTCCACATTGGTTATGATGATTGACCCTCAAACATAGTTACCTTACCCTTGTCCTATATTGAAACCATAAATCAGGTTTGGGTACCCCTAGTGGCCCAAGAAGGGTGTGACTTCATCTATGTAGTCCACCAATAATAGAGTGTATGAACATATCCAGTCTTATAATGTTCTCGAAAATATTCAATAATAAATAAATAAAATACCAAATAAATAAATATATATATATATATCAATTAGTACTATGTTTAAAATCTGTATCAACCATACATTCATAACCTGTTTGGATGTCTTTGAAATGTATACACAAATCACTATAAGGGATAATCTTTCCCCACCGCAGAACCAGATCAAAACCACATCATGGAACATTTTACTCAACCTGAAATATTCCTATAATAATAAATTACGGGGATGGAACTCCACCCTAGTCAATATTAATATATGCTAACATCAAGTGGTATATTGTGCCTCATCTTTCTCTAGAACACCACATCAAAAACCACAATGTTTTTTAGAGATGCACCCTCATCCAACTCACAATAACCACATTAGAGGATAATTCTACAATATGATTCTCCTTCTCATCTATATAAATATCAAAGTGATGAAACCCCACTATAAAATGAAAAAATTACACACAATTTAATCCATTAAATATTTTATATTAGATTGTTTATCAATTAAAAGGTATTGCACACATTGTGTTTAAAATTCTTGATTCTACCTAAACACACAAACTATGTATGACCAAGGTAAGTTACTTTCAATTTATAAAATGAAAAAAAAATTATCCTGTTTTTAGTCAAAACCCAATTTGGTCATCCTAAATTAAAATCATTGGTAGTTGAAAATAGGTGATGAATTTAGGGATATCATAGAAACAACCGAACTTTATCTTTATCGATGTTAATCATCAACTTTTATAAGGTAATCTAATCCATAATAGTAACATGTTATGATTATAAAAACCCTACAAATGGGAATAAATAATCATAACTACTATAAGCACCAAAAGTAGTGAGAGAAAACATTGAGAGTTTTTAGTGTATTTATATTATTATATTTTCTAATAACTCAGTTTAAACAATACATGAATATATTAATAACTGATAGAGATCAAAGTCCATGTTGAAAATAATAATAAGAGATTACTAGGGATGAGTTCAATATATATTAGTCATTAAAATACCCAATTTTCCTTAGAGAATTTATTTAACAATTTTATTAATATTTTAGACCAAATTTTAGAAAAAAAAATTCATAAAATATTTTTAACAACTGTGAAACTCCATAAAAACTATATTATATGTCACCCTAGGGGTAACCATACATAATATATTTAAATTATTACTCATCCTAGGAGTTTCTCAAAATTAAACTCATACAAATTTCATTATAATATATATAAGTTATAATTATGGGGTTCCCCTTAAGAAAACATAATAAATAATATTTTACCAATAACTTATCTTTCACCAACGTGAAAAAACATTTGTGTTACATATTAATATCTTGTATAGTTCTCATTTAAGGTAAAATCCATGTGTGACATATTGTTTTCCCACTTTTAATATACTCTTCTATTATGTATGATTTTTCCTATTATAAAAAACCAGAACATAAAATTTTATTCCTATATATAATATTCTTTCCAAATATATATGGTTTCTACGTTAATATAATTTCAATACATAATTTATTACTATATATAATATACATTCACTGTGAGAAATTAATGGTATAATATATTATATCCATTTTAAGGGTTTTCGCTTTTCTAGAAAAACTAAATATAACATATTTATTTCATGCTTGATATATTACATCATATGAAATATATGTTACATACATGAATCTCAATGTGTATCATAGTTACAAAGATGACATATTTTATCCTTTGAGAAATATATTACATAAAATATTCTCTTTCATATATAATAAATATAGTATTTTACATTATGCATTATTCCTATATATACTATATTAATTTCATGAATGTGAATTTTCCCTTCAAGAACAAACTATACAAAATTTAACTTGAAAATATGTAATTTAATATTTTCCCAATTCTATTATTTTCATTTTCATAAATTAGATATTTTTATCCCCCTTGAGATAATAAAATATATACACTTAGGAAAAAAATCACACATAAGGTTTTATAATTAGAAGTATTTTGAAAAATATTTTAAAAATTATTATTTCACAAAAAAACTACAAACTCTGTCTACTCTATTTAAAAACTTATTGATATTCTCAAAGCATACTAATTGCGAGGAGGATTAAATATAATAACCCAAAACATGGAAAACCCCAAAAATAAATTCCAAACTTATTACAACACCTTCAACACCTCAACCAAGTTTCAATACCCTTATACAATACAAGGTTCATCCTAGAATGTAATTTCGAATCACCTAACCATTTAATGAGCCAAAAAACACTTAAATATTCAAATTTATTTCAAATTTTTATTCATATTTTTTTTAACAATTTCTATTTTTTTCATAATTTAAAAATGTTCATACCAAACTCAATTGTGTTATTACACTTAACATACTTATAAGGGATGAAACTAAGGTTGAATTTCTATAAAATCAATATTCCCACACCAATAATCTATTTAGTTTTGTAAAATTTAAAATATAATTCAACCAAATGATATAAGAGATATACTAGACCTCATGATGATACAAACAATCATGCAGCTCCTGAATTGAAAAAACTAGAGGAATGAAATTATTCTCAATAGAAGATTATCATACGTATATGACTATTGACATCCACATAAGGTAGTCCTAACTATTATCATTAATGTATTTATTCTACTATACTATAATTTTATAGATATTTCTATCCTGTTTTGTCACATATTGAATCAAAGGTTTAATATAGAATGGTGCAACAAAATTAGATGATGCAGTAATTACAAAATGATGTCGGAAATTTCTATATTATAATATTTATCTAATTATTAGCTAGTTTATTTTTTCATCTGTTTTAAAAAGGACTTAAACATGTTTTCCATTTAAGGGGGATAATGTTTTTTATATGAAAAAATCCCATGAAAGCCTCTCAACTCAAAAAAATCACATGGATGAGGCATCTTAGTGATGGAATTGACATTCTCTTGTATGACTTTCATGCTTTTGTACCATAAAAAAATCTATGATATTTTCTTATATGTTACTCAAATGCACTATTCAAGGTGATAATTGTTATATTTTTTTCCCAAATCATGTAAAATAATTTCTCAAGTTCTTTCATATGGTTTTTTATTGGAGGGAGATGACCACTAAATCATCCACATATCACTCCTCCTTCTTACGTATATAGGGATTTAAAATATGATGTATATACCATGGGTAGGTTAATATGGTATTATTTCTGAAAAATTTAATCACATGGTGGTAGTATTTTTTTTGGATCATTGAATGAAATGGTATTTTTATATTTGGGATTATTATGAGGTATCCATATCTAAAAGAGAGGTCTTAGAAACTAGTAATTGAATTAATCATAAATTCTATAACTATTATGTGGAATATGTACTTATGTAATTGTGACTTGAGATATCATAAGTCCATAAAACTCTACTCATCCCATTTTTCATCCGGACTGGTATAGTGTTAGATAATCAAATGTGGCACTAGAATGCCTTGATGAAGTTAGATTTGATCAGATTATCAATTTTAGCATCATCCATGGAAATGATTGATGGGTCAATTCTCTCAGACACCTTTTTATACATAATTTGGTCCACAGAAAGTCCAATACTATGAAAAGTGGCCTAAGGATTGATCCATCAGATTTATATTTTGTTCCAAATAAATACATAATTTTTTATCTTTATGAATGAAATATATCACTATTATTTAATTGAAGGGTGTTTAAAATTAATCTTATTGGCCCCAGGTTTACCCTTGTATTAAGTTTTTCATATAACATCTCATATTAAGTAGTGGTAGCTTCTTATTCAAAGGAACGTGGATATTTATCCAACACATCTACATCATAATCGTGAAGGCTATCAGAGGAAGAAACCCCATTTGGAATTAGTGGAATCATATTTCCATAACAATACTCTACAATGGTACAAATATTTAAAGTATATTTGAGTATTTTAGGTTCTACAGAAACCATTCTATTTGAGGTAATATTTCCCAACCCTTGTGACCTTTTCCTACATAGTTCACTCACTATTTTAAATCAATTCAACTAAATTGAACACTAGTTAAAGATCCCCACTCACAAATATACATGGTGGTGTTTCTAAATCATAGTCTTATAATGGACTACTTGTTACATGTTAAGATAGATTATTCCCATCATTGAACTCATATATATCTTATACCTGTAGTAGGTGATGTGGGATCACTCAATTGTCTATGAGACAATGAATTTTTTTGTTATACATTATTTCCTTTCAAATGATTAACTTGTAGTAGAAAAATGATCTTAAATTCATCTATAGTATCTATAAATGGATCTATCAAGTCATTAAGGAAATTTACATACTCAGATAATTTTAATTTGGGTAATTTTAAACTAGTGTAATATATAATATCAATGTAATGGCTCTCACATTAGTCGAAGGCTTTAGAATTACCCTATAAACCATACTATTCTATTTTATTGTTATTTATGATGGTAATGATACTAATATGGTTTGACTACATGAAATATTAATCAGTGAATTCATCATAACTAATTGAATAAATCGACTAGAGAGACTACCCAAAATTTTATATTTGATACCAAATCGTTGAAAAGGATCATTAGCTAAATATTATCAAATATATTTTACTCAATGTTTTTATATCACTAAATTGTTAGTTTCTAAAGGGTTAGATCATCCCATATTTATTCCATTTCATGGATTTTCAAGGTTGATATGAGCTTTATTCCAAAACAAGTATCAACTAATAATCAATGCACTTCAACACCATAGGGATTTCTTGATATGTATCAGGGGTAGCAAGACCCTATATGACTATAATGACAACTTATCCAAAGAATGGGATGTTGTTTTGGAAATATTCATTCTATAATTATTTTTATAGAAGGATTTAATGAAAATTTCTTTGGTATGAAACTCTCAAGAGATATCTAGGGAATCAACAGTGTATTCATGATGTTCCCTTAATAGATGGAGTACATTGGGGGCTAAGAGAAATATTAGGATACTGTAAAGGTTATAAAGGATATTTTATATCTATGTTTGGAACATGATATTGCAACATAGGTTTTATTTCCACATAAGAAGTTTATTGAGAAAATATATTATTGGTGGAGGTACTTGGTTTGAACCTGGTGGATATTTATTAAGATTAGTCGGTTACCACTGATCCTGAATACCAATAAGTTTAATGGGGTGTGCAGCTGCACTTGAGGATGTCACTATGGTTCATATTCTAGATATGTATGAAGTAATGCTTTCCATATTTCCTTATAAACACATATTTTGTATTTAATTATTACAGCCTAGGAATTATATTTTTTAAGGAACAACTTCCTTTATATTGAGATAATTGAGGAGGGGATGGAGGATGATTCCACATGTGTACTTCAATCCTGGCCTCAATATAGTACCCTACTAATCTAATGGAAATGATATAGGTATAATCTTATTCATTGTTGTAGGATTCTAATTACACTAGGTAGAAAATTCAATTTTCTCCAAATGTTGGGGGGTATAAAATCCATGTAGTTGAAGACTAGTTTAGGTAGTGTCGGGGAATCCTAGTCATCCTTGTGACATCCATGCTTTATTATTTGAGATTTTTTGGGTTTTAATGTTAATGGTATCTCTATAGAAGAAGAACATTTTTGGTAATGTGATGGATAATTAAGATACATGTGTATTATATTATGGGACATAGAAGGTTCCTTTTGAGATACTAAATTAACAAACTGATGTGCATCTCAATTACAAACTCATAGTTAATTTTTAAATAATTGATCATCATCAAGGGTGGTGTAAACACACAAAACATGTTCCTGATGATTTCTTAAAACAAATATTTCATGAAATACAAGGTTCTAAAGCTATTTTATAAATATTATGTAATAATAGATATTGTGTTAAAGGATTATATTATAGATGAAATGGCTGGTGTGGTTCTTCAATTCATTATCATCTGACCTCCTAAATTCTCAAAATCTGAGAATGCATGTTTCCCTGGAAGAAATGAAAAATCTAGATAATATCCCACACTTGAAGGAATATAATTTTCCATCCAATAATTTAAGGGTTTACAATTATTTTCTCATCAATATATATAAGAAATTATATAATCATTTTAATTAAGTAAAACGGGATTGTTTTGTGTAGACACCCATAATCAGATCTTCTGAGGGGTCAAATTATATATCATAAAATATATATTATCTACCTGAATTTCAAATTTTTGTGGGAGGTTTTAAATGAAACATTTTCTAATTTTATTTTATATCCACATAAATAATAGGTACTCTCTTTAAGAACTCTAGGAAACGAACTAGATACTCAAGGGATTATATATTTGGGACCATAACATCTCATACATTCTCCACACACATCTCCAAAAAATATTAGTGTGGAATTAGAATATTGATAAATTAGATCAATCCCATCATCAGATTGATGAAGTTATCTACGCATTTATTATCCCTATATTTTACATAGATATGTCACAAACAATCATCCTATACAAGGTGAAATAGAACAAGTACATTAATTTTTAATGAAGATCTACCCAAATTGTGTTGGAACCAGGTTAATGATTATTATTATAGAAAAAGGTTAGTTATTCATTTTATGAAAAATAGATCTTGGTCACCTAATAGTTCTCTAGGGTACCATATACTATTATAACCTAAGAGGAAAATTATTTGAGGTTGTAATATTTCTCTCTCATACCATTCAAGACTATGAATATTGTATTGATGAACTTCAGTGGTTACGAGATGTGGTCCACCCACTATTGGTAGGAATTTATTTTAGGATATAATAATGTATATTTTTTCCCCTTAGCCTCTATAAAACTAATGAGGGAACTGATCATCTCATATAATCTCATGAGAAGTCCTCATGTGTATATCACCATTTCAGATAGACCAATCAAATTTTGAGGTGATTATTATCCATTGGATAGAAGTCACATTGATCCCTTATAGAGGGGGTTTTAGATATTTTCATGATTTACCTCAGGTTAGAGTATAACCCTACCTTGATCTTGGTTTATCGTTTGAGTTTTATTACATGAGGAAACACTCAATGTGTATAATAGTATCACATTGAATATCATGATGATCATGACATTATTCCATATAGATATTAATATTTATATACCAACTGAGATCAATATTCTAGGGGAATAGTCGTTATATTTTATCAACTAAAATTGTCTCAATAAATTTGGGAAGACCATAAGAATTACGTCATGACACATCCCAAAGGGGGATATTCTGAAACACCCCATGCTCACCTTCAATAGGCCAGGGGAAAGAGACTAGCATCGAGAATGTATATCACTAACATTGGAGGCCTTATCCTAAGTACCTATACACATGCATGCATCTCTAAGGCTATAAAATTTTGAAATGTAAAATCAATTGAAAACCCATTCATTAATACAACTAAAATCCTAAACCAAAGTAAAATAAGAAGTAAATAGTAAACAAGTCCAAATAAAATCCCACCACAACGAGTCTTAAAACATTTCCAAAATAATAAAAGATACAAACAACTGTCAAGATGCTAAATGAACATACCTCAGTCTATCTTATTTCACTAAACACTGTCTCATCCTTATCTATCTGGGACTCTCTAAAAATTTCAATCATCTAGACAAGAAAAGAAAATTTTGAAAAAATACCGTGTAGGGTGAGTATACTAATATTTAGTAGGACACCCCAAAACCACAAATCATATAATAAAATAAATATAGTCATATCTATAGAAGTATATGTCTAAATCACATATAACAAGAATATCTAGATATACTCCACAAAGACACATAGTCTAACGGTAATCCACAACTATAGTATGCCATCAAATTATACCAACTCTAAGATTCCAAAAATTGCTCATATGGGAGAACACACTCCTAATTCTGAAATCACTAATCAGGTCCATCCAAGAGCTAATACTCATTAGGTCACACCATTAGAAGTGCACACTGATAGTCCAAAGAGATACATAGATGAAGATGAGACCCATGTCCATGGGGAGATGCCAATAACTAAATTTGTATTAACCTTATAAGTAGAGGATCATAGCCTGGGTATTGTTGGTTGAAAAGATATAATGAACTACACCTAGTGAATAAAGATAAATAAAGTATCTCACTCTCGGCCTCATGGAGGGATTCCAACAACTCTATCCAAGAATTATTTCTGAAGGGATCATTGTCCTAGGTGTAGGAGATTATTCCATGCTAACCCTAAGGAAAATTATAAAGGGAATCAAACCTAAATAAACTTTCCCAAGATATGGAGGAGAAGGGCTCTAATCCATCTTTATGAATGTACATAGAGTTTTGTGGGGTTTCACAAGTCGTTTCCTTTGACCCTATATATTATTTATGTAAATGGACCATGTCTCATGTTTTGTTTCTTTCCATATATAAATACACATCATGTCAGATTCTAGGGTAGTCTACCCCTATGCTAGTACCTGGTTTCAGGCTATGTAAATAAGACCATGTACAAGTACACTGCATAATCTGTGTACTGTAATCTAGGTATTCTATATACAAGGGAGTACATTGCATGCCCCATATTATGTACTCCATTACTTTTTTGTATACCCTCTGAGGAACATTCCATGTTTTCAAAGAAAGGTCAGATGTCATGTCAGAGGTTCACATGTCGTTTGACCCTGAACTATCTCCCAAATCCCTAGTTGTAGCAAAGGGGACCCCACATGGTGGGGTATATCGAAATTACACTCCATGGTATCAAATAATTCCCTAAATTATAGATCTATTGAAGGAATCTCTATCCACTTATTCGGAGACCACTTCAGTGTAGAACTAAATATCCCATCTCTTCAAAGCTTCACTGTTAACAAAAAATGTGTTTCGTCCATAAAATACCACTACTGGAAATTCGGGGCTATAGCCATGGTTCTAAACCGTGGCTATAGGTCCTCAACCATGGCTAAGTTTGGCGTGGCTATAGGCCCAGACCTATAGCCACGGTTCCAAATCGTGGCTATAAACTATATCCACGGTTTAAACCGTGGATTTAGGTATAGAGCCACGGTTTGGAACCGTGGCTTGTATACTTAATTCTGCGGTTTCAACCGTGGATATATTAGACGCTGGATAGGATCTATAGCCACGGTTGGAAACCGTGGAGTTAGGTCTATAGCCACGGTTAAAAACCGTGGCAATAAACCAATAGCCATGGTTTTAAAACCGTGGCTATAGGGTGTACACATACATAAAAAAAATACCCCCCAACCCCATGGAAACCCCCCTGGACACCCCCTGGACACCCCCCTGGACACCCCCCTGAACACCTCCTGCACCCCTCCCCTATGCCTTGCAGACCCCCCCGCCCCCCCTGCCCTCCTCCCCACTACCTTGCAGACACCCCCTGCCAGTCCCCCCCTGCCCCCTTGCCCACCCCACCCTGCCAGCCCCCCTGCTTGTCCCCCTGCCCCCTGCCAGTCCCCCTGCCCCCTGCCACACCCCATGCTAGTCCCCCTCTGCCACCCCTGCCATTCCCCCCTTCCCCATGCCACCCACCTGCTTGTCCCCCTGCTTGTCCCCCTGCCAGCCCCCTGCCCCCTACTAGTCCCCCCTGCCCCTTGCTAGTCCCCCCCTGCCACCACCCTGCCAGCCCCCTGCGCCCTACTAGTCCCCCCTGCCATGCCCCTGCTTGTCCCCCCCTGCCCCCCTGCCCCCTGCCACACCCCCTGCCAGCCCCCCTGCTTGTCCCCCTGCCCCCTGCCAGTCCCCCTGCCCCCTACCACACCCCCTGCTAGTCCCCCTCTGCCACCCCCTTCCAGTCCCCCCTGTCCCCTACCACCCACCTGCTTGTCCCCCTGCTTGTCCCCCTTCCATCCCCCCTGCCCCTTGATAGTCACCCCTTTCCACCCCCTGCCACCCCCTGCCCCCTGCCCCCTGCTAGTCCCCCCCCTGCTACGCCCCTGCTTGTCCCCCCCTGCCCCCTTCCCCCTGCCACCCCTCCTGCCCAGCCCCCCCTGCTTGCCCCCCTGCCAGCCCACCCCCCCTCCCCCCTGCCAGGTCCCCCCAGCCCCCCCCCCCCCCTGCCCCCTGCTAGTCCCCCTGCCACCCCCTGCCCAGTCCCCCCTGCCCCCTGCAACCCCCCAGCCCACCTGCACCAGCCCCCCGATCCAAAAGTTTATATTCTCATTTCTGCACTTGTGGAACTATCACCAAGAAGGGTCTTCACTTCTTCCTTGAAGGAAGGACGTCATCTCCACTATAAAACAAGAAATGATATGAGTTCAATGAGAGATAGGTATGGAAAGAGATCTGATGAAGCAAAGCAGCAATGTAGATCATGGTTTTCACTAGAGGAAACCTATAGAGATATCTTAGAGGATGAGAAATACAAATGATCAAGATTTTTAAGCTACTTGGGTCATAGGTGTTATCACTACCCTTACACTACAGTACCTCAAAATGGAACAACCAATCTGGTGAGGCCCACAAATCCACATGAAACAAAACACCCCCTTGCACCCCCCATGCCTCACCTTAGTCCCCCATGCCCCCCTGCACCCCACTGGACAGCCCCCATGCCCCAACTGGATAGCCCCACTGGACACCCCCTGCACCCCCTGGACAGCCCTCCCCACCCTTCCAGACACCCCTCCCCCCTTCTTGGACAGCCCCTCCCCCTGCTGGACACCCCTCCCCCTGCTGGACACCCTTTCCCCCTGCCCCCCTGCCCCCTTCACCCCACTGGACATCCCCCATGCCCCCAACTGGACACCCCTGGACACCACCCACTGGACACCCCTGGACACCACCACATGGACCCCCACTGGACACCCCTTAGACACCACACCTGGACACCATCTGGACCCCCTAAACCCCGGGACACCCCCTGGACACCACCCCTGGACCCCCTCCCCCTGCTGGACAACCCCCCCCCCCCCTGCTGGACAACCCCCCCTGCTGGACAGCCCCCCCTACTGGACAGCCCCCCTGCTGGACAGCCCCCCCTGTTGGCCAAATGAAATTTCCTCATTATTGTCATAGAAGAATAGAGTTGTAGCATAGGGTGTAAGGTTACCTTCAGTGAAAACCTACTCATTAAGTGTCCATAATGGACCAGCTAGTGATGGCGGTATCAGAACTGTATAAAAGAGAGAGCGTATCCTTGTCATGCTTATGGTGAGCTGGGAATTATTTTTTGGGCAATGTGGATGTAAACAAAATAGTAGGGACGGTTCAAGAACTTTTCTAAATTTTGTGTGCTTTGAGGACATGAAACCCGACATGCAAGCTTATCACTTGCACCTTCCTTAACGAGGGTCAGATCTCTTTTTGTTAAATGGTTTATGCCTTTCTACTATTACATCAGTCGAAGAACTCATTGGAAACACATGAATGAGATTTCAAGAGTTATATTAGATCCCCCCTACTGGACACCCCTCCCCCCTACTGGACACCCCTTCCCCCCTGCCCCCTGACCCTGGGACACCCCAGGACAGACCCCACCCCAGGACAGACCCCCCCCCCCCCAGACCCTGGACACCCCTGGACCACCCCCGTGGACACCCCCTCCCCTATGCTGGACACCCCTCCCCCTGCTGGACACCCCTCCCCCTGCCCCCTGCCCCTGACCCTGGACACCCCCAGGACAGACCCCACCCCAGGACAGACCCCCCCATGACCCTGGACACCCTTGGACCACCCCCTGGACACCCCTCCCCCATGCTGGACACCCCTCCCCCTACCAGGACATCCCCTCCCCCTCCTGGACACCCCTCCCCCTGCTGGACACCCCCTGCCCCCTGCCCTGGACACCCCAGGACAGACCCCCCCCCAGACCCTGGACACCCCTGGACCACCCCCCTGGACACCCCTCCCCCATGCTGGACACCCCTCCCCCCTACCTGGACATCCCCTCCCCCTACTGGACACCCCCTCCCCCTTCTGGACACCCCTGCCCCCTGCCCCCTGCCCCCTGACCCTGGACACCCCAGGACAGACCCCCCCCCCCCCCCCCAGGAAAGACCCCCCAGACCCTGGACAACCCTGCCAGTCCTGCCCCCCCCCCCCAGACTCTGGACACCCCAGGACAAACCCCCCCCCCCCCAGACCCAGGATTATTGGACATGTGATTTGGTCTCGTGCTACTTTCCCATTGTAGAGTCACTTGTAGTTAAAACCAGGCTACTGTTCATAAAAGAGGCATTGTTTTTTTAGCAATATGGGATGGGATAGTAGTGGTCAGGTTTCATCAGTGTAGAGAAGTAGAATTCTTAGAGAAAAAAATCATAGGAAGATTCATTTTGATCATAACGCAGTTTTTTAGACAGAATGGAATAGTTATTAGTAGCATAAGAAAGAGGAGGAGAAGTACCTGGAATAACAGGATCTAGAGAAGATTGTTGTTCGATAGAGTTCTGAGAGAGATTCTACTTCTGCTCTGGGGGAACATTAAAAACCTACATATGTTAGGGTACGAGAACCGAAATTGAATTGTCATATAAAACAGGTGCTGGAATCTTTTTCATGCCTGCTCGAGCTTCTAGGTCTATGGAGGCAGGTTTCACCATGGAGCTAGAAGACTAGGGGGTTTCCTGATTTTCCTTTTGCATACCTAATTTAGGTGTGGAAGTAATATCGGTCTTCTTGGCGCTTAAGTATGGAGTGTCAGTAACATCATTTTCTTTAGTGCAAACATCAGTATTGTGGATTGAAGTACTAGGAGTACAGGTTAGTTTCTTCAGTTCATTAGTAGAAAAATTCCCTCCATCCAAGATTGGGTGCTAGAGATTATGCTTTTTCTAAGTCATGTTGATAGCTAGAAATCTTTTTCTGCTTAGTTGATACACTAATAGTGTCTTGTAAAAGGTTTGTAATTTCAATTGAGAGGTTTTGATCATTAATAGAGTTTTCTTCTTCCTCCACTTCATCCACCGATTTGGTTCCTGAACTATCTCTTATGTGAGTCAAAGTGTGAGTTTTTTGACCCAAACTTCATATTTCTTTTTGGATATTTCAGGCATGTCTATCATGGGGGCTTTGTCTTTTTTAGGTGTCCACATTTCCTTCCATTCATTCTCAGATGGTTGTATTACCTGCTTCCTAATCACCCTACAGTTGAAGATAGTATGCCCTATGATTTTATAGTGATCCCCAAAATGGGGGTTTTCGCTCATATTCCACTATATCTTCAGTTTTGTATTCATTGGCATTGAAGTTAATTGAGATGGGAAGTTTTGAGTCAAGTTTTATTTCAACCATTACTCTGTCGAATAGATCCAAGTCAGCATGTAAGGTCCTTTGATCAATTTTAAGAGCGGTTACTATGCATGAGACAATATCATTCAGTATTTTTGGGTGCCAAAAAACCAGTTAAGTCCATGCTGGACAACCCCTCCCCCTGCTGGACTGCCCTCCCCCCTGCTAGACTGCCCTCCCCCCTGCTAGGTAGCCCCGCCCCCCTGCTGGACAGCCCGCCCCCCTTAAGTGAGTTGGAACAGGAATTTAGATGAGGGCTTCAATGTTAAGGGGGTCTGGTTTAATTGGTTAGAATTGGGTGAGGTTTAGAATTGTTTTAAAGTGGGATTCCTGGTGGAAAATTTGGGGTTGGTGGCTTAGAAGTTGAGAGGTGGGTAGGCCTGATTGGTGGTCAAGTTGTGGATCGGTTGCCTAGGTGGATTGAAAAAATGGTGGGGGACTGGAAAGGAGTTCATAGTGGCTAAATTGAAATGGGAGCTTGGAATTGTAAAAGGGCTTGAGTTTGGATTTTTTAGTGAGTGGAAATGGCCCTGGAATAGCTGGTTTGATTTTGGTGGGTTGGCCATGGGATTTTTATAGTGCATCGAAAAAGAGTCACTAACAGGGCTTTGTTTGGTGTGAAATTCAGTCAAACGGTTGTGGGAACCATCATGGAAGCAAATACCAAATACAGACCAGAGCTAGTCTCCTCTACAGTGAAGACCCTTCATGGAAACTCTTCAAGAAATCCAGGTCTCCAGTTGCATCTTTGTCCATAACAAACAATCCCTGTTTGCATAGGCCCAAACAGACCTCCCTTTGCCAGCTTGTGGGGGAAATGTGGGAACTCCAGCGTGAAATAGG